>JBBGZY010000437.1:2842500-3287500 GCA_037952925.1 Lithobates clamitans | reverse complement strand
TTATCGGCATCAGGTGGCAATCCCAGGCCACCACTCTGGAGACGCTGGTAGAACTCCGTCTGGGCAAATACTCCTCCATCCGACATCCGGCCATTCTTCCCCACGTCCACATACAGAAATTCATATTGTGCCGACACCACCGCCATTAAGACAATACTATGGAACCCCTTATAATTAAAATAGTATGACCCCGAATGGGGTGGTGGCATGATGTGGACGTGTTTCCCATCTATAGCCTCTCCACAGTTGGGAGAGTCCCAACGGGTGGCAAAATGGGATGCCACAGTCTGCCATTCCTGTGGCGTTGAAGGAAACTGGGGAATGAAACCAAAAATCTGTCATTTTTAAAATAACATTCCAAGAACATTACACTTTTAAAACATTATTGCCCAGCATCAGTATAACATTACTTGAAATATTTATGAAATAATATATAAAGACCCACTTATCAGATTACTCACCCCCTCTGATGGCACATTGTTACATTTTAGGGGGGGTGAAATTCAAAATCAAGTTTAAGGACACGCAGGGTTTGATTTACTAAAAAGGCTACAAGACTATGCACTTTGAAAAGTGCAGTTGTTGCACTCTGCAAGTGCAGTTGCTCCAGAGCTTAGTAAATGAGGTAAGGCTTCATGTTGCAAGGAGTACCCAATCACATGCAAGGGCAATTCATCAAAAAACTTTGTTGCTTGCACATGATTGGATGATGGAAATCAGCAGAGCTTCTGTTCATTTACTAAAGCACTGGATCAAATGCACTTGCAGAGTGCAAATGCATTTTGCAAAGTGCAACATATATTTGCTTTTTGTAAATCAACCCCACAGAACATTATAATAAATTATTAGGGGGGGGATTGTAAATCGAGTTAATGACACAGACTATTTGGATGAATTGTAGGGGAGGGGATTGAAAATCGAGTTAATGACACAGACTAATTGGATGAATTGTAGGGGGGAGGAGATTGTAAATAGAGTTAATGACACACACACTATTTGGATACATTTTAGGGGAAAATAACCACAATGCAGCTGACAAAATACATTAAAAATTAGTAGACTAGGCGGATATGTGCCCAGCATTGAATGCTGGGGAGGTTAGTGAAGGCAAATATGCATGCAGGACAAAAAAGAGCATTAAAAGATTACAGCATGCATGAGGACAAAAAGGGGACATTCACACTATATTGCAATGATGGTAAGTAGTGTTTGAGTAAAGGAATACATTACATTATCAAACATTAAATAAAATAACATTTTATGCTAATAAAGGATAACAATTCTTACCTTAATATAGTCCTTCTGCAGGACCTGAATTATGGCAGATCTCTCCCCAGACCAGAGCCTGGGGAGAGATGCCTGTCGAACTTAAGGTCCTGCAGGCTTCTCTCCGTCGCCAAGTAATGCAACGTGACGACTAGCCTCTGCTCCGGAGTGATGGCTTGCCTCATGCAGGTATCCTGCCTGCTGATATAAGGGGTGAGCAAAGCCGCCAAACGGTCAAAAACGGGGTCCGTCATCCAGAGAAAGTTCCTGAAATCCTCAGGATTATTCTCACGGAGCAATGGCATGTGACAGAATTGGTCACGCTGGAGCAACCAATTCTTCGTCCATGAATTCCTCCTTGCCCTGTTCATGGACTGGTCTTGGGCTGATGAATGAACTACAGCACCAAACATATACAATGCACAAGCTCCAGGACAAGTATGTACACGTAACATGGCTTCAAAATGGTCGGCTGGTCAGAACGCACTTAACAGAACACACTGAAGAACAGCAAGGCCTGTGAAGAGCGACCTGAAAATCGGCAACTAGTGGACAATAAAACACTGATTACCCAATGCGAACTGACCACATGCACTGAACAGCAGATACAAACCTCACAAGCACAGACTGAACAACAGTTAAAACAAACTGAAAAATACAAGTCTCACAAGCGCGAATCGTCTCTCACCAAACTTCTACTAACACGAGATAAACACGAGATTAGCAGAAGGAGCTCAAAGGGTGTCGTACGGGCTATTGAACTTCCGTTTTATAGTCTCATCGGACTTGGTGTACGTCACCACGTACTAGGCTGTCGGACTTTTGTGTGATCGTATGTAGTTAAGTCCGTTCGTTAGCCTCTTCTACTCTTCTTAGAATGTGGCCCATATCGCCCCGTATTGTTTCTATTTCGCCTTTAATGGATGTTTCCAGTCTAGCAAACATTTCCGCTATCTCATTCTTTGTTGGTAGTACTCTTTCCTGTTGACGTTCCATTGAGACTTCTATTATCACGGGGTTTATAATATGAGATTCCGCTTCCGCCAGCTGTCTTGTACTAATTTTGGGTGGGCATTCAGGGGTTTTACTTTTGGTACCAGACTAAGTGCACTTATTGAAACCATGTTCCATATACTACAAACCAACTCTATATGTAATAAATGCATTCATCAACAGTTGGATGCATCACGAGGTGCATGTTATACACAGATCAATACACATACAGTGCTTGTAGGTCAAATCGCCTTAATCATAAACCATAAATATATCATGGATTGGAAACGCATACACACATAACAGTTTATATTGTCAAAAACTCCAGCAGATAAATCTTAATAGAGTATGACAGTCCCATATATTGACACTATGTTGAGTTTAGGAAGTTCCCAAGGGTGACTTTAGTGCTGAGACAGTTGTCTGGTGACTTTGGTGCTCCCCCTTATGGTTGCCTACTCACCAGCTCCCGCAACCCCCGCAGGGGTAGTACGCCTGTAGTGTATTAGAACGGGATTCTCTGCTTGCTGCTTCCTGCGGTAGGTGCCTTTGATGTAGCCAGCTCCCCAGGCTCCATACGGGGGTAGTGCGCCTATACTGGATTGTAGATGAAACACTATGCGTGTTTTCTGTGACAGATGTTTCCTGTGCGTCCCAATCGGTGGAGGTGTTGCAATCCCTCATTATTATATGAGATTATTATTATACAAGATTTATATAGCGCCAACAGTTTACGCAGCGCTTTACAATGTGTAAGGGGGACAACACAATTACAGTACAGTTCAATACAAAAGGTACAGGAGGGCCCTGCTCATATAGCTTACATTCTAAAGGGAGGGGGTGGTGGTACAAAAGGTAATAGCTGCAAAGAATGATTTGATGGGGGATGGCTCAGGGACAGTTATGTGGGTGTGGGATAGGCTTCCCTGAATAAATGAGTTTTCAGGGATCTCCTAAAGGTGGACAGGGTAGGGGCTGATCGGACATACTGGGGCAGGGAATTCCAGAGGATGGGAGAGGCTCTGGAGAAGTCCTGAAGGCGAGCATGGGAGGAGGTAACAAGGGAGCTAGAGAGCAGGAGGTCCTGGGAGGAGCGGAGGGGGCGATTTGGGCGATATCTGCAGATGAGGTTTGTGATGTAGATGGGGGCAATGTTGTGAATGGCCTTGTATGTTATGGTTAGCATTTTGAATTTTACACGATTGGGTAGGGGAAGCCAGTGAAGAGATTGGCAGAGAGGAGCAGCAGTCACGGATTGATTAGTGAGGTGTATTAGTCTAGCAGCAGCATTCATAATAGACTGAAGGGGGGATAGCCTGCTTAAGGGTAGGCCATTAAGGAGAGAGTTGCAGTAGTCGAGGCGGGAAATAATCAAGGAGTGAATAAGTTGCTTTGTGGTGTCATTAGTCAGGAAGGGTCGAATTCTGGAGATGTTGCGGAAGTTAAGGCGGCAGGATTTAGCCAGTGATTGCATATGGTCGCTGAAGGAGAGGTCGGAGTCAAGGATTACACCCAGGACCCTGGCATGTGTGGAGGGACCAATGGTTGTGGTGTTATTAATGGTGAAGTCACAGGAGGGGGACCGTGAAGGAGGAAATATAACAAGCTCAGTTTTAGAAAGATTAAGTTTGAGGAAGTGGTGTGACATCCATACCGATATGTCATTCAGCAAGTTTGAGATCCGTGAGGAGATAGTGGGAGTGAGTTGAGTGGAGAGATAGATCTGTGTGTCATCGGCATAGAGGTGGTATTGAAAGCCATGGGAGGTTATCAACTGGCCCAGGGAAGAGGTATAGAGTGAGAAAAGGAGAGGCCCAAGGACGGAGCCTTGGGGTACCCCAACAGAAAGAGGAAGGGGAGCGGAGGAGATGGAGTTGTAAGTGACACTGAAAGTGTGCTGAGATAGGTAGGAGGAGAACCAGGATAATGCAGAATCACTGAGGCCAAGGGAGTGTAATTTGCTGAGGAGCAGCAGGTGGTCAACTGTGTCAAAGGCAGCAGAGAGGTCTAAAAGTATGAGTATGGAGTAGTGGCCATTGGTTTTGGCAGTTATTAGGTCATTGGTGAGTTTTAGTAGGGCAGTTTCAGTAGAATGTTGTAGGCGGAAGGGAGACTGTAGGGGGTCGAGAAGGTTGTTGTCCATGAGGTAGCAAATCATTTGGTCATGAACAAGGCGTTCGATGAGCTTGGAGGCAAACGGGAGATAGGTCTTAAGTTATTCAAACAGGTGGGGTCTAGTGAGGGTTTTTTGAGTATGGGGGTGACCAGGGCATGTTTGAGCGGGGAAGGAAAGGTGGCGGAGGAGAGGGAGAGGTTGAAGATGTGGGTTAGGGAATTGAGGATAGAGTGGGAAGGTGGTCGCAGTAATTGAGAGGGGACAGGGTCCAGGGGACATGTAGTGAGGTGGGCCATGGAGAGGAGTTTATCAACTTCTTCTGTGGTAACTGGACAAAAGGAGGAGAGTATTGAGAGTGGTGTTGGACCTGATATGTTGGGTAGGGGAGGAATTTGAAAGCTGGATATCTCCTTGCGAATTGTGTTGATTTTGCTATTGAAGTTGTTGGCAATATGTTGAGCGGTAAGCAAGTTAGTGGGTGGGGGCAGTGGGGGGTGAAGTAAGGAATTAAGGGTAGAAAAGAGTTGATGAGGTTTGGATGAGAGTGTTGTAATAGGTTTGTTTAGCAGTGTGGAGGCAGGAGTTGTATTTGAGAAGGACAGATTTGTAGAGGGTAAAATCTTGCAGGGATTTAGATTTACGCCATGCTCGCTCAAGAGCACGGCTGTGTCTCTTGAGACTTCTGATGTCCTCTGTTTGCCAGGGTTGTGGCAGATGGGGCCTGGTTCTGCGTGTAGAAAGAGAAGCAAGTACGTCTAGGGAGGATGGCAACGTGGTGTTGTAGATGGAAGTGGTTAGGTCTGGGCAGGACAGGGGTGCGATTTTGTCATAAAGGCCATCAGTAGCAGAGTGAAGAAGGGAAGGTTTGAGGTTGCGAAGGTTCCTGCGGGTAGTGGTTTGTGGGTTGGCAGCATGGGATATAGGAGACAAGGAGAGTGTGAAACGGATAAGGTTGTGATCAGAGAGAGGAAAGGGTGCGTTGGAGAGATTGCAGGGAGTGCAGCGATGGGAGAATACAAGGTCGAGAGTGTTGCTGTTGGAGTGAGTGGTGGTTTGTGTCCATTGTCTTAGGTTAAAAGAGGAGGTTAGGTTGAGTAGTTTAGAAGTGGTAGCATTATTAACATTGATTGGAATGTTAGTCACCTAGGATGATGGCAGGCACTTTGGATGAGAGAAAATAGGGTAGCCATGCAGAGAAGTCATCCAAAAAGCGTGACACTTGTCCAGGAGGCCGATAAATGACTGCGACCCTCAGACAAGCTGGAGAGAAAAGACAAATGCAGTGCATTTCAAAAGAGCAGGTGGAAAGAGGGAGGTGTGGGCAGTACCTGGAAGGTGCATTGTGGGGAGAGGAAGTCCGACGCCACCTCCTTTTCGTCCACTGGGTCTGGTGGAGTGAGTCCAGAGAAGGCCACTGCGCGACAGTGCAGCTGGAGAGGTAGTATCGAATTCCTGGAGCCAGGTTTCAGTTATAGCAAATAGATCAAGGGATTTGGAGAGGAAAAGGTCATTGACAGAAACTAATTTGTTGAAGACTGAGCGGGAATTCCAGAGGGCACATGAAAGAGGGGGGCTGACTTGTGGAATCAGGGGAATTGGGATGAGAAGGTTGAAGTTACAACTACTGTTGGAGGAGGTAGATGGCCGATCTTGGCGTTGGGAATTGGGTGTGGGAGGGCCGGGGTTTGGTGCGATGTCCCCAGACATTAGGAGTAGTAGGAGGGTGAGGGTGGTAAGGCGGGAGTGGGATTTATAGGAGGGCGGATGCTGTGGTGGAATGGATGTGATGATACTGTGTGGGCTTAGAATGAGCAGGAGGTGGTAAGTGGAGTAATATTGAGTGGGAAGAAGAGAGGGAGATATGTAAAGGTTGGGGGCTGGAGAGGGGGGTAAAGACATGAGAGTTTGAGGAGAGAGGACGTTATAACAAAGATTAGTGTGAGAATTTTAGAGGGTGGGGACAGGCTAATAGAAGGAAGGCTGATAAAAGTTAGAGAATGAAGTGGAACTTCCTGCAAAATAGCTGTGGAACAATGTCTGTACTTACTTTTTTGTAGCAGTGCCTTAGTCAAAGTGCCCGTGTCCAAGTGCCAAACACTTGTTGCCGGCGTGACACTTTGTGCAAGGAGTGACCAGCCTAAACCCCTCGCCAGCCGTCCCAAGAAATGATCTAAATTTATAGTGGGAAGGTGGGGGGGGGAGATTCAAAATTATTCAATTAGAAGCTGATAAGACCAAGCTTGTGGGGGGTGGGGTTTTACAACTGGCCTGGACAGATTGCAGTGCAAGAGGGGGCAACAGAATAAGGTTAAATGTTGGATCTTGTGCAGGGCAGCAGAATACAAAATAAGTGACACTTTCAAAAACAAACAAGTACAGACAGTAGTTTTAAATTCTTAGTAAGGCAGAATTAAAGTTCAGTTAGGCAATGTAGTCCAGTGTTTAAGAGAAGAGTGGAGTCTTTGCAGTTACCAGAGGGTATGAAGAGTCAGGTGGGAAATCGCAGACAGGTAGAGCGACTTTTGTGTTGCAGGGAAGACCAGTGTAGTTAATCCCTCATGTATCAAGATATAACAAAAAGAGCTTCCATGGCGTAATAAAGTAAAATCACTTTATTTAAAAACATATATGAACAAGGAAAAAATTGTAAAAATAAAAATAAAAAGTCCAAAAACTAATATAATCCTACCCAGTGAATAGGTGGGATAGGATACCAATAGTCCCTAACCAATAGACAAAATTTAAAAGTCCCTCCTAGAGAGCATAGAGCGAGGTGGGGGATGAATCCACCAGACACTGAACAGCGTTCCACTCTCTCGTGTGCCCTGGAGGTGACGTATAGAGCGTGGTGCCATCGTGCGCGCTTCGTCACATGACGTCCTCAGAACCGTTGCTGAGGACGTCATGTGACGAAGCGCGCACAATGGCACCACGCTCTATACGTCACCTCCAGGGCACATGAGAGAGTGGAATGCTGTTCAGTGTCTGGTGGATTCATCCCCCACCTCGCTCTATGCTCTCTAGGAGGGACTTTTAAATTTTGTCTATTGGTTAGGGACTATTGGTATCCTATCCCACCTATTCACTGGGTAGGAATATATTAGTTTTTGGACTTTTTATTTTTATTTTTACAATTTTTTCCTTGTTCATATATGTTTTTAAATAAAGTGATTTTACTTTATTACGCCATGGAAGCTCTTTTTGTTATATCTTGATACATGAGGGATTGCAACACCTCCACCGATTGGGACGCACAGGAAACATCTATCACAGAAAACAACACGCATAGTGTTTCATCTACAATCAAGTATAGGCGCACTACCCCCGTATGGAGCCTGGGGAGCTGGCTACATCAAAGGCACCTACCGCAGGAAGCAGCAAGCAGAGAATCCCATTCTAATACACTACAGGCGTACTACCCCTGCAGGGGTTCCGGGAGCTGGTGAGTAAGCAATAGGGATGAGCCGAACACCCCCCTGTTCGGTTCGCACCAGAACATGCGAACAGGAAAAAAATTCGTTCGAACACGCGAACGCCGTTAAAGTCTATGGGACACGAACATGAATAATCAAAAGTGCTAATTTTAAAGGCTAATATGCAAGTTATTGTCATAAAAAGTGTTTGGGGACCCGGGTCCTCCCCCAGGGGACATGAATCAATGCAAAAAAAAGTTTTAAAAACGGCCGTTTTTTCAGGAGCAGTGATTTTAATAATGCTTAAAGTCAAACAATAAAAGTGTAATATCCCTTTAAATTTCATACCTGGGGGGTGTCTATAGTATGCCTGTAAAGGGGCGCATGTTTCCCGTGTTTAGAACAGTCTGACAGCAAAGTGACATTTTGAAGGAAAAAACACATTTAAAACTACCGCGGCTATTGCATTGCCGACAATACACATAGAAGTTCATTGATAAAAACGGCATGGGAATTCCCCACAGGGCAACCCCGAACCAAAATTAAAAAAAAAAAATGATGTGGGAGTCCCCCTAAATTCCATACAAGGCCCTTCAGGTCTGGTATGGATATTAAGGGGAACCCTAGCCAAAATTAAAAAAAAAAAATTGACGTGGGGTTCCCCCTAAATTCCATACCAGACCCTTCAGGTCTGGTATGGATTTTAAGGGGAACCCCGCGCCAAAAAAAAAAAAAAAAAACGGCGTGGGGTCCCCCTAACAATCCATACCAGACCCTTATCCGAGCACGCAACCTGGCAGGCCGCAGGAAAAGAGGGGGGGACGAGAGTGCGGCCCCCCCCCCTCCTGAACCGTACCAGGCCACATGCCCTCAACATTGGGAGGGTGCTTTGGGGTAGCCCCCCAAAACACCTTGTCCCCATGTTGATGAGGACAAGGGCCTCATCCTCACAACCGTGGCCGGTGGTTGTGAGGGTCTGCGGGCGGGGGGCTTATCGGAATCTGGAAGCCCCCTTTAACAAGGGGACCCCCAGATCCCGGCCCCCCCCCTGTGTGAAATGGTAAGGGGGTACTTACCCCTACCATTTCACTAAAAAACTGTCAAAAATGTTAAAAATGACAAGAGACAGTTTTTGACAATTCCTTTATTTAAATGCTTCTTCTTTCTTCTTTCTTCCTTCATCTTCTTCTTCTTCTGGTTCTTCTGGCTCTTCTGGTTCTTCCTCCGGCGTTCTCGTCCAGCATCTTCTCCGCGGCGTCTTCTATCTTCTTCTCCTCGGGCCGCTCCGCACCCATGGCATGAGGGGGGAGGCTCCCGCTCTTCTCTTCATCTTCTTCTCTTCTTCATCTTCTTCTTCATCTTCTTCTTCTTCTTTTTCTTCTTCTTCTTCTTCCTTCTTCTCTTCTTCTCTTCTTCCTGTCTTCTCCGGGCCGCTCCGCAATCCATGCTGTGGCATGGAGGGAGGCTCCTGCTGTGTGACGGCGTCTCTTCGTCTGACGGTTCTTAAATAACGGGGGGCGGGGCCACCCGGTGACCCCGCCCCCCTCTGACGCACGGTGACATGACGGGACTTTCCTGTGGCATTCCCCGTGACGTCACAGGGAAGTCCCTCAAGTCACCGTGCGTCAGAGGGGGGCGGGGTCACCGGATGGCCCCGCCCCCCGTTATTTAAGAACCGTCAGACGAAGAGACGCCGTCACACAGCGGGAGCCTCCCACCATGCCAGCATGGCTGCGGAGCGGCCCGCAGAAGACAGGAAGAAGAGAAGAAGGAAGAAGAAGAAGAAGAAGAAGATGAAGAAGAAGATGAAGAAGAGAAGAAGATGAAGAGAAGAGCGGGAGCCTCCCCCCTCATGCCATGGGTGCGGAGCGGCCCGAGGAGAAGAAGATAGAAGACGCCGCGGAGAAGATGCTGGACGAGAACGCCGGAGGAAGAACCAGAAGAGCCAGAAGAACCAGAAGAAGAAGAAGATGAAGGAAGAAAGAAGAAAGAAGAAGCATTTAAATAAAGGAATTGTCAAAAACTGTCTCTTGTCATTTTTAACATTTTTGACAGTTTTTTAGTGAAATGGTAGGGGTAAGTACCCCCTTACCATTTCACACAGGGGGGGGGCCGGGATCTGGGGGTCCCCTTGTTAAAGGGGGCTTCCAGATTCCGATAAGCCCCCCGCCCGCAGACCCTCACAACCACCGGCCACGGTTGTGAGGATGAGGCCCTTGTCCTCATCAACATGGGGACAAGGTGTTTTGGGGGGCTACCCCAAAGCACCCTCCCAATGTTGAGGGCATGTGGCCTGGTACGGTTCAGGAGGGGGGGGGGGCCGCACTCTCGTCCCCCCCTCTTTTCCTGCGGCCTGCCAGGTTGCGTGCTCGGATAAGGGTCTGGTATGGATTTTTAGGGGGACCCCACGCCTTTTTTTTTTTTTTTTTTTGGCGCGGGGTTCCCCTTAAAATCCATACCAGACCTGAAGGGTCTGGTATGGAATTTAGGGGGAACCCCACGTCAATTTTTTTTTTAAATTTTGGCTGGGGTTCCCCTTAATATCCATACCAGACCTGAAGGGCCTTGTATGGAATTTAGGGGGACCCCCACATCATTTTTTTTTTTTTTTATTTTGGTTCGGGGTTCCCCTGTGGGGAATTCCCATGCCGTTTTTATCAATGAACTTCTATGTGTATTGTCGGCAATGCAATAGCCGCGGGTAGTTTTAAATGAGTTTTTTCCTTCCAAATGTCATTTTGCTGTCAGACTGTTCTAAACACGGGAAACATGCGCCCCTTTACAGGCATACTATAGACACCCCCCAGGTACGAAATTTAAAGGGATATTACACTTTTATTGTTTGACTTTAAGCATTAATAAAATCACTGCTCCTGAAAAAACGGCCGTTTTTAAAACTTTTTTTTGCATTGATCCATGTCCCCTGGGGCAGGACCCGGGTCCCCAAACACTTTTTATGACAATAACTTGCATATAAGCCTTTAAAATTAGCACTTTTGATTTCTCCCATAGACTTTTAAAGGGTGTTCCGCGGCATTCGAATTTGCCGCGAACACCCCAAATTGTTCGCTGTTCGGCGAACTTGCGAACAGCCAATGTTCGAGTAGAACATGAGTTCGACTCGAACTCGAAGCTCATCCCTAGTAAGCAACCATAAGGGGAAGCACCAAAGTCACCAGACAACTGTCTCAGCACTAAAGTCACCCTTGGGAACTTCCTAAACTCAACATAGTGTCAATATGAGACTGTCATACTCTATTGAGATTTATCTGCTGGAGTTTTTGACAATATAAACTGTTATGCGTGTATGCGTTTCCAATTAATGATATATTTATGGTTTATGATTAAGGTGATTTGACCTACAAGCACTGTATGTGTATTGATCTGTGTATAACATGCACCTCGTGATGCATCCAACTGTTGATGCATGCATTTATTACATATAGAGTTAGTTTGTAGTATATGGAACACGGTTTCAATAAGTGCACTTAGTGTGGTACAGCCTCTGGCTTCGCCATCAGATGCTGTATTACAACCTTTTGCTGTGCGACATCTGGTCAGATGTAATACATTTCTCCTAAACTGTACACCATTGTGAATACACCTATGTAATTTATTCCATTTTACTACTCTCAGTGCATACTTTATAAGGCTATCCCGGCTATATTCTTTAGGTTTTCAGGTAGCGCCAAATATACCCATATTTAATATTTTTTTGAACACGATTGGCAGAGCACCTCTTTGGGTACTCTGTGTAAGGGAGGCAGCAACCTGTGGCTTCTGGCCCTATAGACTTGCCCTAAGCGCAGTTTTTTATCACGAGTTACTTTTGGAACCAGATGCCTTTCCCGGACTTACATGAGTGTTTTCATGAACCATATATTTCCTTATAGTACCTGGGCTGAAACAACGGTAGAAAGGCAAGGGATAGAGATAAGGAACCTTAAGGGTCAGATGGGGGAGATGCAACGTGAACAAAGGAACTTGAGGTATAGATTGGAAGATCAGGAAAACCGGAGTAGGAGAAAATCTGAGGATTAGAGGCCTTCCAGAGGCACAGGGTGAAAGAGAGAACCTACAGGAAAAGGTTGATCAAATTTTTGGAGGCCTCATCGACCCAACCGAAAACAACAAGAAAATTAAATTGATGCCATGCTATGCTCTAGCTTTAGGCCCATATCCCTTTTAAATGTGGATACAAAGCTATTTGCAAGAGTGATTGCGGATAGAGTGAAGCAAACAATAAAGGATCATTCATCCGGATCAAGTTGGGTTTATACCAGGCCGGGGAGGGGACAATAGTATTAAAACCCTCTTGATAGCCCGGGAAATTAAAAAGAGCGGAGTCCCAGGGCTACTTCTGTCAATAGACGCTGAAAAAGCGTTTGACAGAGTAGACTGGGACTTCATGATGGGGACACTTGAAGAAGTCGGTTATGGGGTGAAGATCTGTAAATGGATAAGGGCTTTGTATTCAAGGCCCTCAGCGAGAGTAAAGATAAACGGGACCCTATCTGAGCCCTTCAATATGTACAATGGAACAAGACAGGGGTGTCCAATCTCCCCTATGCTTTTTCTGCTGTCATTGGAACCCCTCCTCGTAAGGATTAGACAGAATATGGACATCAGAGGAGTAACGATAGGTGGCGTTGAATACAAACTCGCTGCCTTTGCAGACGACATTCTGCTTTATATAACACGCCCAAGAATCTCCCTTCCAAACATTATGGCCACCCTAACAGAGTATGGGAAACTATCTAACTTTAAAGTAAATCCAACTAAATCAGAAGTGCTAGACATAAACCCCAATAAGGCGAGGGATCATTCATATCAAAAACACTTGACGGGGGAGATGACGTGAGACGTCCGTAGGGAAGGGAGGAGTGGGAGGTGTGTCGTCCTGCTGGCGTGCCGGCTCTCTCTCATATCAGGACGAGCAAACGGGGGCATTGGAGAGGATATGGAGAGCCATCCCGCTGAGAGAACCGTGCAGCGACCTGTGTGCTAGGAGATGATTTAGATCCGTGCACGGAAGACAGGAGGACAGAGAAACAGCTGTGGTGACGGCCTCGATTAACAGACCGGAGCTCCTCGCTCCCTCCCCTCCCCCCCCGCACTGAGTACTGGCAGCATGTGAGACAGGACCGGGACTGAACGCTGAAGTGGAAAGTATATGCTGGAAGATCCAGAGCCCTGATAGTGGCAAGCAAGCCTGACAGCTAAATCCATCTGACTCCAGCTGGGGGAAGTATCAAATGGCTTGAAATAGAAAGTAGAAGGTAGAAGTACAAGTAATGGTGGTAAGAGACTCACTAAAAATACCCATCTCCAAGGTAAGAGTGTAAAAGCTTATAAGGAGCACGCTAAGAGAAGTAAGACTGTAGATTGTGAAGCTAGGAAATCTGCTGATCAACGTGTGTATGGTAACTCCTGCTGTCCCTTCTAAACTAGGTGAGACAGTGGAGGAGTGGTGGGTCTTTCCACTGTATATTTTATGAAGCATGTGATTTGCCAAATGCAAGGAAATGTTGTTTAAGCTCGTTAACCTTTGAACACTGATACATCACGGAGGAAACTAGGGGCATTATATCTTGCTGAAATACAAAGCCTATAGATACGATCAAATCTGCAATTGAGTCCCTACATCACGGTATCCGCACTGACATTGGAGGGAAGGCGGGGATATAATAAACAAGCCTATGATACTAATACATGCCCTACGCCTGTATGCTCACCCTGTGGCTTAGGGGTATATGTGTATGTAGTGAAGGGGTGGTGGGTACCTCCGCCGTATATACTATACAGCACAAACTTGGCCAGTGATAAAGAAATGTGATTTAAAGTTCGTTAACCTTTGAGTACTGGTTTATTACGGGTGAAGCTTGAGACATCATATATTGCTGAAATATAAAAGTGCTTCGGATATAACCAAAGCTACAACTAACTCGCTCTGTGGAATCGCAGCACTGTACCCGTATGCGATGTTCACTCCTACAGCATTGGAAGCTAGACCCAGGCTAGGTAGACTATGTCTAACACACTCATAAGCTACCGTTGTGAGTTCCTTGTGTCTCAATAATGGTATACCAGAAAATAGCCTGGAAACACGCTTACCAGACACTGCGACACAGGGCTAAACTCAGTACCATAGAGTCTCATTCAAGTCGCTAATAGTTTACGACTGCCACATTGGTATCTACACTAACAACCTCAGATTGACTGGTTAACTAGCGGGAGAGAGTTGTACCCGGGACTATTTCTTGAGAGTGTTGGACATACAGATTAAAATCAAACTGAGATAGCTCAGCAGGAAAATAGAATGAGCCCGAACGCATCTAAAACTGGGAAGGGGAGACCACCAAAAACCCCAAAAGATAATTTACCAGGGAACGCTGCTGGAAGTACGGCATTAAGCAATATATGGTCAAGGGGGGGAGCCCGGGAAGCGCCCATCAAGAAACCCAAAAATCAAATATGGTAGACAAAAAGAAGGGACTAAACGAGAGGGAAGATCAGACTCCTGATCATTCAAGAGAGGAATTATTAGTCGACAACACCCTGGAGGCATCTAGAATAGAAGAGCATAGACAGGATACACAACTGCCCTCAAAAAACGAATTAGCAGAAATGCTTAAAGCCCTGAAAACCTCGATTAAAGCAGAAATTGGTATGTTGAGGTTGGATCTAGGCAACCTTCTGACCAGAGTGGAGGAAGCTGAGGATAAGTCAGTCAAACAGGAACAGGAAATCTCCGAATTAAAAGAACAACTTAAAACAACTCAACAAAATCAGATAAAAATTTGCTCCAGAATGGAAGATCAGGAAAACAGGGATCGAAGACAAAATCTGAGACTCGGGGGGGTCCCGGAAAATAGAGGAGAGGATCTGAGGAGGACTGTAGCAACTATCTTTGGCCCAATTCTGGGACTGAGAGGGGAAGACTTCCCAAAAATCGAGCGGGTTCACCGGGTGGGTAGGTTCGATACCAGACGGGTAGAAAGAAGTCGTGACATTATTGTGAGATTCAGGTTTTATGAAGACAAGGAAAAGATATGGGTTAAATTGAAGGGGCATACCCCACTACAGTTTGAAGAGGCAAGAGTTCAAGTCTTTGCGGACCTGGCCAAAGACACACTGGCGAGAAGGCGACATTTGAAACCCCTACTGGAGCAAATGATAAACCAAAATGTAAAATACACATGGGGATTCCCAGCCTGCCTGGTTGGTAGCAAAGACGGGTGAGATCCGCAAGACTAAGATTCCCGGGAGAATTAGAGGAATTCTGTGAGAAATTGGGCCTGCAGGTGCCCCAGATGCTGGACTGGTCTAATGAACGTTGGATTGAGTTGAGCATAGGCCAGATGTGAGAGGACAAGCGGGGGTGGGGTGGGGGATCTGGGGGGGGGAGCGGGGGGGAGTGGGCGGGTTAGGACCAAAATTAATCCTCAATATTGGTGAGGAAGCCCCGTCAGTAGAAACCTAGTGTGTCCGGTCACTAAGGCAGCACGGACTGGAGGGATGACACACCTAGAGCTCCACCTTTAGAGAAGGAGACCAATGGTGGGACACAATACAAGTATACAAGTGACCCTCACTGGTCTAAGGGTCCTGAGAGGACCAATAGGGGGCAGGGTGGGAGGGGGGCGGCGGGTGATGGGGGTGATGGAGGAGGCGATGGGGGGGGGTGGTGGTGGGGGGGTGGTAGAGGGAGGGGGTCCCGTCCAATCTCAATATCAAGAAAGAGGGTAAACTCTCCAAGGTCTAAGGTAAAGGGAGAAAAAGGGTCATGGCCACAATAAAATTTATAACATACAACGTCAAAGGCCTAAACACCCCCAAGAAAAGATGGGATATCTTCAACGAGTTAAAATTATTGGGCCCAGATGTGGTGTTCTTGCAAGAGACACATATAACACTCCAATCGAGACTTAGATTGTTCTCAAATGAATACCCAGTCTGGTACCAAGGAGATACCATCTCTAATAGGGCACGGGGAGTGGCCATTGGCTTTGCAAAGAAAACTAGGTTTGTGCTGGAGGAAAGATTAGTGGACCCAGAAGGTAGATACCTGTGCCTCAGAGGTAGACTAAATGAAGTAGAATATACATTAGTCAACATCTATGCTCCAAACAAGAATCCGACGAAGTACTTAGCTAATATATTGGGGAAAATAATGAAGTTCATGAGAGGACATCTAATACTAATGGAGGATTTTAATTTTTGTCTTAACCTAGATCTAGACAGTACGGCCCGAACTCCCGGATTGATTGGGGACTAGTCGAACATCGGGCGATCGACAAGATAGTAGAGTCCAAGATTGGAAATATAACTTACTCAGATCACGCACCTATGACCATGGAAATAGCAACTGGTAGAGGTCAGGCCGATAGGGGGCAGTGGAGGCTAAATGAGGAGTTGATAAAGGAGGAGGAGGGTGTCAATAGAATTAGAAAGGAATTAGAAAACTATTTTGAGGTAAATGACACGGGGGAAGTGTTGGGAGCTACGCTATGGGAGGCTCATAAAGCCTATATCAGGGGGGTCTTGGTGGAAATGGGAGCGAGGAAGAAGAAAGATAGACAGGCCAAAATTCAAAAACTAAGGGCTGACCTGGCAGGATTAGAACAAAAACATAAAAAACAAGCGTGCCAGCTCCCCCAAGAGATACATCAGCAGATGGTTATTAAAAGATCGGAGCTGAAAATCGCGATGGAGCAGGAGTCAAGAGCAACAGATGGTTATTAAAAGATCGGAGCTGAAAATCGCGATAGAGCAGGAGTCAAGAGCAACCAGAAGTTTCTTTGATATTGAAGAGAGTCTCTGCCACATCGGTCAATAGCAATATGTTAGAACTAAACTTCAAGTGCCTGACAAGAATGTATCTGACCCCGGATCGGGTATATAGACTCCAAGGGAAAAAATCACAGCTTTGTTGGAGGGGATGTGCTGAAATAGGGACGATGGCCCATATTTGGTGGCTGTGTCCAGAAATAGGAATCTTCTGGGACGGGGTAGGAAGATATATTAAGGAGATCACAAAGTTTGACTTGCCAAAAGATCCTTGGATATTTCTATTTCATCTGAGCGATATGCCCACTAAAACATATCTTAGAACACTTCTGCCTCATCTAAAAGCCGAATACCTAAGAATTGGAAAAGGAAAGAAAGACCGACTATGAGGGAATGGTTTAATAAAATAAACGAGATACAGGATCTAGAGTACTTGAGGTTTAGTGAAGGGATAAAAATGTAGGGCCTACGAGATAAAGTGGGGAGAATGGGAAAAATTAAAAAAATCTTCAAGAGCAGTTGAGATGTGGACAACTTAGAGTAAAGGATAGTGGAGATCTCGCCACAGGTCAAGATATTGATGCAAACTAAAGTGGGGGCAGTCAGGACGAGTAAATGGGAAGCTAGAGGGGAAGACTGGGGAGGGATGAGGTTCGGTCTCGGGGAGGGGGGGAGGGGAGGCGGGGAGTTGGCTAGGAAGGAATTAACAGCAATTAGTTAGATTAATACTGTTGTGTTATCCCTTTTTGGAATAAGATGATTCAAGCAATGAAACAGATTTAAAGCCACCATGATGTGATGACAAGAGGGAAATATTTTTGAATACCATCTATTTGAAAAATGTATTCCCGTGGTAAACTTTCTCGCTGACGTGGCAAAGAAAAAAAAAAAAAAGTCTGTTTGTTAGAAAGTCCGCCGCAAGTCCGTCAAAAGTCTGTCGGACGGGCTGTCGGACTTTTCTAGCCAAAAAGTCCGACCTTGTGTACGCGGCATTAGCCTTAGCTGTCAGGTGCACATGGAAGGGCAACACACATCACAAACAAAACAGATTCTCCCTGTCTAACAATTCACATTAAAAATGGAGGGTTTTGTTTGTACACATTTGCAAATATTTGAGTAAGCCACAGTGCTTAAGTCAAGGCTCCTCTGTGTACTGCAGTCCTAATTCTATCATTTTCAGAGTCTCCCAAGTTGGAGCACAAATAGCAGTGGATAGATTGAGGGCAGGTTTGTCTGGTGGGAGCCCACTCTTAAAGACAAAGGGATGACCGGGACACTCAGCACAATGGCAGTTGACATTGAGTTGGTGTAGACACTGTCAGCAGGAACTTGGGAGCACTGGTATCTGATGAGCATAAATACAGCTAGTGGTGCACATTTATTATGAAATGCCTATGGTGGGACTTCCAGTTACGTCACTTCTGCTTGGCTGCAACATACGCTGAAGTGCACTGAGGCAGTTCTTAGTTTCAATTTGTATGGTATTTTTGCATATTTACCTTGTGAGTGCAATATTTAATTTGTTACTGTGTGGGGTTTAATTAAAAATGGCTGATTACACTATGAGAGGCTTCCCTTTTTTCTCTTTTTTAATGATCTTTCTGCAAATGTTATGGTGGTCTGAAAGGAATTAAGGGAGAGTGGCGCATTCCCTACATTTGGGTCCGGTCTATGGTGTATACAGTGGATGCTGAGTGTTGTGTGATCTAGTTTATGGAACAATCAGCTAAAAGACGCACAGTTTAACTTTCTTGTATTACACAAGGGTTTAATATGATCCAGTGATTGTGGCGTATAGGGGAGTGGTTCAACGCAAGGTGGTTTTCTTCAAGATACTTGTGACTAGGACCAAGCACACAGAGCATATAAAGTATGTGGATTTATACAAGTTTTTATGATTTATTTATTTATTTATTTTGTTACGCATATAATCTGCATAGTAATTCTTGAAGGAAGGTTTGTTATAGGTGCTGTCTTGCCCTGTATAATTTGTGTAGGGGGTTATGATTTGAACATTTACAAGTTTTCACTTGTTACATTACAGCAGCTAATTTTACATTATTTAAGGTGTAGGGTAGTGTGGTTGTTACAATATATAATAGAACAAATATAAATATAAGTATCAGAGTACATAAAATAATTACCATAAAATTGTGTATGAGTCTCATTCCGATTTTCTTGTGCTTCCATGAAGTGGTAATGATTTATGGGTACAAATTCCTAATCCAATCAAATTGGAATTATCCTCTGAGTGTTGGATACTTTCAAATATTCTTTTGTAGCCAAAAAAACAAGCCCTTGTAATGCAAAATGTAAAAGGGCTAACTGTTCAGGCACGTGGATGGAACATTAAAATTGCAAGGGAATGCTTTAGGCTGGATTCACACCAATGCATTTTTAGTGCTTTTTGCATTTTGCAGATTTGCACTACAGCCCATTTAAAATGGTTTCCTATGGAACACGTTCTGTAGAGCAAATCTGCAAAATGCAAAAAGCACTAAAAATGCATAGGTGTGAATCCAGCCTTAAAGCTGATTTCTTGAGAACAGAGATTGTTCCATATTGCCTACAGGCATCTACATGGCACACTGTATCAACTGTAATCAAGATATCACATTCCCAACATCCCCAGAAGCATTTACACGGACAGATAAGGAGATATGTTACACACCCATACTGATAAAACTCTAGCTAAAATATATTTCTAACTACAAGAATATGTGCTTCTGTCCAAGGAGATTTCACATAAACATCATATGGTAACAGTAAGACAATCCAAATTAGGTGTAACTTATTGTCTTGTCCTAAAAGTAAAAATGAATTTATAAGAACAAAAATGTTAAGAATTTTTCTTGGAAGTGATAAAAGTTTGAAGATTTCTATAAGTGACGTTTAGGTCTCTTACCATTTGTTGATATGGTTATCACTTATACATTTAATATTGATGTTAGAAATGCATTATGATAGTATAATCAATTTTGCTGTGCCTTTTAAAAAGAACTTTACAAATGAAAAGTGATAGTTTAATCTAAAATAGAGCAAACATTAGTTAATGATAACAAAGCTTGATGAAAAATTCCATAACTAAAATAGGTTTTCAACAATAAGCTCAATTTGAACAACTGCTGGGTAGTTTTTGTTGGCAACTTAAAAAAAACAGACAAATGTGTATTTTGTTTCTTAAACTTTTATTTTTGCTTTATTGAATTGTCAAAATAAGGTAGCTTAATAATGATGCCTAATTTTATGCTTTTCTTTCCCTGTTATAGAAAGCTTATATTTTTTGTTTATACACCACATGATGCCAGCTATACATAATAAACAATAATGTACAGTATGTTTTTCAACATAAGACTAGTGATGGTTTCTTTATTTCCCCTTACACTGTTATTATTTTATTTCCATTAGACACAGCTGGAAATCACCTAGTGAGAGGAAAGCCCATTACTTACTGCTCAAGGAGAATGGTAAACACAAGATTCAGCTATTTCCTCATAAGAAGTTGGGAGAACAGAACAGTTTTACATGTCACAAGGTATATCCTGGTTTAATTCACTATTAATTGTTAGTAGAACATGAACTCTCATGTGCATTAATACTATTTATTATTTTCTATTAGATAAAGGAAATAATCTGCGCTAAACCTCAACGGTGTATATGAAAAAGTTTATACTAATATACAAAAATGAATATTTAGACAAAAAAGGTGCAGCATCTAAAGAAAACAGAATATCCAGCTCATAGAATGTATAAAGAAAAAAATGCGCAACCACAAAAATAAATATGAAATAAGGTAATGTGAAAAAAAATATTATGTATTATGTATTACCAACATTGTAGCAATTGGCTACTAATAATTGTGATTAAACACTTAGTGACAATTTATGAGAAAGAACAATCCCATGCAATATAGTTCATAGACTACTATGAGTTGTAGCACCCGGACACAGAAACTTCATAAGGCATCAAACAATTAAATGATTTTGTTCTGTTCCTCAATAATTGAAGCAAAAAATGTGTAGCGCTATTAGGACAAGATACCTTAAACTGATAAGTTAAAAAGGCCTATATCCAAAGTGAAATATACAACAATAAAGGTAGCACATATAAAATCAAACTGGGAATAAAAAGTGTGTCAAATGAACAGTCAGTGAGTTGGGACTGGATGGATCACTACCCAACACGTGAGGTGAGGAGCGCCTTCACCAGCATACAGCAGAAAAAGTCTCAGAAGTTAATATTCTGCGGCCATTTAGAAAGTCTTTATCAATACATAGGATGTTCCATATATGAATCACACTATTCACCACTGTGTCTTCAAAAACATGCAGTGCGCTTAGATGTAATAGATGGAGGCTTACCGGAGGGTTTGAACCCAAAGCCAGCATATGCTGTTAGGGTCAAACCAAGCTTGGTGAGAAGATCTTGGCAGGAGACACTGAACAGGGCTGCTCTAATGATGCATCCTCTCCACAGGTCACCCCAGGACGAAGTCTACTCAGACGAAACGCGTCTGGAGGACTCCACTGCCGCCCCTTTTACGTACAAGCGCTTTTTATTTACTTCATCATGTAAGTGTATTTCTTTTTATTTAATAAATACGGTGTCTACGGTATCACGCTATGTTGTCCCTTTTTATGCCTTTTATGAACCTTGCGTGGAGAGATCCAGTAGTGCCTGTGGAGAGGATGCATCATTAGAGCAGCCCTGTTCAGTGTCTCCTGCCAAGATCTTCTCACCATTGCCAGGGTGCAATAAAAGCTTGGTTTGACCCTAACAGCATATGCTGGCTTTGGGTTCAAACCCTCCGGTAAGCCTCCATCTATTACATCTAAGCGCACTGCATGTTTTTGAAGACACAGTGGTGAATAGTGTGATTCATATATGGAACATCCTATGTATTGATAAAGACTTTCTAAATGGCCGCAGAATATTAACTTCTGAGACTTTTTCTGCTGTATGCTGGTGAAGGCGCTCCTCACCTCACGTGTTGGGTAGTGATCCATCCAGTCCCAACTCACTGACTGTTCATTTGACACACTTTTTATTCCCAGTTTGATTTTATATGTGCTACCTTTATTGTTGTATATTTCACTTTGGATATAGGCCTTTTTAACTTATCAGTTTAAGGTATCTTGTCCTAATAGCGCTACACATTTTTTGTTTTTTATCTATTTATGTGGCAACGATTCTAATTGTGGTGTTAGCTGCTTATATCTTCCTGACTATTCAGAGTAAGCGCAAATCTGTTGTCGTGAATTTTGGTGTCAATAATTGAAGCAAACAGCACCGCTTACCAGATCAGATGGATCTCAAATTATAGAGATCATGCGAGCGCACACAGGAGGAGTAGATTCAGCAACAGATGAAGCGATCAGCGATACCGATATCCTTCCTCCTACTCCTACTCAGCACTGCTGTGGTAATGTTTTCCTGGATCCTCCAAGGAGAACACTCCATGCAAAGGTATCATTTATGGAATAGAAGAGAGAGGCTTCATGGTGCAGTACTCACAAAAGTTTTTATTTCAAAGACAGTTTTTCCCAGTCTATGCCTTCTATGGGGAAACGCATCGGGTGGAGCAATAGGTCTTGACGTCATCATGCATCAGCTGGCTAGCTGAAGCCACGACTGCTTTGAATTTTGTATCCCGCTCGTGTTGGATGTCAGTGCTCATGGAAAAATTGTCTTTGAAAAACTTTCATGAGTATTGAACCATGAAGCCTCTCTCTTCTATTACATAATAGTTTTTTTGTTTTTTTTCTGTCCTACCTAAACACACTGACACTAACACTTGCACTGACACTAAATAACTTTCTTACCTAAAACACACCGACCCTAAAATGAACCCTTTTGCTGCCAGAGCCGTTTTTTGCACACATAATTAAAAAATCATTTTAGGCCTGAAGATTACACAAAACCCACAAATATTATATATTTTCTGAAAGCAGACACCCTAGAGAAAAAAAAATGGTAGTTCCAATTTTTTATGTCTTTGCAAAATTTCAGTAAAAAACACACTAACATTAATTTTGGAGCAAACAAACACAATATATTACCCCAATTTTTGGTAAAATGTAAAAGACAAGGTTGCACCAAATAAATAGATACCCAGCCTGCCAAATCTTAAATTTCTGTGCGCTCGTGAAATGGCATCAAACTTCAGTACCCTATATTTTCTATAGGGGACACTTGAAAAGCCCCCTATGGGTATCAGTTTAGTGTTACGGAGGAAGTCTTGTGTTAGAATGATTGCTCTCACTCTGGCATGCATGGCGATATGTAACATGTATCGCAATCAACGTTTTCATGTGTAGAAGCCCCCAACACATGTTTACTTTTGTGTGTGTGTGTATATGTGGGGGGTGCTCAACTTTTTTTTTGGGGGGGGGTTATGTGCTTGGGTGTAACTTAAATTTTTTTGCAAAAAAAATATATATTTTTACTTAACTTTTTTTCATCACATAGGGGACATGTGTCCGCTCTTCTCCTTCCCCTCCAGCTGCTGGCACCTGCCATGGAGCGCATGGGCCTGCTGATGGGCAAGCAGAGCCCGAAAAGCATGGAGAGACATGGCGGCAGGAGGTGACACCAGTATTTTATTTTTTTGCCAAAAAAAAATTTTTTACTTAAAGTCCCCTATGTGATGTTTTTAAGTGACAGGTTCTCTTTATTGAGATATGCAAAGACCCTGCTTGTCTCCCCTGTGCTCCTCTGTGCTCCACTAACTCTACTGGCGGGACACGTCTGCCTATTAGTTTCACACACAATTCCGGTGGCTGTCGTACGGACCTGGCGGGCAAAAGGGTTAAAGCATTTTTTAAAAATAACAAATATGTTCGCTACAAGAAAAACAGAAATGGAAGGCGCGCACACCTAGTGCATTACCAAAATAATTTAATAATAAAATGTTTTATATAAAAGTGGGTACTCACAAAATGCAACTGACAAAAGCCCATAAAAACAATGCATAGACATACACAGAACACGAGGTACAGCTAACGTGTTTTGGGGGCGCACCCCCTTCCTCAGAGCTAGGCTAGTCTCATACATCATGGGCAAACACTTTTATAGGGAATGGTGGAATTGAAAATTGTGTGTCAAAAAAGAGCCACGCCCTCAAGGGGTGGGAAAAGGAAATACATTTTTTTAATTAATACGTATGTATGTGTGTGTGTGTATATATATATATATTTATATATTAATAATATATTCCACAAAAATAGTTGCACTGATGAAATAACAATACACAAATAAATAAAAAAATATTAATTCATCCATTGTGTATTTATTTTTTTTTATTTATCACTATTTGTGTATTTAAGATGGAGTTTTTTGTTTTGTTTTTGGTTATAGGTTTTTGATATGGATTCTTCATGAGTTTTTTCATGTGTGTATGTGTATATGTATATATATGTGTATGTATATATATATATATATATATATATACACACACACACTAATGAAAAAACAGAATCCATATCAAAAACCTATAACCAAAGACAACAAACTCCATCATAAATACACAAATAAATAAATAATGATAAATAAAAAAATAATTCATTCATTGTGTATTTATTTGTGTATTGTTATTTCATCAGTGCAACTATTTGTTGTGTGTGTATGTGTGTGTGTATATATATATATATATATATATATATATATATATTTCTACATACACACATGTATATATGTATTAATATAATTATTTTTTATTTATTTATTTTTTCCTTTTCCCTCCCCCTTGAAGGCGTGGTTCCTTTTGACACACAATTTTCAATTCCACCATTCCCTATAAAAGTGCTTGCCCATGGTGTACGAGATTAGCCTAGCTGTGAGGAAGGGGGATACGCCCCCGAAACACGTTAGCTGTAGCCGGTGTTCTGTGCATGTCCATGTATTGTTTTTATGGCCTTTTGTCAGTTGCATTTTGTGAGTACCGACTTTTGTATAAAATAGAAAATTCCCCTAAGTGGACTTTACCGGCACATTGCTAAAAATGTGTGTGTGTGTGTGTGTGTGTATATGTATATGTATATGTGTGTGTGTGTGTGTGTGTGTGTATATGTATATATATGTATATATATATATATATATATATATATATATATGTATATGTGTGTATATATATATATAATGTATATGTATATATATATATATATATATATATATATATATATATATATATATATATATATATATATATATATATATATATATATATATATATTAACGTAGTAATATGTGTAGCAGAGTATAGAGAGTAAAAATTTTTATTTAAACATAAGGTGGTTTAAAAACATGGTATTTTGTAAATTACGCAAAGCATATTACATAATTACATAGCCAATACTGTTATGCGGGCTCTTTTTCACATGTAATATGCTTTGTGTAATTTACGAAATACCATGTTTTTAAACCACCTTATGTTTAAATAAAAATTCTTTTACTCTCTATACTCTGCTACACATATTACTACGTTACTATATATATATATATATATATATATATATATATATATAGGAAGGCCGGTTTACTGGCCTGAAGTTATGGGAGGAGCCTGGAGGGTATTTAACCAGACCACCCAGGATGGTCTGTGTCGGTTCCAGTGTGCGGTAGTTCACATCACAGGGCTGATTCTTCCCAGCTCACCTCATGTTCGGAAGTCTGTGCATTCAATCGCAGGTGCACTTCGGCTTTTCATTCGTGGTCTTCGTCGGCGGTTTCCACTCACGGTCGCAGGTAGTATCCAAACTTTCGTGTCATGTGCAAAATCTTGCGGTTTATTATGCTTCCTATCCTGCACCCCTTTCGTGAAAGAACCTGCCCCGGAGTGTTGTCGCTCATGTCCCGACATCATTCGGCACAGGCATAGTACATTCGTAAAGTTCCTTCTGACAAATATACGATTCATTCGTAGACCCAAGCCTCCAGTCACTATAGGTCGTTCTCAATATCACTCGCAATAGGCTTCACCGGTTATAAAATTCATGGTCCATGGGGTTGTCATCTCATTCATTAGGAGATCAGCATGTATTGTTTGTATAGGTTTCTGTGGCTGATTGAGGTGTGGTTGAGCCCACCTGGTGCCTTCTCTGCACTTGATTAGCCTGGGGGGATGGGTGGTTGATAGGTGTTCAGTTTCACAGTAAGGGATGGCATACACTCTACAACCAATTTGTATCAGATACTCCTTACTACCGATTTATATCAGATTAATTTAATACGTTTTACAAACTGATTCATATCAGATGCATTGCAGAGGCCGACTCTACCAACTCACTGCATGTCCTTCAAGATTGGTCGTAGGTTTTCATCAATTATCCCACACTCACTGTCGCAGGTAGCACTTGTGCTTTCCTGCTACCTAACCGTTACTTTATGTTCCCCTTCGTAAACCACCTACAACTTTGTAGGTCTTACTCGGTTATTCGCACACATCCGTACTTACTGCCTTTCTCCGTTCCTCATTCGAGCCCAGTCGCATCCGCGATGTTACGACTCATGACAGCCTCCACTCGGCACCACTGGTATCTTACCCACTAGGTGGTAAGAACCGTACGAATAAGCACAAGCCACCTTCGGGAACAAGTCACTTACAACGAATGTAGTCGCAACATCGGCCCTATGATTTAGATCCTCAGCAAATCACAAGCCCCTTCAACCACTAACACCGTCAGCCGATCCGAGTCCAGTCGCAGCACCGGCTCAACGATTCGGATCCGGAACACAAGCCCCATCGTCACCTTACATCCACAACCGATCTGAATCTAGTCGCATAATCAGCGCAAAGATTCGGATCCTCTACAAAACGAACTCCACCAACCGATCCGAGTCCAGCCGCAGCACCGGCTTAAAGATTCGGATCCTTGGCAATACAAACATCACCAACCGATCCGAGTCCAATCGCAACACCGGCTCAATGATTCGGATCCTCAGCATACACAAGCACTCACCAACAGTGTGCTTCTTTCATCCGACCGATCCGAGTCCAGTCGCAAAACCGGCTCAATGATTCGGATCCTCAGCATACACAAGCACTCACCAACAGTGTGCTTCTTTCATCCCACCGACCCGAGTCCAGTCGAAACACCGGCTCTATGATTCAGATCCTCAGCATGCACAAGCAGTCACCAACAGTGTGCTTCTTTCATTCTTTCATCCGACCAATCCGAGTCCAGTCGCAACACCGGCTCAATGATTCGGATCCTCAGCATACACAAGCACTCACCAACAGTGTGCTTCTTTCATCCGACCGATCCGAGTTCAGTCGCAACACCGGCTCAATGATTCGGATCCTCAGCATACACAAGCAGTCACCAACAGTGTGCTTCTTTCATCCGACTGATCCGAGTCCAGTCGCAACACCGGCTCAATGATTCGGATCCTCAGCATACACAAGCACTCACCAACAGTGTGCTTCTTTCATCTGACCGATCCGAGTCCAGTCGCAACACCGGCTCAATGATTCGGATCCTCAGCATACACAAGCACTCACCAACAGTGTGTTTCTTTCATCCGACCGATCCGAGTCCAGTCGTAACACCGGCTCAACGATTCGGATCCTTAGCATTACAAACCCCACCATCCAATCCGAGTCCAGTCGTAGCACCGGCTTAACGATTCGGATCCTTCCCAAACCAACTTTCACCAACTGATCCAAGTCCAGTCGCATACCGGCTCAATGATTAAAGATCCTTGGCATTACAAACCCCACCGTCCAATCCGAGTCCAGTCGTAGCACCGGCTCAACGATTCGGATCCTTGCCAACCCAACTTCACCGACCGATCCGAGTCCAGTCGCATACCGGCTCAATGATTCAGAATCCTCAGCATTACAAACCCCACCGTCCAATCCGAGTCCAGTTGTAGCATTGGCTAAACGATTTGGATCCTTGCCAACCCAACTTTCCCTGACCAATCTGAGTCCAGTCTTAGCACCGGCTCAATGATTCAGATCCTTGCCAAATACAACTTTCACTGACCGATCCGAGTCCAGTCGTAGCACCGGCTCAATGATTCGGATCCTCTGCAATACAAAGCGTCACCAACCGATCCGAGTTCAGTCGTAGCACTGGCTCAATGATTCAGATCCTTGCCAACCCAACTTTCACCGACCGATCCGAGTCCAGTCGCATACCGGCTCAATGATGCAGAATCCTCAGCATTACAAACCCCACCGTCCAATCCGAGTCCAGTCGTAGCACCGGCTCAATGATTCGGATCCTCTGCAATACAAAGCATCACCAACTGATCCGAGTCCAGTCGCAGCACCGGCTCAGCGATTCGAATCCAGCAATCCATACAAGCCCCCTCGTCGCCTCACATCCACAACCGATCCAAATCTAGTCACAGCATCAGTGCAATGATTCGGATCCTCGGCAATACGAACTCCACCAACCGTACAACTCCACCGACCGATCCGAGTCCAAATCGCAGCACCAGCTCAACGATTCGGATCCTGGGCAATACAAAACTTCTTTGACTGATCTTTCACAAATAAACCCCACCAGTGCTTACACCTCAGCCCGGTTTGAACTAGTTGCATCGGCGCTTACGAATACAGTGGAACTTAGGATTCAGATCTTCAGCCTTACATGTATTAAAGCATTAACATTCACAGACACGCATCTCATCATAACTCCTTGCAATCGCTGCAAGACACGCATCTCATCATAACTCCTTGCAATCGCTGCAAGACACGCATCTCATCATAACTCCTTGCAATCGCTGCAAGACACGCATCTCATCATGACTCCTTGCAATCGCTGCAAGACACGCATCTCATCATGACTCCTTGCAATCACAGCAAGACACGCATCTCATCATAATTCCTTGCATTTGCTGCAAAAAATAAAAAAATAAAAACGCATCTCAGCATAAACCCATTTTGCAATCTCTGTAAAATATGCATCTCAGTACAAACTCCTTGCAATTGCTACAAATACACGCATCTTACCACATACCCGTTTGCAATCACTGCAAAACATGCATCTCAGTATAAACTCCTTGCAATTGCTGCAAATACATGCATCTTACCACATACCCGTTTGCAATCACTGCAAAACATGCATCTCAGTATAAACTCCTTGCAATTGCTGCAAATACACGCATCTTACCACATACCCGTTTGCAATCACTGCAAAACATGCATCTCAGTATAAACTCCTTGCAATTGCTGCAAATACACACATCTTAGTTTTTACCCACTTGCAATCGCTGCAAAACACGCATCTCAGTATAAACTCCTTGTAATCGCTGCAAAACACGCATCTCAGCATTTACCCATTTTTTGCAATCACGGCAAAACATGCATCTCAGTATATACTCCTTGCAATCGTTGCAAAAACACGCATTTCAGTATATACTCCTTGCAATCGCTGCAAAACACGCATCTCAGCATATACCCATTTTGCAATCTCTGTAAAATATGCATCTCAGTACAAACTCCTTGCAATTGCTACAAATACACGCAACTTACCACATACCCGTTTGCAATCACTGCAAAACATGCATCTCAGTATAAACTCCTCGCAATTGCTGCAAATACACGCATCTTAGTGTTTACCCACTTGCAATCACTGCAAAACACGCGTCTCAGCATATACCCATTTTTGCAATTGCTGCAAAACACGCATCTCAGTATAAACTCCTTGCAATCGCTGCAAAACACGCATCTCAGCATTTACCCATTTTTTGCAGTCACGGCAAAAAAAAACAAAAACAAAAAACACGCATCTCAGTATATACCCCTTGCAATCGCTGCAAAAACACGCATCTCAGTATATACTCCTTGCAATCGCTGAAAAAACACGCATCTCAGCATATACCCATTTGCAATCGCTGCGAACATGCATCTCAACATATACTCCTTGCAATCTCTGCAAGCACACTCAGTGGCGCTCATACAGCCCACTTCATCTTTTTTAGTAGCACTTAAAAAACCAGACTCGAGGTGACCCTTATCTCACGCCTACAAGTGTTTCTCTCCCAAGTACAAGTTCCTGACTAAATCCTTAAATTAGACGTGCCAGAAATAGCGGATCTGCCCAGATGGAATGAATTTCTCATCAACTGGAATGGTATGTCAATGTTCATTCCGTTAGCATCTCCCTCTTCATCTCAGGTAGTCACGGACGCCGCAGCCTCCACAGGTCCTCGCGTCAATTTTTTGGCTGTCTTTGGTTTGAAGGGCCATGGCCATCAGAAATCCTTTTGATTCCCGGCTTCAGTTAGTCCTTTTCTTTGTTTGAACTCTACCCCATTATTGCAGCAGCTCATGTCTGGCGCAGTAACTGGGCAGGACAAACACTGTCGTTTACCACAGACAACCAAGCCACAGCTAGTATTATAAATAAAAGCAGGTTCAACTCGCTGGCCATCATGGCCTTCCTGAGCAGGCTGGTGCAACTATCCCCACAGCACCAAATAATGTTCGCTGCATCTACATCCCAGGCAAATGCAATACTATGGCCGACGCACTACCCGTTTTAACTTTGCGTTATTCTTTCGCAGGGATCTGGAACCGACCCGACCATGTTTCTTCTCCCACATTGGTCGTAGCTAACCTCGGATTAAAACAAACACCTTCACAATGCTACCCGCCTTATTAATCTATCATTTTCTCACAACGCCCTGAAGGCCTACCGTACTGCCTGGAAAATCCATGACAGGTTCCTAGCCTCAAACCCTGGGGCAGTATCAGGAGATTTCCATCACATCCTGGCCTTCATATCATCTTGCCACACACAGTTGGCATTTTCACACTATACCATTAGTCTCTACTTAGCTGGCATCCAGCATTTCATCTCCTTACAAAATCCTACCAAACCATCTTTGGTTGCCGCCCATGCGGTCAAGTCTATACTGCACGGTAGTCACAGACAACTCCAAATCAAAAGTAAACGCCTACCTGCGGCCAGCGCCATATTCCGAGACAGGTCTACCATCCTGTCACATTCCCCTTTGGGTTAATTTCAGCCCGGTCGTTCACGCAGCCATCTACCTGGCTTTCTGCGGTTTCTTATGCCCCAGTGAATTCACGGTCACCGGCCCCAGTAACATGTTACATAGACGCCACCTGACACGCCACCAAAGTTACTTCATCCGGCACCTCATGGTGTCCGAAACACAACAGTCTGGTCCCGGTATAGATATCCTACTTCCCAGACTCGTAACGCCTGGTGCCCCATGGCCATTCTAGACCAGTTATTAGCTCATCTGCCCGACCTCTCGGAGGGCAGCCATTACTACCGTTCCCTACTAGCCCTCTAAGTAGCAACCAGTTCACTAGACACGTTAGAAATCTTTTGCCCAACTTAGGCCTTGACCCCGGACAATTCTCTGGAAATTCTTTCGCATTGGAGTAGCATCAGCAGCCTCACGAAACGGGGTCCCGGACCACGTCATCAAGAAGATGGGCAGGTGGAAATTCGCTTGCTTCGCTCGATACATTCCCAATCCACAAACAGAAATGTCACAAGCCTTTGACAAGCTTGCCCTGTAGTATGTCAGTAAACTTAAATCATTACCTCCCTAACCAAGTCTTTTTGCGCCCTTCTCTGGCATACCACCCAGCAGATCTGGGTTTACCATACAGCAGGCCAGGGCACACTTCAGGTCTATTTTATGTTGTTAGTCTTGTGACGTGTTTATGTGCTTCATATCTCTCAGGACGGCAGGACGGAGGGCTCCGACTATATATATATATATATATATATATATATATATATATATATATATATATATATATATATATATATATATATATATATATATATATATATATTCTCATATATATATATTCTCATATATATATATATACACACACACACACACACACACACACACACACACACACACACACACACACACACACACATAGATAGATAGATTTTTATAGATATTTTTGCAATGTGCCGGTAAAGTCCACTTAGGGGCATTTTCTATTTTATATAGTTGTATTCGGATGTGGCACAGCCCTGATTCACCTAGGGAAACAAATCGCCCTATATTGACTTTTGTATAAAACATTTTTATTATTAAACTATCTTTGGTAATGCACTATCCACCCAGTTTTGGATACCATATGTACCTTTCACACCACCATTTTATTTGACATCTGTTACTCCACACCTTGGAAGACCTATTGGCGCTGGATGTGACTATGTTTTTTGGATCTTTATAGCTGGACAACTTGATTGATTATGGATGTACAACATGTGAGTTTTTTTAAAGGACTTGTCAAAAGATGTTTATTTTTACATACACTATTTACATTTTCTGTTAATGAGTAAGGGTATTTTGTATAAATGTGATATGACAGTATTAAAAGGCAACACTGAAGAACTGACACTTTGCTGCAATGTAAAGTAATGAGTGTACAGCTTGTATAACAGTGTAAATTTGCTGTGCCCTCAAAATAACTCAACACACAGCCATTAATGCCTAAACTTCTGGCAACAAAAGTGAGTACACCCCTAAGTGAAAATGTCCAAATTGGGCCCAAAGTGTCAATATTTTGTGTGGCCACCATTATTTTCCACCACTGCCTTCACCCTCTTGGGCATGGAGTTCACCAGAGCTCCACAGGTTGCCACTGGAGTCGTCTTCCACTCCTCTATGATGACATTACAGAGCTGGTGGATGTTAGACCTTGCTCTCCCCCACCTTCCAGTTGAAGATGCCCCACAGATGCTCAATAGGGTTTAGGTCTGGGGACATGTTTGGCCAGTCCATCACCTTTACCCTCAGCTTCTTTAGCAAGGCAGTTTGTCCATCAACTTTTCCCTGAGCTTCTTTAGCAAGGCAGTTGTCATCCTGGAGGTGTGTTTGGGGTCGTTATCATGTTGGAATACTGCCCTGTGGCCCAGTCTCTGAAGGGAGTGGATAATGCTCTGCATCAGTATGTCACAGTACATGTTGGCATTCATGGTTCCCTCAATGAACTGTAGCACCCCAGTGCTGACAGCACTCATGCAGCCCCAGACCATGACACTCCCACCACCATGCTTGACTGTAGGCAAGACGCACTTGTTTTTGTACTCCTCACCTGGTTGCCGCCACACATACTTGACACCATCTGAACCAAATAAGTTTATCTTGGTCTCAGACCACAGGACATGGTTCCAGTAATCCATGTCCTTAGTATGCTTGGCTTCAGCAAACTGTTTGCGAGCTTTCTTGTGCATCATCTTTAGAAGAGGCTTCCTTCTGGGATGACAGCCATGCCGACCAATTTGAAAAAGTGTGCGGCATATGGTCTGAGCACTGACAGGCTGACCTTCCCATCCCTTCAACCTCTGCAGCAATGCTGGCAGCACTCATACTTCTATTTCCCAAAGACAACCTCTGGTTATGACGCTAAGCATGTGCAATCAGCTTCTTTGGTCGACCATGGCAAGGCCTGTTCTGAGTGGAACCTGTCTTGTTAAACTGCTGTATGGTCTTGGCCACCATGCTGCAGCTCAGTTTCAGGGTCTTGGCAATCTTCCTACTTTCAGTGACCAGTATGAGAGTGAGAGCGATAACACCAAATTTAACACACCTGCTCCCCATTCACACCTAAGACCTTGTAACACTAATGAGTCACATGACATTGGGGTGGGAAAATGGCTAATTGGGCCCAGTTTGGACATTTTCACTTAGGGGTGTACTCACTTTTGCTGCCAGCGGTTTAGACATTAATGGCTGTGTTGAGTTATTTTGAGGGGACAGCAAATTTACACTGTTATACAAGCTGTACATTCACTACTTTACATTGTAGCAAAGTGTCATTTCTTCAGCGTTGTCACATGAAAAGATATATTAAAATATTTACAAAAATGTACAGGTATAGTATGAAGCCGCTGTACCTTTTCATCACCTTCACACTTCTTCCTGATGCTGATGTGCATTGGGCTGGGCACCCCTGCAACCTCAATCCCTCCCCTTGGCAATAATACTGTAATTGGCATAATTCTAAATATGTTAAATTATGTAAATGTTATATCTTCTTAAAATTCTGTATTGTATCAAATATGGTATTGGTTCAGTGATATTGCAGCAAACCTTGGGAAGACTCTGGGCTAACTTTCCCTGCACTTTAAAAGTTTTCCTCAGCCAGAATACTGTTCACTTTTTGACCACTGATTCATAAATTTTACACTGATAGCGTATGTAACCATTAACAGTAAACTTCCCTTATTTGGTCCCATTCGGTCTGTTAATTTTACTTGAAATTATGTCAGCTGATTATTTCCTGTGCTTTTGCCTGTGCTGTTCTCTGACCTGTTACATTATTTTAAGCTATCCTTAAAAAAAAAATATGGAACTATCTTGCTCTGTTAGGGAGAGGAATAGAGGGGGAGGTTTCTGTAGCCCTAACACATTTCTGACCTGACAATATTGCTTCCTAATAAATAAACTACAGCAAGTGATAATTCTCACTTAAGGACAGAAAATGTGTTACTGGCAGCATGAAAATGAACATAAACAGCCTGAAAAAGACAACTGAAGCTATCATCACATCTATGTACTGATAAGCAATATATTACTGATTGGTTCTTGGGTTTGGATACATTTTAAAGTCCTGCAGCCATATTCACCATAGTTTTTTTAATGACATAACTGCTTTCCAATACTTTTCCTGAAATGTTAGCCTATAATAAAAATCATTTGGAACCAAATTATTCATTATTAAAGTTAATGAATACTTCACTATATTGACACAGTATATACAGTATACAGATATTTACCGGTATATGTATTTTAGTCTTATATTTGTGAGGCTAGTTAATCAAGAACTTAATATTTTAGTAATCTAAGCTGACACAAACATATATTTTTTTATGTTAACACATTTTTGTGAAATATAAATTTAGTTTGGCTAGTTCTTTCTTACTCCTGGGACTGTTTATCTTTAAGTAAATACGGTCCTTTTGGATATTAATAGTGAAGTGATTGATGTTTTTTATATAAATAGACAGCAGTAAGAAAAATGGAAGACCTTGAATATGAGTGGTACCAGAGCATAAATCAACAAACTAAATACACGCCTGAATATAGATTTTGTGGTAAGGATACTCAAGAGATGTTTCTTAGAAATCCACAGTTTGAAAATTAAGTCCATTGATTTATCATCAGACCTGTATTGATCTTTGCTAAAGCACTGTACAAATAATTCCATGTTCCTTCCCTTGTTATAAATAATATTTACCACACATCTGAAATGCAAGATAATAAAAAAAACTTCAATGACTACTAAGTTTTGTTGATGGTTTACAAACTATGACTAGAACTAAATTTCACATTGACATTTTGAAGCCCTCATGCTCATAATTATTTAAAATAAAATTGACTAGATCAGTATGATTATGATTACCTTGAGGTCAGCATCATGATCAACGGTCACTGTTTAGTAATCTGCACTTCTAAAAAGTGACCCTTTTTCTTTCTGCTGTACGTTACTTTTTACGTTAAATTATTTAAAAAATATTGGGAGAAGCAGATCTTTTTGCGCTTATTACTAAAAAAAAACTTGTTAAGGACAATATGATGGACTATTTGAGGATAGGAACAGCATTTTTGTTTGATTATCTAATATAAACTAGGCAGTGCAGTCAGACTTGCCCCATCAGTGCTGCTATTAAAAAGCGGAATTTTATAAAAAAAAAAAAAAAAAACTATTGCCAAGAAATCTTGTATTATGTTAAAGATATCATGATGATGCTTTTTGGGATAGGAAAGATAGGACATTTTTTTAAATGTCTTAAGATTATGTTCATAATAAATATAATGGCCAAATGCATCTACAGTATTTTCAGACCACTGTGCTATTTCTAGTACCTGATTTATATGCATTACAGTATTGCTGCACTGCTCTACCAGCTGATAATGGACATTATCCCATTATCCGCAGACTCGAATTCACAGGAGGACAAAAGTAAATGTACTTCTGTGACCCACAAGAGAAGTACAGCCAAAAAAAGCTTCGGACATACAAACTGGAAGTCCTAATTGTATTTTGGAATAACTTCTTATTTCTAATTTGATTATATGAAATTAGTGGGGTAGAATGTTCTGCTTTGTTCCATTTCCTCTTCTTAGTACAAATTATTAAAATAAAATTGTATTTTAAATGGTGTCCACTACTTCCAACTCACTAGTGTTTGTGAAGTGAAAAAACATGTTTATTTAGCCTATGCCAACAAAACAGATTTCCTTCACAGGTCTTACATTACAGTAAATAGGAATGGTACAAATAGCTTTATTGATGTGGGGCAACTCTTCACTCTACACCTATATATAACCCAGGGATGTCTGAATCAACTTTCAGTATTTTCTGCTTCACTCATATAAATGGGTGGTCTGAATGGACAAATCTCTGACACTTTTCAGGTAGAGTCAGAGCTTGCTACTAATGCCCATCCCCACCTATTCCTATTGGCAAATCGCTATAATGGGGTGCTGCATTGTCCATCAGGAAGATGGGGTAGACTGGATTGGGTTAATAAAGTTTTGCCCCATCAAATCAAACAAGCATTAGGGTGAAGCAGAGAATTGTTAAGGGTGCTTTAAATACACATTACATGATATTGTGGCAAATGGGTTGTTAACTTTGCATGGGATATTCCATTTTGCAAAGGAATTTTCTCTGAGTTGGTGAAGCATCCAATCACATGCAAGCAAAAATATGTATATTTTTCTATCCTTGCAGGTGATGGAGTATTCTTCAAAAAGTGAATTATCACTTTATTCATTGCTAAGCTAAAAATTCCTTGCAATGAGAAAATTCTCTTGAAAACCTAAGTCTCTTTGCCTTTAGTAAATCAATTGTTTTTATGAATCTACACTGAACAATCGGGATTCATATCCATTGAAAATGCAGTAGAGTCTTTTGGTCTATTTTTAACATATTGCCTGCACTTCATACCTGTCAGCAGCTTTAAGTATTCTTAAAATGACAGTTTCCTTAAAGTGGTTGTAAAAGCACAAGGTTTTTTACGTTCACGCATTCTATGTAAGGTAAAAAACATTCTGCTGTGTGCATCAGCCCCCCAGTCCCCCCTAATGCTTACCTGAGCCCCCTCTCGATCCAGTGATGTCCACAAGAGCCTTGCCTCTCTGGGGACTCACACTCTTGATTGTCTTTTGGCAGCAGCGGAAGCCATTGGCTCCCACTGCTGTCAATCACAGCCAGAGAGCAAATCAGGAGATGGAGGGGGCAGGCCCAAGCCGTGGCTCCATGTGTGAATGAACACAGAGCAGTGGCTTGGCTTGGGTGCCTCCATAGCAAGCTGCTTGCTGTAGAAGCACCCAGCAGGCGTGGGATCCAGAAGAGGAGGAACCAGGCTGCTCTGTGCAGAACCACTGCACTGAGCAGGTAAGTATAACATGTTTGTTATAAAGAGAACAAAAAAAAGCAAGGCTTTAATATTGTTTTAAGATGGCCAGCATTAAAATAGTCTTTCTAAACTATTAGTAAATTAGTTTAATACAATCAAACTCTTTACTTCTTCCACTTGAGTTGGTAGAAAGATGTTACTCTAAACATTTAAAAAGCCTTCTTAGTAGCGGTTAGTGTATAGTCCTTTGGGATTTTATTTCTGTCAGGTGATTTTATTCTGTTAACCCAGTAGCAAAGAAGAGAAATTTAGGCCTGGTTAACACCTATGCAGATTGTGGTTGATGCATTTTCTGTGTGCATTTTTGATGCCTTTTGCATTTTGAGAGGTGTCTGTTGTCTTGCAGGAGAAACCAGCAAAAACGCAGCAGAAAAGCATCAAATATGCAATCACTGCATGTTTTGATACATTTCCCTATGTATTTCCATTGAAGTCTAAGGAACAAAAAATGCAACCTGCTTTGGGGAAAAAAGACCCCATTTATTACCTCGGTAGCCAATGCAGGAACTCAAACTGTATGCCTGATAATATAGGGGATGTGTAGGTGATTATAGACATTTATGACGCGTATACACGATCTGGATTTTGGTTGGAAAAAGGTATGATGGCTTTTCCGACAGGATTCTGCTCAAGCTTGTCTTGCATACACACAGTCACACCAAATTCCAACCGTCAAGAACGCGGTGACGTACAACACGTACAACGGCACTAGAAAAGAAGTTCAATAGCCACTGCACCACCCTTTGGGCTCCTTCTGCTAATCTTGTGTTTATTTCATGTTAGTAGAAGTTTGGCGAGAGACCATTCGCGTTTTTCAGCTTTTGTGCTTTTCAGTCCATTACTGCTCTTCAGTTTGTGCTTGTGGGTTTGTATCTGATTTTCAGTGTGTGTAGTCAGTTTGTATCTGTTTTTCAGTGTGTTTTTGTCCGCTCGTTTCTGATTTTCAGCTTGCTCTTCACAGGCCTTGCTGTTTTTCAGTGCGTTCTGTTAGTTCGTTCTGACCAGCCGACCATTTTGAAGCCATGTTGCGGGTACGTACTTGTCGTAGAGTTCGTGCTATGAGGGTGCTTGGTGTTGTGGTTATTACTTGGACCCAAGTCCAGTCCATGAACAGGGTGGGGAGGACCAAGAATTGGTTGCTCCAGCATGACCAATTCTCTCATATGCCTTTGCTGCGTGAGATCCAGGAGAATAACCCTGATGATTTCAGGAATTTTCTTCGGATGTTGGACTCCGTTTTTCACCGCCTGTTGGCTTTGCTGTCCCCTTATATTATGAAGCAGGACACCTGCATGCGGCAAGCCATCACTCCAGAGCAGAGGCTTGTTACCACTTTGCGGTACTTGGCGACAGGGAGAAGTCTACAGGACCTCAAGTTCTCGACAGGCATCTCCCGCCAGGCTCTGGGGATCATTATTCCAGAGACCTGTTCTGCCATCATTTAGGTCCTGCAGAAGGACTATATTAAGGTAAGTTTTCTCCTTTACCATCACATTCTATGTATTTAATGTATGCTAATGTATTTCTTTCATCATTCCCTAATTACCATGATTGTAATATGCTGTGAATGTCCTCTTTATCCTCATGCATGCTGGAAGTTTTTAATGCTCCTTTTTGTCCTTCATGCATATTTGCCTTCACTAATTTCCCCAGCATGCTATCCTGGGCCCATATACACCTAGCCTAGTCACTTAACAATGTATTTTGTCAGCTCCATAGTACTGCTTTACCCTAAACACCCCCTAAAATTTGTACAAATGTTATTGTTGTCCTTAAATTCATTTATAACCCTTCCCCCCTCAAAATTTTTCCAATGGGCCATCGGGGGGGGGGGGGGAATCTGATAAGTAGACCTTATATTTTTGTCTTTAAATACTCTTTAAAATTAAATGTTATATTGATGTTGGCCAAGAATGTTTGTGTCTAATCTGCTTTCAATGTTATGTACAAAAGTATTGTTAGGTACCTGGTAGGAGAGCCTGACTGTAGGAGAAGACCTCTCATACAACGCTGGCTCAGGAGCCACTGGAATGGGAACAGTGGTCTCCTGAGCGCAGTGGGGTAGGAGTGCCTGTTGGAGTGTAGTCTCTGATGTGGAAGTAGAGATCCCTCCTGGGATGGCAGGACTGCAGGTGAGAGGAGACTGGAACAGCAGCAGCTGCAGGTGAGAGGAGACTGGAACGGCAGCAGCTGACACTCTGGACTGCAGGTGAGAGGAGACTGGAACAGCAGCGGCTGGTACACTGGACTGCAGGTGAGAGGAGACTGGAACAGCAGCAGCTGACACTCTGGAGGTGAGAGAACCACTAGGCTGAAGCTGAAGGTGCAACAGCAAGTAGGTAGGCAGGCACAAGCAGAGTCAAACGGTCCGGGTCGGCAGGTAACTGGCACAGATAATCACAGCAGGCAAGACAGAGTCGGTGAGCAGGCAGAAGTTGGCAACGGCAGCATTATCAACAGTAGAGAGGTCAGGCAAGCCGGGTCGGGACTGGAGCAGGTCGGATGGTCAAAACAAGCCGGGTCAATCAGGTAGTAAGCAATCAGGATACAGGTTACAAGCAGAGTCACAGAGCTGAGACGAAGCAGCAATGTTCCCATGGAACAGGGGAACTTTTAAATGCTAATTGGCGCCAAACCGGCGCTAACGCGAACGCGCGCCCGTGCGCGCGCACGCACCCGCGTCGTGCACCCGCATCGTGCACCCACGGCTACAGTGGCAGCTTGGCGCTGTGTCTGCACAGGGGCGCGCCGGCGCCTAGGCGCATGCAAGCGCCCTGCTCTGGTGCTGGTGGATCCCTGACATTGCCCCCCCCAAGGGGCAGCCTCCGGATGCCCAACAACCTCTTCTTCTCAGGGTGAGTAGAAAAATAGGCGCGTACTAAACGCCTAGCATGCACATTACTGTCCGGTTCCCACGAGTTACTTTCTGGGCCGTAGCCCTTCCACTTGATTAAAAATTTGTTTTGCCCTTGCCTTCTTCTACAAACAAGGATAGCCTCAACCTTAAATTCCTCGCTGCCATTAACTACCACAGGTTCAGGAGGTCTTGTCCCTCTAGCAGGAAAGGGATCAGGTACAGCAGGTTTGAGCAGAGATACATGGAAAACTGGATGAATTTTCAATGAATCAGGTAAAGTCAGTTCATAAGACACTTCATTGATCTTTCTTCTAACTGGAAAGGGTCCCATGAATCTGGGTGCCAATTTCTTAGAAGGACATGCTAATTTGATATTAATGGTAGAAAGCCATACCTGATCTCCAATTTGTAAGTTCAGTTCCCCCCTTCTTTTCCGGTCGAAGATTTTCTTACCATCTGCCTGGGCCTTGGATACTGTTTCCTGCAACAACCGGCTGTTGTGACTGAGGAACTCCACTGTATTTTGTACTGCTGGGACCGAAGACTCTGAAAGGAAATCAGGTAAAAAGGTTAGGTGGAAGCCATAATTGGCGAAGAAGGGAGACTGACCGGTGGCGGAATGTTTGGCATTATTGTAAGCAAATTCCGCTAAGGGTAGTAGGGATACCCAATCATCTTGTGTGAATGAAGTGAAACATCTGATGTATTGTTCCAAGGTCTGATTAGTCCTCTCTGTCTGACCGTTTGTTTGAGGATGATAGGCCGAGGACAAGGCTAATTCAATTTTTAGGGTTTCACACAGGGATCTCCAAAAACGTGAGGTGAATTGAACCCCTCTATCCGAAACTATGTTTACAGGTACTCCATGAAGTCTGATGATCTCCTTGACAAATATGCGAGCAGTTTCGGTGGCAGACGGGGTTCCCCTTAAAGGTAGAAAATGAGCCATTTTGGTTAGACGGTCCACTACTACAAAGATGGCTGAGCACCCTTCAGAACATGGAAGCTCCACAATAAAATCCATAGAAATCATTTTCCATGGTCTGTCGGGTACAGGCAATGGTTTCAATAGGCCCCAAGCTCGATTTCTGGATGACTTATTCTGAATGCAGATGGGACAGGAACTGACATACTTTTCACAAAAGTCTTTCAGATTGGGCCACCAGAATGTACGCTGCACTAGTTCCAGGGTTTTGCGAACTCCAAAGTGACCTGCCAACGGATGATCGTGGAGCAATGTCAAGACCTTGACCCGGACATTTTCAGGAACGAAAATTTGGCTTCCCTTCCAGAACAGACCATCTCTATTTACTAAGGAAATCCCGGTAGGCCTGGCTGACTCAGAAGATGCTTCTTTAATCAGGGAAAGTAAGTCTGTTTGTAGCAGTAAGAAATTGTTTGCGGGTAAGATGGTGTCAGGAGTAGATAAGTCCTTAGGATTGTCGTGCATGCGTGACAATGCATCCGGTTTAATATTCTTTGAGCCTGGTCGGTAAGTGATATGGAAGGAAAAACGTGAGAAAAACAGAGCCCAGCGGGCTTGTCGAGGCTTCAGCCGTTTGGCAGATCGTAAGTACTCCAGGTTTTTATGGTTGGTATAAATTAGTACTGGATGCATAGCCCCCTCCAACAGGTACCTCCATTCTTCTAGAGCAGTTTTAATGGCGAGAAGCTCTCGGTCACCAACGTCATAATTCTTCTCCGCAGGGGAGAGTTTACGGGAGAAGAATCCCACAGGGTGCATTACCTCTTTGTTACCTTTGCGTTGTGACAGGATCGCACCTACCGCAATCTCGGAGGCGTCAACCTCTAGAATAAATGGTAGAGAAGGTTCGGGGTGACTGAGGATAGGTGCTGAAGTGAATAATCTTTTGAGATTTTCGAAGGCATCTTGGGCAGGTTGGTTCCAGGAGAAACGGATATTCTGTTTGGTTAACTGCGTGATGGGGGCAATTATGGCTGAAAATCCTCTGATAAACTTCCTGTAGAAATTTGCAAACCCCACGAACCGCTGAATTCCCTTCTTGTCTAAGGGTACCGGCCAGTCCAAAATAGCGGAAATCTTTTGTGGATCCATCTTGATGTCTGTTGCTGAGATTATTAACCCCAGAAATTGAATGCTCTGTTGTTCGAACTCACATTTCTCTGCTTTCGCATAAAGACTGTGTAAGCGGAGACGGCCCAATACTCTGCGGACATGTTCTTGATGCAATTCACGGGATTCTGAAAAAATCAAAATATCGTCCAAGTATGCGATTACAAACACATCTAGAAAGTCCCTGAGGACATCGTTAATCAGGTGTTGAAAGGTTGCGGGGGCGTTGCAGAGTCCAAAGGGCATGACCAGGTATTCATAATGCCCGAATCGAGTTCGGAATGCTGTTTTCCATTCATGCCCAGCCCGGATACGGATCAGATTATATGCCCCTCTCAGGTCAAGTTTAGTGAAAATAACGGCAGTCCTTAATTTTTGAAAGAGTTCAGGTATCAAGGGTAGAGGATACCGATTTTTAACCGTGATCTTGTTTAATTCACGATAATCTATACATGGACGGAGAGACTTGTCCTTCTTGGTGACAAAAAATATTCCGGCACCAGCTGGAGAGGTAGAGTGGCGTATAAAACCCTTGGCCAGGTTCTCATCTATATATGTCTTTAGTACCTCCTGTTCTTTCTCTGATAGTGGAAAAATGCGTCCGAATGGTATTTTGGATCCCGGCAGTAATTCAATGGGGCAATCGTAGGGACGATGAGGTGGAAGAGAGTCTGCCCCTTTTTTGCTGAAAACATCAATGAATTCATGATATTGTCTAGGTATGACCTGATAAAGCTTCTGGTCGGAGTCTAAACAAAGTAGGGTGGATGGAGAATCCGAATCTTTCTTAGAACAGTGTGCATGACAGTAAGAAGATGAGAATTTCACCTCTCCAGATGTCCAATGAATGTATGGATTGTGGGCCTGCAGCCAGGGAATCCCCAGGATGATGGGAAACATGGGAGAGGAGATGACATCAAGAACCAGCAGTTCCTTGTGTTGGGAGGAAGTAGAAGCAGGCAGAGGCAGGGTTTCCTGGGTTACTTGTCCCGATCTGATGCGGGATCCGTCAGCTAGGAATACAGCAAGTCCATGGGTCTTGGTTCGTAGTGGAATGTTATGCTGGCTGGCAAAGTTTGAATCAATAAAGCAACTGCATGCTCCAGAATCAATGATGGCGTTGACCGTTATTGTCTCTTCTTGCAGCTGTAAAGACAGAGGAATGGCAATGTGGGTAGAGTTCGCAGACAGAGCAGAGAGACTGGTAAACACGACAGACGGGCACTTACTTATCTTGACAGGACAGTTCAGTACATAGTGTCCAGTCCCACCGCAGTAGAGGCACAGATTGAGTTGTCGATGTCGGGACCGTTCTTCAGGCGATAAGGCAGGTCGCATCAGGCCCAATTGCATCGGTTCCCCAGGGTCAGATAAGACATTAGCTGGATTTGAACTGGATGGAGGTACATAGCGTGTTGCTGGAAGTGGTGCTCTGGTTGTCATCCAAACCGGGCGGGATTGAAGAGCAGATCATTCAGAACGGCGTTCCCGGATACGCCGGTCGATTTGAATAGTCAAGTTAATCAAGGCCTCAAGAGTATTTGGTACACCCACTCGGGCAAGTTCGTCTTTTAATCCCTCAGATAGGCCCAAGCGGAACTGGTGACGCAGGGCCGCATCATTCCACTGAGTGTCCGCACTCCAACGTCTAAAGTCCATGATATAGTCCTCCGCAGGTCTGCGGCCTTGCTGGAGTGTGAACAGAGCGGATTCAGCTGTAGCAGTCTGTTGGGGGTCTTCATATATCTGTGCCATGGCCTCGAAGAAGGAAGATAAAGACTGGGTCAGTGCTGAGTCCCCCTCAAGTAGCCGATGAGCCCAGGTCTGAGGTTCCCCTTGTAGGAGGGAGATCACGAATCCCACCTTGGTGGCCTCCAATGAGAAAGTTTGGGGCTGTAAAGCGAAAAAGAGCTTGCAGGCGTTGCGAAAGGCCCGGAACTTGGCCCTGTCTCCAGAGAATCTGTCAGGAGTGGGAACCTTTGGTTCAGGTGGGAGCATTACTACAGAAGGACCAGGAGCCGTCTGTACCGGGGTTGCGGCTGAGGAGGAGGCCTGGAGGTTAGGCCCTGCAAGATTCTGAACTTGTCCCTCCAATCTGTTGTAGTTATCCTGGAGGGATTGTACGGCTTGGGTGAGGGCCGCAAGGTGCGTGCATATTTCTTTTAATGGAGAGGAATCTCCTGCAGGCTCAGTCATGGCTGCTTCGTACTGTTAGGTACCTGGTAGGAGAGCCTGACTGTAGGAGAAGACCTCTCATACAACGCTGGTTCAGGAGCCACTGGAATGGGAACAGTGGTCTCCTGAGCGCAGTGGGGTAGGAGTGCCTGTTGGAGTGTAGTCTCTGATGTGGAAGTAGAGATCCCTCCTGGGATGGCAGGACTGCAGGTGAGAGGAGACTGGAACAGCAGCAGCTGCAGGTGAGAGGAGACTGGAACGGCAGCAGCTGACACTCTGGACTGCAGGTGAGAGGAGACTGGAACAGCAGCGGCTGGTACACTGGACTGCAGGTGAGAGGAGACTGGAACAGCAGCAGCTGACACTCTGGAGGTGAGAGAACCACTAGGCTGAAGCTGAAGATGCAACAGCAAGTAGGTAGGCAGGCACAAGCAGAGTCAAACGGTCCGGGTCGGCAGGTAACTGGCACAGATAATCACAGCAGGCAAGGCAGAGTCGGTGAGCAGGCAGAAGTTGGCAACGGTAGCAGTATCAACAGTAGAGAGGTCAGGCAAGCCGGGTCGGGACTGGAGCAGGTCGGATGGTCAAAACAAGCCGGGTCAATCAGGTAGTAAGCAATCAGGATACAGGTTATAAGCAGAGTCACAGAGCTGAGACGAAGCAGCAATGTTCCCATGGAACAGGGGAACTTTTAAATGCTAATTGGCGCCAAACCGGCGCTAACGCGAACGCGCGCGCGCCCGTGCGCGCGCACGCACCCGCGTCGTGCACCCGCGCGCGCCCGAGCGCCGCGCTGATGCACGGCTACAGTGGCAGCTTGGCGCTGTGTCTGCACAGGGGCGCGCCGGCGCCTAGGCGCATGCAAGCGCCCTGCTCTGGTGCTGGTGGATCCCTGACAAGTATACTTTTTTTATGTTTTGACGCCACAGTTTCCTTCAAAGCCACAGGAATGGCAGAGTGTGGCATCCCACTTTGCCGACCGTTGGGACTTTCCCAACCGTGAAAGGGCAATTCATGGGAAGCACGTCCACATCGTTCCACCACTCCACTCGGGGTCCTACTATTTTAATTATAAGGGTTTCAATAGTATTGTGTTGATGGTGGTGGTGTCAGCGACATACAAGTTTCTCTGTGGACGTGGGGAAGAATGGCCGGATGTCGGATGGTGGAGTTTTTGCCCAGATGGAGTTCTACACACATCTCCAGAGTGGTGGCTTGGGATTGCCACCTGCGGAAGGGAATGTGGACGGACTCCCATTTGTTTTATTGCTGATGAAGCTTTTGGTCTGGGTGATCACATGAGGCCATTCCCCCAGAGGACCCTCACCCCAGATTAGAGGGTTTTTTTAATTTCTGGCTGGCCAGAGCCAAAAGAGCCCCAAAGCGCCCATGAAGTGCATCAAATATATGTGGAAAATTTTACAGGTAGGGGGGCCATTGCTATGCCAGCAAATTTTTAAATATTTGCAAAATTTAAAAAAATGACATGATAAAATCTTGCATTTGATTTACTGCTTTGGTTTCTTTTATCTGTCTCCTAGGTTCTCCTAGTAAACTTGTAGTGCCAAGTGGTTTTTACATTATTAAATAACACCCATTGTCACCGTAAACACCACCTTAATACAAAAACTGGTATTGAGCATTGAAAGAAGCCACACATTGTTGAGTATAAAACCTTTTACTCCGTGCACATTCACATGTGCATTGTAAAACCTTTTTTGTTAAAAAAATAAAATCTATGTTTTATACATTTTTACCTTGAAAATAATATTTTTGTACATAAACAGTCATGTTTCAAAACATAACATATACACTTCAGGAACTTACAAAGTTCAACATTGAAAAACTGAAGGCAATATCAGACATTATAGTGTCAAACATATCTTGATCTTGCCTTCATCAGATGGGGTGATGTCCCCCTGTAAAAGCCAAATTTAGAAGATGCACACAAATTGGGAGTAAAAATGGAGATTTCCCTCCTGATCCCATGCCTAATGTCAACATGTGCTATCTCCCATCATGGGGGATCAATGGACATGTTTTGGGAGTGCAACCCCTTCCTTTCACCTACTAGAGTTGCGAGGAAGGGGTTGCACCCACAAAACACGTACATTGAAATCCCCTGATGGCAGATAGCACATGTTGACACACTGTGTGCATCTTCCGAATTTGGCTTTTAAAATGTATAAAAAAGTTATTTAAACTTTCTTTGAAAAAAAAAAAGTTGTAATTTTTTGGATTTAGATTCTCTCTAATACATCAATCATGTTCTTCATTCTTTGTTCATTCTCCTTGTTTTTTCCTTTATGAGGTCTAAATCCCGACTACACCACATTATGTCCTGGATTAGCCTTTGTGCACTGTCAGTCGTGAAATGAGTAGATTGTTCTTCCACAACATGCACATCACCTAAAACAAAAAATACACACCGTGTCTTATAATTATGCAGGTTTACCTCTATTACCTGAATCTGTGGTGTCAGACACACACCTGTTGTGGTGACTATCTCAACCACCTCTCCTTCCTCCACATCCTGAGGTTGTGTCCTTCTTCAGGAGTGGGGGGGTTCCTGTTGTCGTCAGACGTCCCAAGTCTTCTCTCCCCTATGAGAATGAAACAAAAGCTATACTTAGCACACAGATATTTGTGGCCAGGAATAGGGATGAGCTTCATGTTCGAGTTGAACATAGTCTGTTCGCCCGTTCGCCGAATTGCGAACGATATGGGCCGTTTGCGCCAAATTCGTGTGGCGCGTCACGACCCATAATTCCCTGCGGCATCGCAGTGCATTGCTGGCTGATTGGCCAAGCATGCACTATGACCCGCATGCTTGGGCAATCACAGCGCCGTCTGAACAGAGAGCCGTAATTGGCCAAAGCCAAGGAGGCTTTGGCCAATTATGACTCAGGGGATTTAGTACACGCCCCACACTATATAAGGCCGCCTGCACGGCGGCCCTGTGTAGTGTGTGTTCCGGCGTTCATGGAGAGAGAGACACAGTGTCATTTGATTTGAGTTAGATAGATTAGGCAGAACAGTCAGTCAGCTGCACTTAGTGTATTGTGTGTATGTATATATATATATATATATGTATATGTGTATGTGTGTGTATGTGTGTGTGTATATATATATATATATATATATATATATATATATATATATATATATATATATATATATATATATATATATATATATATAATTTATGTGTGTGTGTGTGGTGTGTGTATGTCCCAGGTGTTGCATATATATATACACTGTATTCAGTTTAGCTAGATCTGTTCCTGTTATCTTCTTACTGGCAGGCTTGTCTTGTTACAGTATTTACAGCTACCTAAAGAAAATTGCTGGTGTTCTTTTGATCCCATTAGTACCACAGTCAGGCAGCTAGACTATTTACAGTTAGTGCAGTGCGTCCTGCTCACAGTGTTCAGCTAAAACTACAAGTTAGTGCAGTGCGTCCTGCTCAGTGTTCAGCTAAAACTACAAGTTAGTGTGGTGCGTCGTCCTCAGTGTTCAGCTAAACCTACAAGTTATTTTTTTTGCAAGCTCTGCACAGTGTTCAGCTAAAGCTACCTGTAGAAGGTTGGTGGTGTTCTCATACAGGCAGGCAGTTGATTTTGCTAGCTGCAGTATCAGTATATATGTGTGTGTGTGTGTGTGTATGCTCTATCCCAGCTTAGTGCAGCTACAGGCCATTAGTATGTCTGGAAGGCCAAGAAGGAGAGGCAGACAGTCACAAGCCAATAAGAGAGGGCAAGCAGGCTCTGTGTCTAGTGCTGTTCGTGGAGACGGTGCATCCTCATCAGCACGTGGCCGTGGGAAACGCTTGGCCTTTTTTTCGGCAGCTGGCCGTGTTGAGCCGCAACATGCGGAAGACTTGGTCGAGTGGGTGACCAAGCCGTCCTCATCCTCCTCATCCTCTCTCACCCATGCCCAGGGTACTTTGTCTGGCAAAGCAGCGGCCTCTTCTCTTGGCTCAATGTCATCAGTGACTCCTTCCCTAGCCCCACCATGTCCTCCTGAGGAGTCCCTCGAACTGTTTGACCACAGTGTTGGGTACATGCTCTAGGAGGATGCCCAGCGTTTGGAAGGCTCTGATGATGATACTGAGCTCGATGAAGGCAGTAACGTGAGCACGGACAGAGGGGGTGCCCAAGAAGCACAGCAATCTGGCAGTCATGCTCCCCCTGCTGCAGCATACTGCCAGGTTTGCTCCAGTGATGAGGAGGGAGGGGATGATGAGGTCACTGACTCAACGTGGGTGCCTGATAGGAGAGAGAAGGAGGCACATCACCAACGAGGCAGGATGCCCTCCAGGGGCCAGCCTAAGGGCAGCACATTGACTGCATCACGCCCCAAAGCTCCACATGTGCAGGGCACTGCAGTCTCTGCGCGTTATTCAAAAAGTTCTTTGGTGTGGGCCTTTTTTAGAGCCACACCAAAGAACAAAGAGGACCTCTCCTTGCTCCTCATCAGCTGAGATCTCCAACCCCACTATACCTTCAGTCCTCTCTGAGACCTGCACTGAGAGGAATGAAGGTGTAGAATTAGGTGTGTCACAGCCAAGTACTTGTGGGCAATCTGCTTTTGGTACACCGACGTCAGATTGTACCAGGCAAATTTCCCTGCCCCAGCTGCTGCACCGCCGAAAGAAGTTTGCTCCCAGCCATCCACATCCACGCCAACTTAGGGCAGGAATGGTGGTTTGAGGAGGAGGAGGAGGAGGAACTTCTTTCGGAACGCACATTCAGTGCTGCTGGAGGCTTTGTAACTGATCACAGGGTGCGTCTGTCCACCGATTCGATCGACTGACCTTCATAAAAATGAATCAGTCTTGGATCACCACCAGCTACCAAGCACCTGATGTAACCGAATATTTTTTTTTGAAATCTCAGATCCCTTCGAAGACTGCCTATGCTGAGTGACTATCCCTGAGTAATTATCCTCTTCCTCCTCAATCATCACGCTGATGGCTTGTAAGAACATTTTTGGTTCTGGGCGCCACCACCAGTGCCTAAGGCCCAATTTTTCAGCCCCTGTTTAACAGGGGAGTTTTATTACAATATTTGATGCAATACTTTGCAGCAGGGCTCATTTCTGCAACCACCAAGAGCGAGTGAAGACTTAGTGTTGTGGCACCAGCACCACCACCACTAAAGGCCCAATTTTTCTGCCCTTGTTCAACAGGGGCATGTAATTACAATTCTTGATCTAATATTTCACAGCAGGGCCCTGTGAGGGCTTACAGTGTTGTGGCCACAACAACACCTAAGGCCCAAATTTCTGCTGAGTATATAGGGCAGGCCCCTACTTTCAAACATCTAACTTACAAACGACTCCTACTTGCAAACAGAAGGAGACAACAGGAAGTGAGATGAAATCTACCCCCAGGAAGGGAAATTCTCTTCTGTAAGAGTTAATATGGGAAAAACATTTCTCCTTTCCACTGATGCTTTCCAATCCTTGTTCCACAAAAAACCCCAAATTTTCAAAAAACATTTGTCATTGGGACAAAAAGTGAGGTGAAATTTTCTAAAGAGGAGGAAAGACAGCAAAACAAATGTCACAGGGGTGATAACCCTTCCCTATGTTTTCCAAAAAGCTTAAAAAAGATTTTTTGGCTGGAGCTAAACATGTTAAAAATGTACTCGTTCAAAATTACAAACAGATTCTACATAACAAACCTACAGTCCCTGTCTTGTTTGCACCGCCTGTATACTGCTGTTCAGAGTATATAGGGCCTTATTTTAATTTGGGTGTGGGGTTCCCCTTAATATCCATACAAGACCCAAAGGGCCTGGTAATGGACTGGGGGGTACCCATGCCATTTGTCTCACTGATTTTCATCCATATTGCCAGGACCCGACATTACATTAAACCCGCAAGCAGTTTTAAATGAGATTTTTTCCTTTAAAAATGACATTTTGTGCAGGGACTGTTCTAAACACGGAAACACGCGCCACTTTACAGGCATACTATAGACACACCCCAGGTACGATATTTAAAGGAATATATCACTTGTTTTTTTTTACTTTAAGCATCATTAAAATCACTGCTCCCGAAAAAACTGCTGTTTTTAAAAGGTTTTTTTTGCATTGATACATGTCCCCTGGGGTAGGACCCAGGTCCCCAAACCCTTTTTAGGACAATACCATGCAAATTAGCCTTTAAAATGAGCACTTTTGATTTTGAACTTTTGAGTCCCATAGACGTCAATGGGGTTCTGGTGCGAACCGAACTGGGGGGTGTTCGACTCATCCCTAGCCAGGAATATGAACATGAAACATTGGTTGGAAATGGGGTACAATTGTCTGTTTGGGCAGAGTTCCAAGTTGAAGACATTATTTATTCCCTTAACAAAGCTGCAATACTTACCTTTTTTGGACAAGTTTCACACATGGAGACACCCCAAGTAGCCACTGGAGCACCTGTGTGGGACACCCTAAAAAGTTTGTTCTTGTGTCCCACACTAGTGCTCCTGAGTGTCCTCTCCTTACATTACACTGAATCTAATGTGCTATTCATTCTAGTTACAAACACATCTAGACAACAATGTCCTAAACTTCTCTTAATACAAATTAGCATGACCAAATGTAGTTAACCCTGTATCTGCCTAATGCATTGTATTTAGTTGGTGAATGAACGATGTTTACTACGAACGATTACTGTGCCCACGAGCCTGAAAGTTGCCATTTTAAACTGTACAACAGTAAAGAAAAGCAAATGGCACAGCATGTAAGTAATAATAATAATCCGAACACACGACAAGTACTTACTTTTTAGAAGCACTTTCTTGATCCTTCTATACTGATCCTGCTCCCTCAATTCAAGGTTTGACCAGCGTTTCCTCAATTGCTCCTTGGATCGTCATACCCCAAAATTCCTGTGCAGACTCTGCACAACTTTAGTCACGATCTTGGCCTTTCTCACATTTGGTTTAGGTATGGTTCATACTTCCCATCATAGTCGGCCTCTTCAAGATGTCCACCATCTCCACCATTTCTACAAAGAACGTATTTGAGGCCTTAAACCTTCTCCTCCAGGATCGGGTTGTTTCTGGCCACGGGCTTTCCTCCTCGTTACTGCTATTACGCACCTGCTGTGTCTCCGCCATGTTCCTCTCCCACTGCGATGAAAGATGGGGCGGGGAATATTTTAGAAAGAATGTCAGGGGCGGGTGATACGGGCGGAGTTTCACGCATGCGCAGTGTATATAAAGCTAACACGCGTGTGTTGTACCTACGTTCTGTGTGCGTAGGAAGGAGGACCGGAAGCGCTGAACGTTCTAACAAAGGTAACATTTTAACTTGGGACATCAGTGGCCTATACTGATTCGAGATTGAAGCCTATATTGGGATAAGATTAGGAGAGTTTAGCCTGATATTAGTGTTTTTGTCTTGTATTTTGCTTGCAGCAAATATGAAACAATTTAAGACCCTGACTTCATGGGCCATTTCATTGACAAATACAGGGATATGAGAAGTTTGTGGAATGTTAAAAACCCCTTATATCGCAATAAACTAGCTAGGAAGGCATCGCTGTAGAAACTGCTGCAATTTGTAAAGACGCAGATCCCCAACGCAGACATCGAGTTTGTGGAGAGGAAACTTGTAGGCTTGAGAAGCACATATAGGAAGGAGCTTAATAAGGTCCAGGCTTCCATGAGATCAGGAGCAGCAGCAGAGGATGTGCATGTACCCAGTCTGTGGTACTATAACAGGATGCGATTTCTGGAAGACCAGATGGAAGTCAGGGAATCACTTTCTACACTTCCATCCAGCCTTCCCCGAACCCTTCACTCAACCCCAGCTGAGGCTTCCCAGGACCAACCTGGGCCTTCTATCCTGGAAGAAGTGGAGGAGCGCAACTGGAGCCAGGTATAGTATATCTTTACATATTTATTGTCCGAAAATTATTGTTGTTAACTAGATGTTATTATTGATAACAAATGAATGATTTAACAAAGTGTTTGACATATCAATAGACAGTAGGGGCCAAATATGATTGTGACAAGAATGAAAAATGATGGGCTCAGAATGATAGTCTTTTCTATTTATTAACATTCAATTTGCAACAGTCATGAGCTGAAAATTGTGTGTGATTGATGAACCAAAAACTAAAACTATGTCCTTTTTTCATACACAGGAAGACCTCAGCCAGGATGGGGCTCTGGAATGTGGCACACAGGAGGAGGTGGGGGTAAGTGTCAGCCAGGAGGTGGCGGGGGTAAGTGGCAGCCAGGAGGAGGCCAAGCCCAGTAGGAGCCTAATCTAATCCCAGGTGCCTCCCCTCTGCCTTCCAACAAAAAGGGGCAGGAAGGGGAGTAACATGGAGGAGGCAGCACTGGGCCTCATTAGGAATGCTAATGCGGCCCTGAAGAGCCCCCCAATGCTGAAGTGGCCTATGGCTGCTATGTAGCTGCAAAATTGCAGCAAATGGAGGAGGGCCAATGCCTCATCTGTGTGAAATTTATTTTTGAGGCCATTCATAAGGGGTTGAGGGGCCAAATGAATAATAACATGCATTTAGTTGAGCTCGCCCATCCTCCTCCTCCTCCTGCCACAAGTCCACCTCCCAGAGCCACAGCCTCCAAGGAAGGCTGCAGGGAAGTGTGGAGGGAAGGCTGCAAGGAAGACAAAGTGATGGCCCTGGGTTCAGTCTGGTCTGACAGAAGACGCAGGCTGTGGTAGTACCACAGCCTGAGGACATATATGTCATCTGCTGCTGTTTGTGATCTCTGGGAGTCCAAGACCAGATTGTGCTCTCTATTATATGGACTTCTCAGGCTACCAATTTTAATTTACAAAGAGTTGTGTGCCCTGGGGTACAAAGGCTTCGCAAATTCAAGAAATTTCTCCAGCATTGCCTTCCTCTTTATTTTGTTATAATGAGCCAGAATAAATGTTTTTTTTTATATGAAAATACTTGCCTATGTGTTTTTCTAAAAATAGGACAGTTTGTGAGTGGGCAGGTAAATTTCCAAAATACAATGTCTAATTAACAAGGGACACCAACACAAACCTCCTTGAGCTCTATAAAAATACAAGATAATAATGTTGTTGTGGAAACTTGACACACCAAAAAATAAAATTATGGAGATTAATAGAAACTAATTTAAAAATAATTAAAAAAACAGGAGATCTTGATTAAAAATAAAAAAATGACTAAAAAATAATTCCAAACATAATTATGGAGATCTGGCTTTAAAAACAAAAAATATTATTCAGGAGATCACGAGAAATAATAAAGAAATAAGTTTGTGAGAACTGTGTTTATCAGCAGCAAAACAACTTCATTCTTCTAGCATTATAAAGAACAAAAGAATGCGCTGCATTAAAAGATAAAAAAATTTACAGCGTGACGAATGTGCTAGCTCCATTATGAATGCTAGTTTTACCAGACCGAGCGCTTCCATCTCGTACTTGATTCTGAGCATGTGTGATTTTTGGCGCATCGGAATTGCATACAGATCGCATTTTCGGCTAGGAACTTTTTCCGACCGAAAAATTGAGAACCTGCTCTCAATCTTTTGCTGGCTAGAATTCTGCCAGCAAAAGTCCGATGGAGCATACACACAGTCGCATTTTCTGACCAAGAGCTCTCATCTGAGTTTTGCTGGCGGCATTTCCGATCGTGTGTACGGGGCATTAGGATGTTTTCAGACAAAATACAACTCTCACCCAAAGTTCATACATTTTTCAAATTTAATGTGGAAAAAATGAGAATCTTGGCTTAAAACATTTGTTTATATACTCTTTCAAATAAGTTTTGTTACAAATGGTTACAAATTTTAAATTTATTATTGTCACTACCATCGTTATATGTGAATGTTTTAATTGTTTTCTTAATGCAAGGTTGCCCCATAAAAGAATATTTCTATTTCTATGACATGCTTAAAGTAAATTCATGGACATTTTCAAAAAATGTCTTATTGAAAGTATCTTTGGAGAAACTGTCTGAATCAAAGATTATGCTCCAGTGATGATGAGGAGAGTTGAATAAAAATATCCTTGTGTTGACAGACTGTGAAGGGATTCATGCTTTTGTAAGGTACTGCATTCTTACAATGTCAGTAAACCTAAATAGCAAACCTTGAAAATATTTTACAAATGTCAGCATCCTCAGATATGATTAGTCTCCATTTTCTGCCAACTCAGCCATCTATTGCCATGTACTTGTAATTTGTAGGTTTTCAGGAAAATCTACAAAAATAGCATAAACGTTTTTAAAAGAGCATTCAATAAAAAACGTTTTTTGATGAATTGTTAAATAGGTTTATCACAAAAGTAAAGAAAGCACACGTATTTCTCTTTCCTTTATATCTTTTAGATATTGGCTTAACAAAAATAGTCAGCTATAGCTTAAAATAGGTAATATAAATCACAAAGTAAATCAAGGTAATTTTAAGCAAAACAATACCCCCATGTTTTTACTTTTTTTTTTTTTTTTTTTTAATTATGCTGCATAGGTGAAACCTTTAGAGTAGTTTTCTCTGGCATTTATTTTATCAATGCCCAGGTCAAAATGACAGCTCCATGTATCTGTCACATATCTGAGGAAGCATGAGGCTGAGCATTTTATTTTAAAGCTCACTCAATTATAATATTTTGCTGCAAAAATAAGCAAGCTAAACCTTTTTTTGTAAGAGCGTTGTCCTGAATAAGGTGGTAAATATATAAAGCTCCCATATTGGAGATGAGGGGTCTCACCCAGGGGTTAGAGGTGCCCCCGCCAGCAGCCAAGAAACAGGAGATCTTGTTCCAGGAGTCAGATGGGCTCCTATCAGGGATTTAGGAGCTCTCTATCCAGAGGCCAGGATTGTACTGTCAGGGCTAAAGGCTAAGAAAGCCAAGCTAATCAGGAGAGTGGTTCGATAGTCAGATGAACTGGTCATATGAACAATGGTGCTGCTAACAAGGGAGCTAGGTGGCTCGGCACTTTCAGTTGGCTATTTATGTTGACATAGAAGAACCCCTGTGTGGGCAACTGATATTTATGTGAATTTTCGGTTTTGTTCAACAGAAGTGGGCTGCCATGCTCTAAAATACAGTTTGGACTGGAGTAAATCATTAGGGAAAAAGCATCTGTCACATGAGTATAATCACCCCAATACCACAGTGTATATATGTATATGTATGTGAAAAACTTTTAGGCAGCTGTGAAGAAATTCTGTAAAGTAAGAATGCCTTCAAAAATATATATTTTAATTGTTTATTTTGGTCAATTTGATCAATTTACAAAATTTAAAGTGAGCAAACAGAAGAACAATCTAAATCAAGTCAATATTTGATGTGACTGCCCTCTGGTTTCAAACCAGTATCAATTCTTCTAGGTACACTTACACACAAATTTTGAAGGAACTTGGCAGATAGACTGTATGCTTGAGGTAATTTTTCTGCTGCAGAATAAATTTGGGGCATTTAACACACCTCTCTGATGGTATGGCATGATGGATAAGTATCTGCCTGTATTCCTCAGCATAGAGGATACCATTGGTCGGGTAATGTTGAGGACAATAGATGCAATGCTTGGCCAAGGACACTTAATGCAGCAAATGAAGGAGATATGCTTACTTCCTTTTGACATCGAAAGATGTCCAGTAGGGATGAGCCTTATGTTTGAGTCGAACAATATCGGGTGTTTGCCCACTCGCTGAATACCAAGCATTATGGGGCGTTTGCAGGAAATTCAAGCGCCTGAGGAACTCCCCATAATGAACGGCGAGAGCGTCAGTGCACTGCGAGATCGCAGTACATTGACGGCTGCAGATTGGCTAAAGCATGCACCTGACCTGCATGCTTTGGCCAATCACAGCATGCTCTGCTGTGAGAGCCATAATTGGCCAATGGCAAGGCGCCTTTGGACAATCATGACTCAGGGGGCTGCTGTACATAGTTGTATGAATGAGAGCAGCAAAATTACATTTGTAAAGGAAGAAATTCCAAAAACTGCTTGTGGCTGTAAAGTATCCCGGCAATATACATAAAATTGATTTTAAAAAATGGCATGGGTTCCCCCCCCCAGTTCATTACCAGGCCCTTTGGGTCTGGCATGGATATTAAGGTGAACTCTGTGCCAAAATTTAAAAAAATGACCTCTATCACTTGGATAAGAACATACTGTATGACATTATAGCTCCAAAGTATTTGTAGGAAACTGCCAGTAGAATGATAATCTCACCAGCATAGTGATGAATAACTTGGGTTCATTTTATTTAGAGGTAGAAGTGTAAGATACCATCTATGCAGTATTTTGTTTGCATTATCCCAGTGATTTATACATGCTAAGGATCTGCCATTGTGTTTTATAGCTAAATGCCATTGATATAAAGAGAATTAATTTTGTAATTCTTGTTCCCACTTTACTATGTTGGGTATTTTAGTTTGCATATATAGGTGGGTAGAGAATTTGTAAAATAGGGATATCCTCTTATGTTTAACTGGGTATTGATGGGTGATTTGGTTAGATGCTGAGTAGTGTTTTATTTGGAATATTTTATATTTGTCCATCGTGTCCTGTTCAGTTAGGTCAGACGTGGAGAAGTGTGCTCCTTGTTTCCTCCAAGATTGGGTTAATAATCCTGGGATTACGTATTCATAGGTCGCTAGTGGGATCTTTAGTCTGCAATTGGTGTATCAGCAAAGTGTTGTCTAGTCAAGGAAGACCATGCTGCAGTAGTATCTTGAATGGTCGGGTAAGGTGGAGTTGTTGGACTATGGTGTAGGCATGCAGCTAATGCCAATGCTGGGAGGTTGTGTGCTGGGGTAACTTCATGTTCTATGTCTGACCACTGGTTATCTGCTTGGCATGAGAACCAGTAACGCATTTGGTCAAGTACTGAAGCTTTATAGTATACGTGTGCATTGTGAAGACCTACACCACCAAGGTGTTTGGGTTTGTACAGATGTTCTAAAGCTATTCTAGGTTTTTTCCTGCCCAGATTGATTTTTTTTTCAACTAGCCGTTAGTTGCGAGAAAAAATTCTGAGGGATAGGAATGGGTAGCATCCTAAAGTAGTATAGCAATTTAGGCAATACTTGCATTTCGTATGCAGCTATTTTCCCAATCCATGTTAAATGTAATTTACTGATCTGGTTTAATTCCTCTTCTACTTTAGATAGTTTGGAGGGTAATTGCTTGGATATATTTTGGAGAAAGAGGTTAGCTGTATACCAAGATAAGTAATTGAGGAAGAATCCCAATTACAGGGGAATATTATTTTTGCTTCCCTAGGTACATTAAGTGCCAAGGCAAAACATTTACTTGTGTTGACTTTGTAAAAGGAGACTTGTCCAAATTTGTTTAGTAGGGGTTTCACTTCTGGTATAGAAGATTCTGGTTTGGATATAGTTAGTATAATATCATCAGCAAAGAGTCCCAGCTTATGACTTTCGGAGCCTATATTGATATCTTGTACTACTTCAGTGGATCTGATGTATTCCGCTAATGGTTCAATGACAAGTGAGAATATATTTGGAGAGAGGGGGCATCCTTGACGAGTCCTGTTTGACAATGTAAAAGGGTCAGAGAGTAAGCTAGAAGTGTAGACTCGGGCTGTAGGATTGGAGTATAGTGACATGATTGCTGAGTGAATCAGGCCAGATGTTCCAAATTTGTGCAGGGTTCTAGACAGATATCCCCAATGGACCCTGTCAAATTCCTTTTCTGCATCAAGAGCCAGGAATACTCTAGATTCTTGGGTGATCTCTGCATACCGCAGAAGGTTTAACATTCTTCTGATCCCATCTGGTGCCTGCCTGCCTTTTACAAAGCTAACTTGATCAAGGCCTATGAGGGATGGAGTCATTTCCATTAATCTATTGGATAACATTTTGGCGTAGCTCTTTAGGTCTGAATTCAGTAGGGAAATGGGTCTAAAATGGGGGTGTGTTGGGTCTTTACCCAGTTTTGGTAGTGTAACTATCACAGCTTGGAGCATTTCACTTGGGAAGGAGCCTGTAGTGGCTGTAGTTTTGAAAACTTCAACTAGTTTTGGGATGAGGAGGGAGGTGAATGCCTTATAATATTCAGTGGAAAATCCATCCGCTACAGGTGATTTGGACATGGGAAGGCATTTTATGACAGTCTCAACCTCTTTATTGGTGATGGGAGTATTCAGTTTTTGAAGTGTGGTCAAATCTACTGTAGGCAGATGGTTTCCTTGAAGGAAATCATTGATCTCTCAATCTTTAGGTTGGTGGGTGAGTGGGTCTTTGTTAAGGTTGTAGAGGGATTCATAATAATATCTAAATGCCTTGGCTATGTCTTTAGGGTTGTGAAGCCTGATATTAGATTGGTGGTGTTCAATATGTGTGAGGTTGGAACGTGCTTGCCTTTTTTTGAGTTGGGAGGCTAATGCAGCGTACACACGATCAGAATTTTGGCCGGAAAAATCTCTGATGGTTTTTTCCGATGGAATTCCGACTGGATTTCACTCAAATTGTCTTGCATACACATGGTCACACCAAATTCCAACTGTCAAGAACATGGTGACATGCAACACGTACGACGGGACTAGAAAAAGGAAGTTCAATACCCAGTGCGCTACCCTTTGGGCTCCTTCTGCTAATCTCGTGTTTATCTCGTGTTAGTAGAAGTTTGGTGAGACGATTTGAACTTTTCAGACTCGTGCTTTTTCATATCGTTTTGCTGCTGTTCAGTTTGTGCTTGTAGGTTTGTATCTGGTTTTCAGTGTGTGTAGTTAGTTCGTATCTGTTTTTCAGTGCGTTCTTGTCCGCTCGTTACTGATTTTCAACTCGCTCTTCACAGGCCTTGCTGTTCTTCAGTGCGTTCTGTTTAGTTCATTCTGATCAGCTGACCATTTTGAAGCCATGTTGCGGGGACGTGCTCGTAGTAGAGTTCGTGCTTTGCGGGAGCTTGGTGTTGGGCTTCTAGCTTTGACCCAAGCCCAGTCCATGAACAGGGCGAGGAGGAGTTCATGGACAAAGAATTAGTTGCTCCAGCGTGACCAATTCAATCATATGCCTTTGCATGCTGGAATTTTTAAAATGTAGTTTTTTGTCCTTCATGCATATTTGCCTTCACTAACCTCCCCACCATGCTATCCTGGGCCCATATCCAACTAGCCTAGTCACTTAACAATGTATTTTGTCAGCTACATTGTAGTGCTTTATCCTAAACACCCCCTAAATGTGTCCAAAAAGTTATTTGTGTCATTAAATTCAGGCATAGTTCCAAAGGCTGTTTTTGGGGGCCCAAAATATTTTGGAACTCTCCCTCCCCCAACCGCTAAATCAACCCATACCAATCCTCTATCTGCTGACTTTGCCAAACCCATACACACTATACCTACCTCTTTTGTGTTCATATTTATGAGTGAATTCACCAAAGCATGTAGTGAATACTGTCAAATGGTACTGTTTAAAGTTCTGTCCTATTATTATCTTGATAGATAATTGCAGAATGTAAAAATGTGCTTCCATTTGTACAGTGTGTATTTATATATTTGTATTATGACACTTCTTACCTGTCAATAGTGTAAGTAAGGAGGGGCTGGCCAAAGTAAAACACATTATTTATGCATTCCGCTCTCAATGAAGTTGAGAGGGTTACCTGTCCAAAACATACCCCCCCTAAAATTTTTACAAGGGGCCATCAGAGGGGGTGAGGAATATAAGTGGACCTTATATTTTTGCCTTTAAATACTCCTTAAAATAAATGTTATACTGATGTTGGCCAAGAATGTTTGTATATAATCTGCTTGCAACGTTTATGTGCAAAATGACTATTTTTTTTGTTAGACTTCACAGTTTCCTTTAACACCACAGGAATGGCACACTGTGGCTTCCCAATTTGCCCAGTGGTGGGACTTTCCTAACTGCGGAGGGGCAATCGATGGGAAGCATGTCCACATTGTCCCACCACCCTATTCGGGGTCATACTATTATAATTACAAGGGGTTTAATAGTATTGTGTTGATTGCGTTGGTGTCGGGGACATATGAGTTTCTGTATGCGGACGTGGGGAGGAATGGCCGGATGTCAGATGGTAGAGTATTTGCCCGGACCAAGTTCTATCGACATCTCGAGAGTGGTGGCTTGGGATTGCCACCTCCGGAGGAGAACGTGGAAGGACTGCCATTTGTCTTTGTCGCAGATGAGGCATTCGGTCTGGGTGAACACGTGATGAGGCCATTCCCCCAGAGGACCCTCACCCCAGAGAAGAGGGTTTTTAATTACTGGCTGGCCAGAGCCAAAAGAGTCTTGAAGAATGCCTTTGAGATACTGACCAGCCGGTTCCGCCTATTTCAAACAGCCATAAATATGGCAGAGTACAAACTAAATCACATTTTATGTTGCTGCATTCTGCATAACTTTTTGAAATGCAATAATCCAATTATGTTGCCGCAGTTGGGCCTGAGGTTGGACTTCAGGAAACAATGGTGGCCCTGGAAGCTGTCCATCCTGGCTTGCCCCCCCCAAAGCGCCCGTGAAGTGGGAAAAAAATATGTAGAATATTTTACGGGTAGGGGGGCCATTGCTATGCCAGCACATTTTGAATAAATTTTCTTTTATCAGATAAAATCTTGATTTTCATTTATTGCTTGTGTTTCTTTTATCTGTCTCCTAGGTTCTCTTACTGCACTTGTCGTGCCAAGTGGTTTTTCCATTATTAAAGAACACCCATTGTCACTGTAAACACCAACTTAACACAAAAACTGGTATTGATCATTGAAAGAAGAAGCCACACATTGTTGAGTATAAAACCTTTTACTCCGTGCACATACACATGTGCATTTTATGTGCCATCTCCCATCATGGGGGATCAATGGACATGTTTTGGGGGTGCAACCACTTTCTCTCACCTACTAGAGTTGGGAGGAAGGAGTTGCACCCACAAAATGGGTACATTGAAATCCCCTGATGGCAGATAGCACATGTTGACACACTGTGTGCATCTTCCAAATTTGGCTTTTAAACTGTATTAAAACTTTGGATCAAATTTTTTGAAATCTTTTTAAGATTTAGATTCTCTCTAGTACATCAATCATGTTCTTCAGTCTTTGTTCAATCTCCTTGGTTTTTTCTATGATAAGGTCCAAATCACGACTACAAAACATGATTTCCTGGATAAGCCGTTGTGCACCGCAACCTGTACATCACCTAAAATAAAAATACACACCATGTATTAAAAATATGCAGGCATATATCTATTACCTGAATCTGTTGTGTCCGACACTGACCTGTTGTGGTGCCAAATTCTAGCACTTCTTCCACCTCTCCTTCCTCCACATCCTGAGGTACCGCAATACTCTGCTCCCCTTCTTCATGAGGTGTGGTGTTGCTGGTGTCCTCCGAAGGAGCGAGTCTTTTCTCCCCTATGAAAATGAAACAAAAGGTATATTTAGCACACAGATATTTGTGGACAGAAATATGAATGTTAAACATTGCTTGGAAGTGGTGTACAATTGTCTGTTTGGGAAGAGTTCCAAGATGAAGACATGATTAATACCCTTAACCAAGCTGGAATGCTTACCTTTTTTGGACAAGTTTCACACATGGAGACACCCCAAGTATCCACTGGAGTACCTGTGTGGGACACCCTAAAAAATGTGCTCTGGTGTCCCACACTAGTGTCCAGATGTGTAAACAGCTGCTGAGTGTTCTCTTCTTACATTCCACTGAATCAAGTTTGCAATTCATTCTAGTTTCAAAGACATCTAGACAACAATGTCCTAAACTTCTTCTTTTTATACAAATTATCATGACCAAATGTAATTAACCCTGTATCTGGAAAAAAATTGTATTTAGTCGGCAAACGAACAATGTTTACTATGACCGACTACTGTGCCCACGAACATGAAGGTAGCCCTTTTAAACTGTACAACAGTAAAGAAAAGCACATGGAGCAGCATGAATAGGAACACACGACAACTACTTACTTTTTAGAAGCACTTTCTTTATCCTTCTGTATTGATTATGCTCCCTTAATTTGGGGTCCGACCAGCGTTTCCTCAATTGCTTCTTGGATTGTCGTACCCCAGACTCTTCACAACTTTAGTCATGATCTTGGCCTTACTCACATTTGGGTTTAGGTATGATCCACACTTACCATCATAGTCGGCCCTCTCCAATATGTCCACCATCTCCACCATCTCTTCAAAGGACATATTTGAGGCCTTAAATCTCCTCCTCCTGGATCAGGACGTTTCTTACTCCGGGCTTTCCTATTCGTTACTGCTATTACGCACCTGCTGTGTCTCCGCCATGTTCCTCTGTTCTAGAAAGAATGTCAGGGGCGGGTGACACGGGTGGATTCTCATGCATGCGCTGTCTATATAAAGCATAACACGTGTGTGATACGTACGATCTGTGAGCGGAGGAAGGTGTAGCGCCAATCGTTATAACGAGGGTACAGTTTTAAGTTGGTGCATCTGTGGCCTATACTGCTTATAGATTGAGGCCTATATTGGGTCACGATTAGGAGAGTTTAGCCTGACATTAGGATTTGTCTTGTGTTGTGTCTTGCAGAGAAAATGGATCTATTCAATGATGAGGACTTTATGCCATATTCATTGATATGTACAGGGAGCTGCCCTGTCTGTGGCAGGTAAACCACCCCTTTTATAACAATAAACCAAAGAGGAAGGCAGCGCTGGATCAATTGGTGGAATTTGTGAAGCTGGTGATCCCCACGGCAGACATCCCCTATTTGAAGGCCCTAATTGGTGGCATGAGGAGCACTTATAATAGGGAGCTCAAGAAGGTCCAGGACTCCCTGAGATCAGGTGCTGCAGCAGATGACATTTATGTACCCAGGCTGTGGTACTATGACAGACTGCATTTTCTGGCAGGCCAGAATGAACCCAGGCCAGCACTCTCCAGTTTTCCTTCCACACTTCCTTCCCCCCCAGATGAGGCTTCTGATGTCCAACCTGGGCCTTCCAGGCAGCAACATGTGGAGGAGCCCAGCTTGACCCAGGTATAGCATTCTTCAAAATATTTCTGGTTGGGTTTTGACGTTGACGTTGATGCTGGGGGGTGCGGTCTGAGCATGACAGAGTGAGAGGCGGAGCACCGCAGTGGCGCACTCGAGCAGGAGATCGGGTTCGGTGGGCTGAGTAAGAGACGCCAGGAGCACCACGAGTATATGCCGGGACGCGGACGAGAGAAGGGCATAGGTCGGGCTGAAGCATCCAGATACCCGTCCATTACCAAGTACCTCGCTGCGAAGAAAGAACCAGCCATGTCAGTGGAAGCCGGTGTTGTCTCACAGCGCGCTGTACGGGCCGCCCAGAGACAGCTAGCGGCCATGGAGAAATCAGCTATCCCAATCACTACAAGCAAATCAGTTGGGAATATACGTTCAGAGCTGGTGGAAGCCGCTGAAGTAAGTCCCCCAATTACGCCCTGGACTAGGGCTACTACAGAGACTCAGGTATGTTCTGTTATTATGGGGGAAACGCACTGGCTGATGGTGGTGAACAGGACATTAGGAAGCTTATACAGGCGCTACCAACTAAAGTGGAATTACAAGCCCTGTTGAGCGATCTAAAGGCGGCGGTAAGGGAAGAAATGTGTGAAGTAACTGCTAAGCTAGAGGTAATGGACAAAAGACTGTGTAGCTGTGAGTCCTTACAGTCCTCGGCAGACGCCCGTATAGAGTTACTGGAAAGGAAGTTTAAAACACAACATCAAAAGTTGTTAATGTTGCAGCTGCAAGCAGAAGAATCTGAGAATAGAAGCAGAAGAAATAATGTACGCATCAAAGGGATTCCAGAAATAATAAAAACATCTGACTTGAGGAAAACAGTAACTGATATCTTTAATAAATATTTAGAAAAACCCTCTGAAACCCATATTGAGCTGGACCGTGTTCATAGGAGTCCGGTAGGGCTCACTGCAGAAAAAGGGCCCCCCAGAGATGTGTTATGCCGGGTGCACTTTTTCGGAGTAAAAGAGGATATAATGAGAGCAGCGTGGCAGAAAGGGGCGCTGGAATACACAGGCCAGAGGGTCCAGGTGTTCCCAGACCTTAGCTGGCAGACAAAGAGAAGGAGAAGGTTACTGAGACCACTTCTGGATCAAATACGGGCAAAAGGTGCAACTTATAGATGGGGGCACCCATTATCATTAATCATAAAAAAGGATGGCCATACCTTTGCCCTGATGGTGCCAGAGCAACTACCGGACTTATTTAAGTTCTTAGGTTCAGAAGTAGTGGAGGTCCCCGATTGGATTGATATCTCTATTGACAATGTGGGGGAGTATACTCAACAGAAGAAACTGCAGAGGAGCAGGAATTGGGAGAAGGAAGCAGAATAATAGTTCTTTGGTGGACTAGTTTTTTTTTTTTTTTTTTCTCTCCTTTTTTCTTTTTTTTTACCTCTCCCTAATGTGGACTTCATGGGGTGCCCCCTGAACTCCCCCCCCCCCGGTGCGTCCTCCCTTGTCTTGCCCCCTTAAGTGGTTTTATTTATTTTTATTGTATATATATATTTTTTTTTTTCATGCTTAATGGAGGGTCTCCCATAAGAATTTGATGTATTATGAAATGCAGGTGGGGAAAACCCCGGACATAGAGTCAAGGAGACTCAAAGTATTTTTTTTTTTTTTTGTGATGTGCTGTGGGGAAGGTAGATTTATTGCTACGTTTTGGATGAATAGCACGTGGGTTTTTGGAAACACATGACATATTTGTTGCACCTGGTTGTTTTTTTTTTTTTTTTTGTGCGTTTTGTTTTTTATTGATGTGCTGTGGGGATGGTAGATTTTAATTGCTGTGTTTTGGATGAATAGCACGTGGGTTTTTGGAAACACATGATACACTTGATGCACAGGAAGGAAGTGATGGGAAAGGTGTAAAGGGGGGTGGGGAAGGGGGAGGGGATTGGGGAGGTATGGGTATTTTCGAGTGTAAGGGAGGTGGGGGGAGTGGTAAATGAAGGGGAGAGGGAAGAGGGAGGGAGGGGGGGAGGATGGGGAGGGAAGAAAGGGGAAAGAGTTAAGTTATCAAATATCAATAATTGTTTCTTTTTTGTCACGATAATATCTTTACACTAATTAATATAAAGTACTCAGTGTTTCTTATGAAGTAGAGTGAGATAGGGTGGGGGAGGACACAAGTAACTGTTTTTTTTTTTTTTTTTTTTTTTTTCTGAATTACGTATGGGGTAATTCATCAGGAGTAAAGGGTAGAGAGGAAGTCGGTTAGATGTGTAGGGAGGGTTGGGGGGAGAGGGGGGGTAGATTAGGTAATATGTATACCAAATAAGTATGGAAATGCAAATACAGCTGCATAAGGTTATTTTTTGCCTTCTTCTTGATGTGTAAAGGGAAGATATAGGGCGATGTTCTGAGGACTGGGGAAGACAAATATGATGGAAAATTTTTCTTGTTTCTCTCTTTTCTCTCTTACTCTTTTTAGTTAGTATCAAGGGCGCGCCACTGCTATTGCTGATATATCCACGCTTAAACTTTTCGTGTTCAGGGGCATTCCCCAATAATAGACGTCTCCCCTCCAAGTGGAGGATTAGTCGGAGGCGTTTTTAATTCGGGGTTTTTTTTTTCTAATCGGCATCGAGGATTCGCGCCGATTGGATTTTCTCCCTGAATCGGTATAAGGGAACTGGGGGAGGGGGGTGTTTTGTTTTTTTTTTTTTTTTTTTTTTTTGGGGTTTTGGTCTGGGGGTCCTCCTCCTCACAGCCTCCAAGGGATCGTAAAGACATGACCAGAATAAAATTCACCTCATATAATGTCAAGGGACTGAACATTCCGGAGAAACGGATTAGATTACTTGCGGAAATGGGCAGGCTTAAGACGCGGATTGGTTTTTTTCAGAAGACACACTTTAGAAGGGACAGAATACCAAAATTTGTAAACCATAAATTTCCAATAGTTTATCATAGTGCATCTTTGAGTGCCAAAACCAATGGAGTATCTATTATTGTTTCAAAACAGATCCCATGGAAGGAGTTGAAGGTAGTTACAGATGAGGAGGGCCGTCTTTTAATTGTAAAAGGACTAATTGGATTACAGAGGGTCACGTTGGTGAACCTATACCTCCCGAATGAAGACCAGGTTGGTCATTTAGAAACTTGCCTACAAACGATACATCAACATAAGGATGGTATCCTAGTGATAGGAGGAGATTTAAATCTCACACTGGATCCTCTCCTGGACACGTCCAGGGGAGCATCACATCTCTCACTGACAAAAATACGAAGAGTTAAGTAATTTGCAGGTAATTGATTCATGGAGGACACTCCATGTTCAAGACAGGGACTATACCTTCTTTTCGTCAAAGCATAAGACATACACCCGTATTGATTATATTTTGATATCACAGACAGCTATAACATTATTGGTGAGTGCTGAAATAGGATCATTCACCTTGTCAGATCATGCTCCGACAGACTGTACGCTGGATTTAGGGGAGGAGGAACTCCGAGAATGGCACTGGAAGATCAATGAGACGTTGTTAAAGGATAAGGAGTATGAGCAAAAACTAAGCCAGGAACTGGACTCCTTCTTTCTGACAAATAAGTCGAATGAAGTTACCCCATTCTGTGTTTGGGAAACACATAAATGCGTGGTGAGGGGAGTTCTGATATCACTAGGGGCGTATAGGAAAAAAAAGCTTAATGAACAGATCGAGGAAATGTTAAAAAAAATCCGGGAAGTAGAATTAAAACATAAAAAATCCCAGACACAGTCATTAGAGGAGAAATTAGGTGGTCTCTGAGGAGACCTAAACTCCCTACTTATTGAACAGGCAAAAGCGAAATTGAAACGGGGGAGGCGGACACTATATGAATTTGGGAACAAACCAAGTAGGATGTTGGCGAAGGCCCTCAAGGATGCCTCAACACAGTCTCACTTATCAGGTATTAAAACACAGAGGGGGGAGGTGGTGAACTCATCGCAGGATATGGCACAGATTTTTAGAGAATATTATGAGGGTCTTTACCAACTGGATGGTCACCATTCCCCACAGAGGCGTAAAAATAAACAGGAGAGGGCAAGAGATTACCTATGCAACTCAGAAATGCCAAGGTTAACGGGGGAGACAGCACGAGAATTAGATGTACCAATCTCAATAGAAGAATTTAAGAAAGCAATAAACCTCCTAAAAGTAGGGAAAGCCCCCGGGCCCAGATGGGTACACCCTGATGTATTATAAACTTTTTGCTGAGAAATTGGCCCCAAGATTTACAGCAGCTTTTAACTCCCTACGGGAGGGACGGACGATACCTAGGGAGATTCTGATGGCACATATAGCAGTAATCCCGAAGGAGGGAAAGGATCCATTCCAATGTTCCAGCTACCGGCCAATTGCGTTGCTGAATGTGGACTTAAAAAATTTTTCCAAAATTCTGGCGTTAAGATTAGAAGAGTATATTCCTGCATTGATTCACCCAGATCAAGTGGGATTCACGGAAGGAAGGGAGGGGAGGGAAAATACGCAGAGAGTAATCAATGCAATATACACTGCACAGAGTAGACAGGAACCCCTTATATTGTTTTCAGCGGATGCAGAAAAAGCATTCGATAGAGTTGACTGGATTTTTCTTGAAACAACCTTACAACATATTGGACTGGGTGAAGGAATGCTGAGTTGGCTTTCAAACCTTTATTCAATTCCAAGTGCGAGGGTTAAGGTAAATGATAGATTGTCGGACCTTTTTAGGATACAAAATGGAACGCGGCAGGGTTGCCCCCTATCGCCAATTATTTTCATTCTCACACTGGAACCCTTCTTAAGGAAAATACGTGCCAATCCTAACGTTAAGGGTATCAAGACAGAAAGTGAAGAGCACAAGTTGGCAGCATATGCCGACGACTTGATCTTCTTTATATCCTCTCCAATTACATCCCTTCCATCTCTTCTAAGTGAGATAAATAATTTTGGAGAATTAGCAAATTATAAGGTAAACTATACTAAGTCCGAAGCTATGTGGTTGGAAATGAAGGTAACTGAAACACAACAGATAAAGTTACAATTTAACTTTAGATGGTCAGACTCTCATATAAGTTATCTGGGGACCAAAATTCCAAAGAAGCTTAGTAGAGTGTTTGAACTAAATTATGCCCCGATGCTAAGACAAATTAAACAGGATTTTAGGAGATGGGATAGGGAAACCTTCACATGGTTTGGAAGGACAAACATTATAAAGATGAATGTGATGCCTAGACTCCTTTACTTACTACAAACCTTGCCAATAAAGATCCCTTTGAACTTCTTAAAGGACCTTAGATCACGGTTCCTGAGGTTCATCTGGGCAGGGAAACCAGCAAGAGTAAGGAGAAACATTTTGGTGCTCCCAAAAGAAAAAGGAGGTATCGGCTTTCCAGATCCAGTGCGATATCAGGAAGCCCTACAGTTAGCGAGAGTGGTGGAATGGTGTGCTTCCGTAAGGAAGCCACATGTACAGTTAGAACAAGCGACGACTAAAATTCCACTGGAGGGAATAGCATGGATAGTAAAATCAAAATTACCCACTATAGTGAAAAAACATCCGCTAACAGGTGCAACCATCCGCTCCATTAATATGATTTTCAAAAAAACAAACCTTTCACCTTACCCGAGTCCTATGACCCCTGTATTGGGCGCCCCAGATTTTCTACCAGGCATATCAGATCGGAGTTATGAGGTATTAAAACACAAGGGGAAAAGTAGGCTTATAGACTTTTCTAGGGACAGCCGCTTGATGACACGAGGCGAGATAGAGGGAGAAGTGGCAGTGGACCTGGATTATTTTAGGGCCATGCAGTTAGGAGCGTATATCCATTCAAAAATCAAAACATATCCAGTGATACGGGAGTTATCTTGTTTTGAGCGGAAATGCTTAAGTGGCGAAAGTATAAGACACTCTCTATCACATTTTTACGAAATACTAACGAGCCTGGAAGCCCCACAGGAGCTCAATTTCATGCGAGCATGGGAGAGAGAGTTAGGGGTAACGTTTTCACAAAAACAGAAGGTTAAAATGTTAAAATCTATACATAAAACATCGATTGCCAGCAGATACCAAGAGGGAGGATATAAATTCCTTACTAGATGGTACAGAACACCATCAGTTCTTCAAAAAATCTTCCCACAGGCTTCAGATAGGTGTTGGCATTGTAAGAGATGGGTGGGTACGATGCTACACATATTTTGGGACTGTGAGGAAATTAAGAGTTTCAGGGAAATGGTCGAGGAAACGATTAAGGATATCACAGGTGTGTCTCTTGGGAATAACCCGGCTGCATTCTTACTAAATGACGTCCCCCTATCGGTGGAAAAATATAAGAACTCCCTGCTCAAACATCTTCTCACGGCTGCAAAGGCCTGTATACCAGCTCTGTGGAAGAGTACAGTCCCTCCGACTAAAACCCAGTGGTGGGCCAGAATTATAGAAATTCAACAAATGGAAAACTTGACTATGATGCTGAAAGAACAAGATGAGAAATATCGGAGGATTTGGTCCCCTCTAGTGGATTATAGAACTAGAGAACAGGAGAGGCGGGTTATGTAGGATCAAATGGAGATGAGGAGGGGGTACCCCCCTGACAGTGCTTTTTTTTTTTTTTTTTTTGGGGTGGGGGTACAATGGGGTATGGGAAAAGAAAGGGGAAAATATACTTGCCTTTGGAACAGAGGAGATTTAGAATTATTTCGTAAGGAAATGTGTTATGTTGTTATATTATGATAAAAAGGAATTATATGAATGGACACGATGTTTAAAAGAAATGTTTCATGTGGCATGTAATACATGATATTCAGAAAATAAAGAATTTATAATAAAAAAATATTTCTGGTTGTCAAATTAGTGATCAAAATTAGCATATATTTAACATCATTAATTTCTGATTTTACAAAGTGTTTTACATATAGAAAGTAGTGGCCACAAATGATTGAGACAAAAATGAAAAATGCTGGGGTCAGAATGATAGTCTTTTCTATTTATTAACATTAAATTAAAAAAAAAAATTTTGAAAAATTTTGAAAATTGTGTGTGAATGATGAACCAAAAACTAAAATGATGTCCCTTTTTTATACACAGGAAAGCCTCAGCCAGGCCGTGGAAAGTGGCAGCCAGGAGGTGGCTGGGCCCAGTAGCCTGCCAGAATCGTAGGTCCCTCCAATCCGCCTTCCACCAAAAAGTGGCAGGAAGAGGAGTAACGTGAAGGAGGCAGCAATTGGCCTATTTCTGAAGGCTACTGCAGTCCTCAGAACCCCCACAGTGTTCAAGAGGACTTTGCGTATATTACAGCCTGCAAAATGCTGGAGATGGAGGAGGGCCAACGCCTCTTATGTGAGGAAGTAATGTTACAAGCCCTAAATAAGGGGTTGAGGGGCCAACTCAAAAATCAAATACACATTTGTGAGTTGAACCATGGTCCTCCTCCTCCTCCTCCAGGTCCTCCTCCTCCACCTCCTGCCACACCTCCAACACCACAGCCACAGCCTGGAAGGAAGCATCTAAGGAAGACCAGAGAGTGATGGCCTGGGTTCAGTCTGGTCTAGCAAACGAAGCAGGCTGTTGTATGACCACAGCCCGTGGACAGATATGTAATCCGCTGCTGTTCCTGATCTTTTGTAGTCCTGGACTGGATTGTGCTCACTCATTATAAGGACTCCTCAGGCCAGCAATTTTGACTGTAAAATTATTGATGTCTGCCCTTGGGGTACAAAGGCTTTGCACATTTCACCAGTTTCTCCAGCTTTGCCTTCCTCTTTATTTTGTTATGACCCAGAATAAATGGATATTTTGTTTTCAGAAATACTTGCCTATGTGTTATACTTCAAAAAAGACAGTTTGTGAGTAGGCATAATACATTTAAAAAATACAAGGTCAAATTAACAAGGGACACCAACCAACCTCCTTGAGATTTACAAATACAAGATAATAATGGTGTTGTGGAAACGTGACATACAAAAAAAAAAGGAGATCACTATAAAATAATTAAAAGAAAAAAAACAGGATCTTGATTAAAAATGACTATAAAAACTAATTCTAAACATTATTATGGAGATCTGGCTTGAAAAACAAAAAATATTATTCAGGAGATCACAAGAAATAATAAAGAAATCAGTTTGTGAGAACTCTGTGTGAATATGAGCAGCAAAACAACTTCATTCTTCTAGCATTATAAAGAAGAAGAGAATGCGCTGCATTGAATGATTTAAAAATTTGCAGTGTGACGAATGTGCCATCTCCATTACGAACGGCAGTTTTACCAGACTGAGCGGCTCCGTCTCGTACTTGATTGAGTATGCATGTTTTTTTGCGTGTCAGAATTGCATACACATGAACGGAATTTCCGATAGAAACTTTTTTCGTCGAAAAAATTGAGAACATGCGCGCGGAATTTCGGCCCAAAAAAGTCAGATGGAGCATACACACGGTCGCATTTTCCAACTAAAAGCTCTCATCAGTCTTTTGCTGGCAGAATTTCCGATCGTGTGTACGTGGCATAAGAGTTTATCTGCCCTGTTATACTTTAAAAGAATGAAACTTTCCTTCTACTCTCAATATGTGTCATAATCTGCCCTGAATTCTTGCCGTAGTTCCTTGCAGCAGGAGGTAAGGCGTTTTTAATATGAGGGTTGAAGCAGTGTTCAGATTTTTGTGTTGAGCCTCTAATTCTGCAAAGGATTTGTGCAGCTGTGATATGTGCTGTATTTTTTTTTCCTTTCTCTAGAGGAAATTTGGATATGGGTTACCATAATGAATGCCTTATATGCACACCATATCGTCAATGGAGAACATTCTACGTTCTCATTGAATTGAAAATATTCGGTGAGTTTCCCTTTCATCTCATCCCTAATCTTGGGGTGCGATAGAAGGAAAGTGTTGTTGCGCCACAGGGGTTTATGGGAAGTTTTGCTCATATCCACAACATCGATAGTCACAGGTGCGTGGTCCGACCATGTGATGTTGTGGATATCAACATTACATACATTCTGCAAAGTATACATATCAGTAAGAAGAAAGTCTATTCTGGAATAGCTATTGTGTACCTTGGAATAATATGCGTAATCCTTTTCGGTGGCTCTAAGGCAGCGCCATGGATCAAAGTGTCTCTCTTCATGGCATAATGATCCTAAAGATGGCCTTTGCCTGTGGGCCACCAATGAGGAGTCAAGCTCTTCATTCAAAATCATATTGAAATCCCCACACACTATCAAATTAGGAAAGGTTACAGTGTCCCTGATAGCAATCAATACACCATTTTTCTTGAAAGTGTCATTGGTTGTAAATACATGTGGAAATGTAACATGTGAGCATTTCCGGGGTTTGATGCTAGAGAAATGCGTCTCTTGTGCACACAGAATATCGCATTTTAAGTCCATTGCTGTTTTCCATAAAGCTCTGCGCTTGTTGGGACTGTTCAGGCCTCTCACATTGTATGACATCAGCTTAAGGTTCATTTAAATGGTAGAAAGCTCTTTGCCGCCATCTAGTGGTAGTAAATGGTGTGAGAAGTGTTACAAACTTCTTGTTTGACATGCGTATGTCATGAGGTAATTTTTTCGTTATAGCCATCAAAAAACAAGAAAAATAAACCAAACTGAGTTGTTTAGTAACTTAAAACAGTTAAGCAGTAATTGCTGAGAAAAACAGGTTACGGGAAACATCACGTAAATGAAGTTGGAGGGAAAGTATATTTCTTGTATCAGCCGAACAACGGGTGAGGATTGAGCTGATACAGAAAAATGTGGTTAGTCAGGACGGCATCAAGGGTTCAGTGACCCTGAGGAGATTATTGGGCATTTAGGTGGACACCAAGAGTTCAAACATAAATAAGTTATCTACCCCTCCTGTTTTGGAGATTGTTGTTGCATCGGTCTTGGAGGGGATCAGGATCTGCAGAGTTGCCATTCATAAGGAGGAGGCGCCACATCTGAAGGTGCTCCATACCTTTCTCCAGTGAAATGATTGAAAGTGATTGTATGTTTGTGCATTTCCACCAGCAGTTTGGCTGGAAAGCCCCACTTGTAGAGGGTTTCATGGTTACACAGTATTTTTGTAAGCCAAATTGCTTCTCTCTGTCAGTGTAGCCTGCGACAAATCAGCATAGCGTGCGATTCCAGTGAAAGGGTCTGGAAGTGCAGTGTGTTATCTGGAGTATTGCATCAGTTGATTTTTTACATGGCCAAAATGATGGCTTTGGCAGTCTGTGGGCTCTGTCTATTATGTCTGCAGGCCCCAGAGATGGGAGGGTCATTAACTTTTGGAGGTATGTGGAAAGGTCAGCTGGTTTAACTGTTTCAGGGACCCCTCTTAACTTGATATTATTGCTTCAAGCCCTGTCTTCAATATCTGCCCTTTTAAGACGCATGGCTTTGAGCTCATCCTCAACATTAAAATGGGCATCTACTAGTTCATTGTGTGCCATAGTAAATTCCTCCAACATATTTTAATCTGTTGCTGACCTCATTCATCTCTTTCTTTGTGGAGTGCATGAAAGCTGCCATATCTTGCTGAAGGGCCCCCCCTCAGTGTTTGCAACATCTCCTTCATTGTGGTATCTATGATGGGCTGCCCTGTGGTAGGGAATGCATCTAGCTGCTGTCCGTATGAGGAGGCTTCCTCCATTTATTCCCCTACTGACCCTGTATCATTCTGAGCCTCTCCCTCCTCCCCAAGCCTCCTTTTTTGTTTAACAGGGCTGTTAAAAGAATAGGATGACAGTGGATGGTTGTTAGAGCATGACTCACCTGTGGATGGCGATGGATGGCTGAGAGTGCTGGCTGATATGAGGAAGAATGGCTCCTGGTGCCGGCGCCATCTTGAATCACTTGGCTCGCCACAAGGGGGAAGAACTCTGTCAGTTTCCTCTGGCCCTCTCTCTCCTTCCTCTTGCTCATGGTGGTCAGTGTATGCCCCTCGGTCTCCCCTTGCTGTGGATGCTGTTTTCGCTTGTGTTAGCGTGCTGTGAGCCGCGGTGCATCACCCGTCATGGCAGAGCTCCTCTTACACCATCAACCGCTCTGGCCACCGGCTCCACCCCCTCCGCGAGCAGTTTTAAATTACATATTTTCCTTTAGAAATGTAATTTTACTGTGCTACTGTTCTAAACATGGGAAAGATGCATAATTTTATAGGCATACTAAGGACACCCCCCCCCAGGCACGATATTTAAAGGAATATTTCATTTATATTTTTTTACTTTTAAGCATTATTAAAATCACTGCTCCTGAGGGGGCGTGGCCAGCCAACATGGAATATGGACACTTAGGAACAGAGCTCCACAGTCAGGGAGAACTGAGCGACCAGGACCCGCCTGACACACAGCTATCACCCCAAACTCACACAGCAGCCTCCGGACACCTGGGCCAACAATGTCCCGCAAGAGGATGGGTGACCACAAGCCCAAAAAACTAACCACGCTGCTGTTTCCTCCTGAGGAGCAGGTCAGTTATACACAAGATGGCGATGGCAGCCTAGCTGCGGGAAGCCTACACAGATCTCCCAGATGATCATCAGGGAGAAAAAAGCACAGGCGAAATATCCAGGTCCCCTACACTTGACCCAGGTGCAGACCCCATTCTGAACAGCCCTGCCAAAGCACGGATGCGGATGGCTGCACCACCATCACGGCCGTCCAAGCCATTACTTGAGGCCCAGGCCTTCAATCCCCTGCAATCAAACCAGTCCTTACACACTTCCATGGCATCCTTCCCCACATCAGGGAAGACTGTCATGGATACCACCAAGGACATGCTAATGTCATTGCAGACCTGATGACAGACTTCTCAACCCTGTTTAACAAGCTTAATTCTAATGTGAGTTCCTTAGACTGCAGAGTGTCCATTAATGAAAGGGGCATTTCAGAATGTTCATCCACGTTGAACAACCTCATAGTTTCGGGCCAAGCTGGCCGATTTGGAAGACCGTTCCAGGCACAATAACGTGAAACTGAGGTGAGTCCCCGAAACTATCATGCCCTGTACACACGGTCAGACTTTCTGACGTAATATGTGCGATCGAAGATTGTTGTCGGAAATTCTTCTGACTTTTTCCATCGGAATTTCCGACACACAAAGTTTGAGAGCAGGCTATAAAATTTTCCGACAACAAAATCCATTCACGTAAATTCCGAGCGTGTGTGGACAATTCCTACGCACAAAGTGCCACGCATGCTCAGAATAAATTGAGACGAAAGCTATTGGCTACTGCCCCGTTTATAGTCCCGATGTACGTGTTTTAAGTCGCCGCGTTCAGAACGATCGGATTTTCTGACAACTTTGTGCGACCATGTGTAGGCAAAACAAGTCTGAGCCAACATCCGTCGGAAAAAATCCATGGATTTTGTTGTCGGAATGTACGATCAATGTCCGATCATGTGTACAGGGCATTACTCTGCCAGACCTACCCAAATATGCCAAAGACCTCATACGCACCATACTACCTGACGCAGCGCCCCGTGACATAGTTATTGACAGGATCCACAGAATTGCGAAACCCTCACACCTGGCTGCTTCAGTGCCAAGAGATGTACTTATGAGGATCCATTTCTTTCATATTAAAGAAAAAATGATGTCTGAAACCAGAATCAAGGGCCGTTTACCTCGTCCGTATGAAGGAGTACAGATATTTCCTGACCTCTCTAAGTACACACTACAACTTAGGAGAGACCTGAACCCAGTCACTAAAGGCCTTCACAATCGTAAAATAATACACAAATGGCGGTATCCAGCGACTCTGCGCGTCACCAAGAATGGAAGAATGCATGTCATCGGCAATCTCCAGAAGGGCACACGACTCCTGCATTAATGGGGGATCATTCTGGAACTCCTTAAGGATACTATTCCACCTCTCCCACAACGGAACCCTCCGCAACACCATCGCAACCAGGGGTCCAGGGGCCACCAGCCACAGCAAGTTTCCGGATCTTAGAGGGCCCAAAACTCACTTACTAAATACTCCCTCACGGAAATATGTTCTTTCTTCTGTTCTACTGGTTATTAACTGTTTCCCTCTACAGCGGCAGAGCTGATTTAGGCTTTTTTCTGTTTATTACACAAGCCGCTGCATACCCTCTACTAGTGTAGTTAGTCTGTTTATGACTTGTTGCTTTTTACATTAACTTTCCTATTTCAGAAACAGTTCCAGTGTACTTTCATCTAGACACTCGCCAGCCTGATACATCACAGCTTAAGGATTTGATTGCTTGCCTCATGAACCACCTACCACCTACTAACTGTAATGCCCTGTACACACGGTCGGACATTCCGATGACAAAATCCGTCTGATTTTTGCAGACGGATTTTGGGCCAAACTTGACTTGCATACACACGGTCGCACAAAGTTGTTGAAAATCCGATCGTTCTGAATGCGATGATGTAAAACACGTACGTCGGGACTATAAATGGGGCAGTATTCCGGAAGCTTTTGTCTCTTAATTTATTCTGAGCATGTGCGGAACTTTGTGCGTCAGATCTGTGTACACACGATCGGATTTTGTTGTCGGAAAATTTTATATCCTCCTCTCAAACTTTGTGTGTTGGAAATTCCGATGGAAAAAGTCCAATGGAGCCCACACACGATTGGAATTTCCGACAACACAATCCGATCGCACTTTTTCCATCGGAAAATCTGACCGTGTGTACAGGGCATAAGTGTTTTCGTTTGTATCACACCAACCTCTGGCCCCACCAATAACTATGCCATTCACTGTTATATCTCTAAATGCCAAGGGGCTTAATCACCCAGCAAAAAGGGATTCTCTCTGGCAAACAGCCGAGAAACTCGGCTTTGTGTCCAAGAGACACACCTGACATCAGCGTCAACAAACCTATGCTGCAGCAGTAAATTCCCCAATATCTACCTATCCAACTATACCTCTAAAAAGAGAGGAGTCCTCATAGCGATTAAAAGAGATACTGACTTCCATCCAATACAAGAAATCTACGATCCCAATGGTCGCTTCTTAATCCTGATCTGCACAGTGAACAGGGCCAAATACACATTACTGAATCTGTATGCCCCCAACTCAAGTCAAACTAATTTCATCAGGAAAACTATCTCCAAAGTGATATCGGTACGTCAAGATCATCTCCTAGTATGCGGTGACTTCTACCTAGTGGCGGATGTTCATATGGATACTACCTCAGCTGCAAAAAGGAGATTCTCTCCCCTGGGACAGCTCCTGGCTTTGTTCGATTTGTACGATATATGGAGATGTCACCATGGATCAGAGAAAGACCACACCTATTTTTCCTCACATCACAAGTACTATTCCAGTTGTTGCAAAATGTAAGCGCATCTGCTATCCACACCATGACATGGTCAGACCACAAACCAATATCAATATCCATCGACACCTCTCCTCAGAGAAATACTTTCCTCTGGCGTGCAAACAACTACATACTACAACATCCCTCGTACGCTAAAGAAATTGCTGATAACACTTAAAAGAATACTTTGAAATAAACAATGATTCAGTGGGGGACCCTGCCATGGTGTGGAATGCACACAAAGCAGTTATTAGAGGTATTGTTATGAAACTAAGTTCAATCTGTAAAAAGAAGAGGACACAGCAAATTGACTCCCTCACCTCCCAAATTACTAAACTTGAGATGGAACACAAGACCAACCCACACCCCACTCTATTGGCCCAACTATTGACACTTAGACAGGAACTTGGATCACTACTTCTCCATATATACAAATATATGCAACGCAAACCCAAAGCCACCTCCTATTCTACCTCCAATAAGGCTGGTAAGAAATTAGCTCAACGTATTAAAGGTGCAAAAATCAAATCTAAAATCCCTCATTTATTCCATCCACATTCAAAAGAGAAATTATCCAACCCCCAAGACATAGCAAACGCATTTAGCGACTACTATAGTGACCTGTACAATCTGCATTTAGACGCATCAACACATCAACCATCTCTTGCGGAAATTGATGAGTTTCTCAACCAGATCAACCTGCCTACACTGACTGAACCTCAACTGATCTCCTTATATGCACCATTTTTAGAATCAGAAATTCTCGCAACTATTACGTCAATACCCCTTGGGAAGGCCCCAGGTCCTGACGGCCTTACGGGGAAATATTTTAAACAATTCTCTACACACCTGCTTCCCCATTTGACAAAACTTTTCAGTAATTCTGCCTCCTCCTCTTCAATCAGTCTTTTTGCGGACGATGTGATACTGATTCTCACAAATCCAACCTCATCTCTAGCAGAAGCTCACAAAACATTGGAATGGTTTGGGCACGTATCCTACTACAAACTAAACACCACCAAATAACACATCCTCAATCTAAAACTAGATGCCACTACAAAAAAACTGTTGCAAGCCCAATACCCCTTCGCCTGGCCAGAATCCAGCATCTCTTATCTAAGAGTACAGCTTACAAGATCAACCAAACATATTTATTCGACCAAATTTAAACCCCTTCTAAACAAACTATGCCTCAGCTCTCAAAGTATCACCAGATTAGAACTATTGTGGTCCAGTTGACTAGCAGTGTTCAAATTCTCTATCTGTTCAGAACCATCCCCATTCCTAAATACTACTTCACATCATTACAAACTTTACTCAACCAATGTATTTGGCACGGAACCAAGCCTAGAAGCGCACACTCCAAACTTAGGAAACATAAATTGGCGGGAGGAGCAGGGTCAATTGATTTTGATAACTATCACACAGCAGCTGTATTAGATTAAACCAACGAATGGTTCCAACAACCTCTGAGGAAACTGTCAGGAAATGTTCCATCCGCTAGTTATTTGGCATGCAGTACTGAGGTCCACCAGCAGGTGTCTCCTGGCAGTTTGGAACTGTCAGGAGAGCTTTTCCCTGTTAATAGTATATCATCTTTGGGCCGCAGTACTGGCGTCCACCAGCGGATGGATCCTGGCAGTGTGGAGCAGACAGTACCTCCTACAATCAGGTGTCACTTGAGGCCAATCACAGGCCTATAAATACCCGGCAAACATTCACATGTTTGCCTTGATTTCTTCATTGCCTCCTGACCTGTTAGCAATCTGATCCTGTGCCCTGAACCTGATCCTGTCTCCCTGTCTCGGACCCTATCCTGTCCCACCTGTTACCTTGCATCCCTGCCTGCAGTCTGACCCATCCATCCTCTCCCTGTCCTGTGTTCCATACCCCATCTACTGACCTCCCTGTGTATGACCTTGGCCTGGCTTACGTTTATGTCTCTGGAACATCCCCTGTCCATCTGCTGATCTGCTGTGTATGACCCTGGCCTGGCTAATGTTTATGAACCTGGTATTTCCCATTTATTGCACTTATCTGTCTGTTGTTATTTGTGGGTCTCTGTCTGTGGTTGGTTATTGCACTGTGTCATATAGGAGTTGGTTGTATTATATTACTCACTTTCTTTAATAAATTATTATATTTTCACTTATATACATTTGGGTGTCCTCTGTCGCAGATCACACGGTTCTGGTCACACCTGTTCATGACAGTAAATCAAGGCCATCTCTGACCAGAAGTGACTGCGCAGAGGAACCATTGTAGTGCTATTAAAATGCAATCAGAAACAGTTGTTCTCCTTGCCTCACTGGTGTTGGAGGATAACAATTACTGCCGTCTGGTATTGAAAGAGTGGGCCAGGGATCAGCTCCTGGAGTGTATCCTTCTGGCCCATTCTCTGGTTGATCAGGGTAGATTACTGTTTGAAAACGTTCAGCCCCTGATACAGGTGTGTGCTGAGCTAGCCTTGTCTGGCAGTCCTAAAGGAAGTGATGATTTTTCTCCCCCCTTCAGTAGTGATCAGGTGGAGTCTCTGGTATGGCTGTTGGAGGATGATGCTGTATACTTTCTGGAGCATTATTCAGCTTGTCCTAAACAGGTGCTAGTGGATTGTATAGATTTGGTGCAGTCCCTGGTTAGACAGGCAGTACAGTACCTGACCGCGAGATTGTGTTTCCAGCGCGATAGCATTGCGCTGGTTCTCGGCGACAGGGTACTGTGCATGTCGCGCTGGCTCACTCATCGGGAAAGGAAAACTTTGTTTTCCTTCCACGATGAGTGACAGGCAGTGCTGACAGCTGTCTGGTATGAATCCTGAGGCGGGAACACCGCGCCGAATTTTAAATGAAAAAAACGGCGTGGGTCCCCCCCCAGGGGTATACCAGGCCCTTAGGTCTGGCATGGATTGTAAGGGGAACCCCCTACGCCGAAAAATTGGCATGGCGGTCCCCCCAAAATCCATACCAGACCCTTATCCGAGCACGCAGCCCGGCCGGCCAGGAAAGGGGGTGGGGGCGAGCAAACGCCCCCCCTCCTGAGCCGTACCAGGCCGCATGCCCTCAACATGGGGGGTGGGTGCCTTGGGGGAGGGGGGCGCCCTGCGCCCCCCCCACCCCAAAGCACCTTGTCCCCATGTTGATGAGGACAAGGGCCTCTTCCCGACAACCCTGGCCGTTGGTTGTCGGGGTCTGCGGGCGGGGGGCTTATCGGAATCCGGGAGCCCCCTTTAATAAGGGGGCCCCCAGATCCCGGCCCCCCACCCTGTGTGAATGAGTTTGGGGTACATGGTACCCCTACCCATTCACCTAGGGAAAAGTGTCAATATAAAAAAAAACACAGTACACAGGTTTTAGGAGTTAGTTATTAGTCAGCTCCGGGATCTTCTTCCAACTTCGGGGGGTCTCCTTCCGACTTCTCCCGGTGGGGGGCCGGGATCTGGGGGCCCCCTTATTAAAGGGGGCTCCCGGATTCCGATAAGCCCCCCGCCCGCAGACCCCGACAACCAACGGCTAGGGTTGTCGGGAAAAAGCCCTTGTCCTCATCAAGATGGGGACAAGGTGCTTTGGGGTGGGGGGGCCGCAGGGCGCCCCCCTCCCCCAAGGCACCCACCCCCCCATGTTGAGGGCATGCGGCCTGGTACGGCTCAGGAGGGGGGGCGCTCGCTTGCTGCTTGCTTGGATAAAGGTCTGGTATGGATTTTGGGGGGACCCCCACGCCGGTTTTTTCATTTAAAATTTGGCGCGGTGTTCCCGCCTCAGGATTCATACCAGACAGCTGTCAGCACTGCCTGTCACTCATCACGGAAGGAAAACAAAGTTTTCCTTTCGCGATGAGTGAAGCATCTCGGCGCTGGCTCCTGCGACGGGGCTCACAGGTGTCAAATCTCGCCGAGAAATGCGGCGAGATTGACACAATCTCGCGGTCACCTACTGTATGTGAACCCACGTTTGTTCAACCTGTACTACAGGCATGGTCAGACTTATTATCTCCAGCTTCGGTCAGCTCTGCACAACCCAGACCTGCTATTAGACACCTGCCTGCCCAGGAGTCTTTTTTCCCTTCACCCATGGCAACCTCTGTTTTGGCCCAATATACCCTGCTTCCCACCAAATATCGATACCCTGTCCCTACCCGCTGCATCTATCCTGCATTCAACCCACCTGCCTCTTCTCAGCTGTCCACAAACCCACAGGAACTTCCTCCAGCTACTGTTACCTCTTCTCTGCCATATCCCAATCCTCCTTTCCAGTCTGCTGCACCCCTCACCTACAGAGCTTCAGTGGCTAAGCCAAAGAAAAAACGAAAGTTTTTTCCAACCAAGACGATCCTGCCAGTAACCCAACCTGCCTCCGCACCAGCTAATCCAACCCATACCATCATGCCAGTGTCCAATCCTGCCTCCCCACCAGCTGATCTGTTCCAGCCTGATGTGTTCCTGTGTGCCGCCCAGCCTGATGTTCCGATGCCTGCTGTTGGGCCAGTACCTGCTGTTCTGCCTGATGTGCCAGTGTCTGTGCCTGCTGCCCAGTCTGAAGTTCCAGTACCAACTGCCCGGTCTGAAGTTCCAGTACCAGCTGCCCAGTCTGAAGTTCCAGTACCAGCTGCCCGGTTTGAAGTTCCAGTACCTGCTATTCAGTCCACTGCACCTGCTGTTCTGCCTAATGTGCCAGCACCTGTGCCCACTGTCCAGTTTAAAGTTCCAGTACCAGCTTCCCGGTTTGAAGTTCCAGTACCTGCTATCCAGTCCGCTGTACCTGCTGTTCAACCTGTTGTGCCAGTACCTGCTGTTCTGCCTGATGTGCCAGCACCTGTGCCCACTGTCCAGTCTGAAGTTCCAGTACCAGCTGCCCGGTTTGAAGTTCCAGTACCTGCTATCCAGTCCGATGTACATGCTGTTCAACCTGTTGTGCCAGTACCTGCTGTTCTGCTTGATGTGCCAGCACCTTTGCCCACTGTCCAATCTGAAGTTCCAGTACCTGCTATCCAGTCCGATGCACCTGTTGTGCCAGCACCTGCTGTTTTGCCTGATGTGCCAGTGCCTGCTGCCCAGTCTGAAGTTCCAGTACCAGCTGCCCGGTTTGAAGTTCCAGTACCTGCTATTCAGTCCACTGCACCTGCTATTCTGCCTAATGTGTCAGCACCTGTGCCCACTGTCCAGTCTGAAGTTCCAGTACCAGCTGCCTGGTTTGAAGTTCCAGTACCTGCTATCCAGTCCGATGTACCTGCTGTTCAACCTCTTGTGCCAGTACCTGCTGTTCTGCCTGATGTGCCAGCACCTGTGCCCACTGTCCAGTCTGAAGTTCCAGTACCAGCTGCCCGGTTTGCAGTTCCAGTACCTGCTATCCAGTCCGATGTACCTGCTGTTCAACCTCTTGTGCCAGTACCTGCTGTTCTGCCTGATGTGCCAGCACCTGTGCCCACTGTCCAGTCTGAAGTTCCAGTACCGGCTGCCCGGTTTGAAGTTCCAGTACCTGCTATCCAGTCCGATGCACCTGCTGTTTTGCCTGATGTGCCAGTGCCTGCTGCCCAGTCTGAAGTTCCAGTACCAGCTGCCCGGTTTGAAGTTCCAGTACCTGCTATCCAGTCCGATGTGCCTGCTGTTCAGCTTGTTGTGCCAGCACCTGCTGTTCTGCCTGATGTGCCTACTGCCCAGTCTGAAGTTCTAGTACCTGTTGTCCAGCCTGATGTCCCGGTGCCAGCCCTCCAGCCTGATGTCCCGGTGCCAGCCCTCCAGCCTGATGTCCCGGTGCCAGCCCTCCAGCCTGATGTCCCGGTGCCAGCCCTCCAGCCTGATGTCCCGGTGCCAGCCCTCCAGCCTGATGTCCCGGTGCCTGCCCTCCAGCCTGATGTCCCGGTGCCTGCCCTCCAGCCTGATGTCCCGGTGCCTGCCCTTCAGCCTGATGTCCCGGTGCCTGCCCTCCAGCCTGATGTCCCGGTGCCTGCCCTCCAGCCTGATGTCCCGGTGCCTGCTCTCCAGCCTGATGTCCCGGTGCCAGCCCTCCAGCCTGATGTCCCGGTGCCAGCCCTCCAGCCTGATGTCCCGGTGCCTGCCCTCCAGCCTGATGTCCCGGTGCCTGCCCTCCAGCCTGATGTCCCGGTGCCTGCCCTCCAGCCTGATGTCCCGGTGCCTGCCCTCCAGCCTGATGTCCCGGTGCCTGCCCTCCAGCCTGATGTCCCGGTGCCAGCCCTCCAGCCTGATGTCCCGGTGCCAGCCCTCCAGCCTGATGTCCCGGTGCCAGCCCTCCAGCCTGATGTCCCGGTGCCAGCCCTCCAGCCTGATGTCCCGGTGCCAGCCCTCCAGCCTGATGTCCCGGTGCCAGCCCTCCAGCCTGATGTCCCGGTGTCTGCCCTCCAGCCTGATGTCCCGGTGTCTGCCCTCCAGCCTGATGTCCCGGTGTCTGCCCTCCAGCCTGATGTCCCGGTGTCTGCCCTCCAGCCTGATGTCCCGGTGTCTGCCCTCCAGCCTGATGTCCCGGTGTCTGCCCTCCAGCCTGATGTCCCGGTGTCTGCCCTCCAGCCTGATGTCCCGGTGTCTGCCCTCCAGCCTGATGTCCCGGTGTCTGCCCTCCAGCCTGATGAGCCCGCTGCCCAGCTTGAAGTGCCCATGCCTTTTGCCCAGCTTGAAGTGCCCATGCCTGTTGTGCCACCACCTGTTCTGCCTGTTGTGCCACCATCTGTTGTTCTGCTTAATGCCATAGACTATGGACAATTACAACCAATTGGAGCATCCGGAGGCCGCTCCTCTGAGGGGGGGTACTGTCAGGAAATGTTCCATCCGCTGGTAAGACCTGTTATTTGGCATGCAGTACTGAGGTCCACCAGCAGGTGTCTCCTGGCAGTTTGGAACTGTCAGGAGAGCTTTTCCCTGTTAATAGTATATCATCTTTGGGCCGCAGTACTGGCGTCCACCAGCGGATGGATCCTGGCAGTGTGGAGCAGACAGTACCTCCTACAATCAGGTGTCACTTGAGGCCAATCACAGGCCTATAAATACCCGGCAAACATTCACATGTTTGCCTTGATTTCTTCATTGCCTCCTGACCTGTTAGCAATCTGATCCTGTGCCCTGAACCTGATCCTGTCTCCCTGTCTCGGACCCTATCCTGTCCCACCTGTTACCTTGCATCCCTGCCTGCAGTCTGACCCATCCATCCTCTCCCTGTCCTGCGTTCCATACCCCATCTGCTGACCTCCCTGTGTATGACCTTGGCCTGGCTTACGTTTATGTCTCTGGAACATCCCATGTCCATCTGCTGATCTGCTGTGTATGACCCTGGCTTGGCTAATGTTTATGAACCTGGTATTTCCCATTTATTGCACTTATCTGTCTGTTGTTATTTGTGGGTCTTTGTCTGTGGTTGGTTATTGCACTGTGTCATATTGGAGTTGGTTGTATTATATTACTCACTTTCTTTAATAAATTATTATATTTTCACTTGTATACGTTTTGGGTGTCCTCTGACGCAGATCACACGGTTCTGGCCACACCTGTTCATGACAAACTGTGGGGTTACGTTGGAAAACTCAATACTACTATGCCCCAATGTGAAGTGGTGGATAATGAGCACTCCTTTAGGACCCAAACTGCCCAAGATCCTTCCCCCCCACCATGGTAGCTGCGGCTAAAGCATGGCAAAATCTAACCCATGTCATACATCATGGCCCGAACCCTGCACAAATACCGATTCCAATTGAATCTTTGCACCATCTTTCACCTGACCTATCACTGTTACAATGGTCTAGGAAAGGCATCACAACCATTTAACAGATGTTCCAGGATCTTATCCAAAACCTTTCTCTACCCTCCAAAGTGAATTTAACCTGCCCCACTCAGACCTCTTTACCTATATCCGAGTGAAACACTGCCTTGATAAAATCAAGCCTCCTTTCTACACAATCCCAGTAGCAGTATGGGAATATTTGATCGCTTCCTCCCCTAAAACAAAGGGACTATCTGTCATACTTCAACACTTCTATTTCTGAAAGAATTCCTAAACTGTTTTCATGACACATACTTTATTGTAGTGTGGGGTGGTTGGATATTACCTGCAAGAATTGACAAAAATTACTGTATTACTTAAAATATAATTTAGTATATTAGATGCTTACCTTTGATTGTAATAATTAAAAAGAGAATCTTTAAGCTGTGTTCCACTTTGAAGTGTGTTTACTAAACCTATTATCAGTAATTATTTTCCTGTACTCTGTAAAAAAAAATCTAATCTGTTAAAAAAAAAAAAAAGCTATGGTGCTAAGGTGCACAATACAATTTGTATCTTTGAAAAATCAGCACAGCTATATTCAAAGGTATAGTAGAACACTTTGAATTTTCCTACCTTTAGGAATGTTGTAAATTACTAAAGTTTCATGTTTAAAATATTAGTAGACATTTGGTTTAACATGAAGTATTATGGATTTGTTTTGAAGTTTAATATTTTAATTTGTCTTTATTCTGTATATGGCTTTTATTATTGCAGGCATCATTAAAAAGAGAGATGTTCAAGGGGTGCCATAGTAAGGATACAGTCTAACAGCTTTAAATGGATATGCAAAAAAGCTAAGTAGACATCAGCATGAAGAAAATAAAGATTCTTTGATGTGTGTCGTATTTTCATTTTAGCAATTAAAATGTCTTTTGAAGTTATTTGGCATATAATTTAAACCCACAGAGTATAAAACCATACATTTTTACAGGTTGTCCCATATTTAGCACAAACAAGGTCAGAAAGATCAAGAGGATTTATTAAAGAAATAAAAACTTTAAAATGTATTAAATAACATAATATTTTTAGTGATGGTAATGAAAAATGTATTTTGGTAAATATAAGATAATCTACCGTATGTATTCATATACAATATAGGCATATATAAAAATACATGATAATTAAAATTAAATCCTCATCTCTAGTTAGAAATAGGTATTTGATATCAACCTCCTCTTTACATGCTGGTCACAAAACTACGTGCAAGTGTACAGGAAGTTAAGGAAATTTTTTTTTATTTTTTGACCTCAGAATGTTCCCGCCTAAACACTTTACCCACATAATAACATAACCACCCTACCTTAGAATCTGATCTTTGGAACCTGAACTACACCCCTTCACTATCTAAACTCTTAATCTGTAATCCTTGTCCCCTATGGGCCACTCCCCTCTACTATACATACAAGCTCCGGCCAGAGCTATGCCCAATTTTTCAACCACTGGGGAGGGAAGGAAGAAACAGCCAGATAACCCCCCAACCCCCCCTTTTTCTCTTCTCCTCCTCTCTCTCCCTTCTTCTCAACCACTTTAGATCTTCTGCTTTTACTGAGCAAACTTTAAAAAAAAATAAACCCTTGCACGCACCACATATGATCTTTCTATCATACCACACACTTATCCTAAAAAACTGTAAACCATTCCCCATGATGAGATCTGCCCCATACCTCATAAAACTCATCCACACCCACCTATATCTAAAGGGCAACTAACTGTGACCTATTCCACCAAAATCAAATAAGACATAAACCCTGAATCAGTTAAGTTAATCAGCCAAAACATTGCATTCTAGTAAAGGATCATCCACTCCACTATGGGAAATGAGACTAGTTTCACTTATATAAGGTTTATGTATTGCAGATAGGGATGAGCTTCGAGTTTGAGTCAAACTCATGTTCGACTCGAACATTGGCTGTTCGCAGCGAACAATTTGGGGTGTTCGCGGCAAATTCGAATGCCGTGGAACACCCTTTAAAAATCTATCGGAGAAATCAAAAGTTCTAATTTTAAAGGCTTATATGCATGGTATTGTCATAAAAAGTATGTGGGGACCTGGGCCTGCCCCAGGGGACATGTATCAATGCCAATAAAGTTTTAAAAACGGCCGTTTTTTCGGGAGCAGTGATTTTAATAATGCTTAAAGTCAAACAATAAAAGTGTAATATCCCTTTAAATTTCGTACCTGGGGGGTGTCTATAATATGCCTGTAAAGGGGCGCATGTTTCCCGTGTTTAGAACAGTCTGACAACAGTCTGAACCAAATTTTTTTTTAAAAATGACGTGGGGGTCCCCCTAAATTCCATACCAGGCCCTTCAGGTCTGGTATGGACTTTAAGGGGAACCCCGACCAAAATTAGAAAAAAAAAATGGAGTGGGGTACCCCCAAAAATCCATACCAGACCCTTATCCGAGCATGCAACCTGGCAGGCCACAGGAAAAGAGGGGGGGACGTCACGGGGAATGTCACAGGGAAGTCCCCATGCATCAGAGGGGGGCGAGGTCACCCGCCCTGCGTCAGAGGGGGGGCGGGGTCACCCGCCCTTCATTATTTATGAACTGTCAGAAGGGGAGAAGCGTCACATAGTGGGAGCCTCCCATCTAATCGCCCAAGGAAAGAAGATGAAGTGAAGATGGTGCCGCTGAGGAAGACGCCGCTGAGGAAGACGCCGGACGAGAAGACCGGATGAAGAACCAGAAGAACAAGAACCAGAAGAAGAAGAAGATGGAGGAAATAACCGAAGGAAGATAGAAAATAGAAGAAAGAAGAAGCATTTAAATAAAGGAATTGTCAAAAACTGTCTCTTGTCATTTTTAACATTTTTGAATTTTTTTTTGTGAAATGGTAGGGGTACTTTTGTACCCCCTTACCATTTCACACAGGGGGGAGGGCCAGGATCTGGGGGTCCCCTTGATAAGCCCCCTGCCCGCAGACCCCCACAACCACCGGGCCAGGGTTGTGGGGATGAGGCCTTTGTCCTCATCAACATGGGAACAAGGTGCTTTGGGGGGCTACCCCCAAAGCACCCTCCCAATGTTGAGGGCATGTGGCCTGGTACGGTTCAGGAGGGGGGGCCGCACTCTCATCCCCCCTCTTTTCCTGCGGCCTGCCAGGTTGCGTGCTCGGATAAGGGTCTGGTATGGATTTTTGGGGGTACCCCACGCCAATTTTTTTTTTTTTTAATTTTGGACGGGGTTCCCCTTAATATCCATACCAGACCTGAAGGGCCTGGTATGGAATTTAGGGGGACCCCCCACGTCATTTTTTTTTTAAATTTTGGTTCGGGGTTCCCCTGCCGTTTTTATCAATGAACTTTTATGTGTATTGTCGGGCCGGCAATTCAGTATAGCCGCGAGTAGTTTTAAATGACTTTTTTCCTTTGAAATGTCATTTTGCTGTCAGACTGTTCTAAACACGGGAAACATGCGCCCCTTTACAGGCATACTATAGACACCCCTAGGTACGAAATTTTTGGGGGACCCCACGCCATTTAAAAAAAAATTTTGGCACAGTGTTCCCCTTAAAATCCATACCAGACCCTTCAGGTCTGGTATGGATTTTGAGGGGGACCCCCACACCATTTTTTTTAAATTTTGATGCGGGTTCCCCTTAATATCCATACCAGACCTGAAGGGCCTGGTATGGAATTTAGGGGGACCCCCATGTATTTTTTTTATTTTGGTTCGGGGTACCCCTGTGGGGAAATTCCATGCCATTTTTATCAACGAACTTCTATGTGTATTGCCAGACCTCATTATAGCCGGCGTTAGCGATAGTAGTTTTACATGACTTTTTTTCCTTTTAGAAATGTCATTTTGCTGTCAGACTGTTCTAAACACGGGAAACATGCGCACCTTTACAGTCATACTATAGACACCCCCCAGGTACGAAATTTAAAGGAATATTACACTTTTATTGTTTGCCTTTAAGCATTATTAAAATCACTGCTCCCGAAAAAACGGCCGTTATACCATGCAAATTAGCCTTTAAAATGAGTACTTTTGATTTAGAACGTTCGAGTCCCATAGACTTCAATGGGGTTCTAACGTTCGTGCGAAGTTTTGGTCTGTTCGTAAGTTCTGGTGCGAACCGAACCAGGGGGGGGGGATGTTCGGCTCATCCTTAATTGCCAATTTACCCTGCTCTGTAATTTTGCTCTGTTTCACCAATTGTCATTGTACAATTACTGTTTTAGCTATTTGTATGTTATTCTTCTACTTCCGGACCAGCCGCCGCAGTTTTACTGAGGCAGGTTGGCTTCCCTGCGCAAGCCAACATAGCTGTACGTCGGCACTTTAAGACGCTTTAGCAGGCGCACACACCCGCAGCATGTCCCTGTAGCCAATGCGTGCACCCAGAGGGCGCGAGGACCGCTGGGCACCCCGATTGCTCGTTACTGAGCAAGAACTGGGATCTGTGTGTGTAAACACACAAATCCCTGTTCTCTCAGGGGAGAGGAGACAGCTCGTATGTTCATACTAAGTATGAACACCGATCATCTCCTCCCCTAGTCAGTGCCATCCCCCCACAGTTAGAACACACTTAGGGAACACAGTTAACCCCTTGATCGCCCCCTAGTGTTAACCCCTTCCCTGCACAATGACATTTATACAATAATCAATGGCTATTTTTAGCTCCAGACTGGAATGCCCTAGGACAGTCATGTGTGGTGGGGGATGTAACCCCATGTCAACATTTTTGTCCCACCCACTGACCAGAGATTTCCTCAGGACATTTTACAAGTGTCATTTTAGCCACAAGTTTTTGGAAAATGAAGAAATAAAATGAAAATGTATTTTTACTCAACACTGTCAATTAATATATTTATAATACAAAGCACAGACATACTTATAATTACACTCCATAAAGTGTATATTAAGAGCGCTACCCTATATGGGTTCTTTCTATTACCTCGTAAACAAAAGAAATATCAATCAACCATGAATGATTAATATAAATAAATCAAATACAATGCATCATAAGTCCCATTATCTCAAATAATGACGTGTTTCGCCCCTCCCTCAGGGCGTTATGAAAGGATAGCCTCGGTGATGTATTATGTGTATTTATAATGTAATACTCCTTCCTCCACACCTAATTCCTTCTCAATCTAAGCTTCCACACTTTCTGTTTCATGACATAATATCCACTTCCTGTTCTGGTCCATCCTGGGTGTACAAAGCTTCATCTCCAATTCAATCCACCATCTTAGTACACCCAAGACACCTTCCTATATCTACTACTAAAATACTATCATGTACCTGGTACATGCCTAAGATCTCGTATGTTGATAAACTTACTTATTAATCTAGGTTTACACTGTAGGTACATTCATTATTCAAATATTAAAATGATATTAAAAATTATGTTAAATGTATACTTAAAATACATTAAATACTAATATATAGCAGCTCACTTCATACTATCACTATCTACTGGCTAATTAGAAAATTTAAAATTAAGATCCTATATTTCAGCAACTGCATCATATGAATACCTTCATCAAGCCTACAAATTAATATCCATTCAAGCAATGCTATTTCTTCCTCAGAGGCCCTGTATACGAAGGGACAGGGACATGGACATGGACAACAATTATAGCCAGCAAGAAAACAAAAGATAAGAGGGTGCAGAGGGGGCAAAGGGAAAAAGAAAAAGGTAAACCTAGGCACAGGTATATTCAACCTTAGCAAAGTCACATTTTCTGAGGAATAAGTACTGGAACTAGCTTTGAAATATGCCCCACCCAAAAACATTAACAAATTTGAGGCCTACATAGATTTACAGAATTTAATCAGGAAGCTCAATATAAGCTTATATTTAGGATTTCTGAATTAACTGGATTACTATTTAAGTTAGACAGTTCTCCATATCTCCATATCTTTTTAATTATTTTATTAAGTTTGGGACTGTTATTCTAGGTTAGTTATATAGAACAACACATAGTTACATAGTTGGTGAGGTTGAAAAAAGACACAAGTCCATCAAGTCCAACCTGTTTGTGTGTTTTTATGTCAGTATTACATTGTATATCTTTGTATATCTCTATAGTTTTTTTTAATTATCTATGCTCCCTGCTGAAACCACTGCCTGTGGAAGAGAATTCCACATACTTACCACTCTTACAGTAAAGAACACTCTACACAGTTTAAGGTTAAACTGCTTATTTTCTAATTTCAGTGAATGGCTGCATGTCTTTTTAAATTCGCTTTCACAAAAGAGAGTTGTGGGGTCACCAGTACAGTATTTGTACGTTGAAATCATATTCCCTCTCAAGCGTCTCATCTCCAAAGAGAATAAGTTCAGTGCTTGCAGTCTAGCCGAGATCCTCCAGTCCCTTAATTAGCTTTGTTGCTGTCAGATAAGGGTACTCACCGAGGCCGAGATGCTGAGAGCGGTAACCTCTTGTGACTAAGCGCACTCCACTCCTGGAGATGGTATAGGGGGTGAAGGGCACAAAGAGGCACGAGTCACCAGCAGGCTGGGCAGGTCTTGCGTGAAGGTCACCGGAAGGGAGACAGCTGTACAGGACTGGAAGATGCTGAAGCTCAAGAGGGAAGGTGAACAGCTGATCCAACAATAGGCCGGGGTCAAACACCATTGACTAGTAAGAGTCTCTAGATAGGCAAAAACAGTCTAGTGCAAAGGACTGTTAGCAGGTCTGTCAGTAGGCTGATGACTTAGTACTGAAGATTGATAGCAAAGTCCGTAAAACAGGCCGAGGGTCAAACACAGGTAACTGGAAGCAAAGTCTGTGAGCAAGCCAGGGGTCGAGCACTGAAGACAGTAGCAAAGTCCAGGAGCAAGCTGAGGGTCAATCACTGGAGACAGGAAGCAATATCCATAGACAGGCTGAGGGTCAAACACAGTAAGCAAGTGGAGAAGTCCGGGAGGCAAACCGAGGGTCAGATGCAGGTAGAAATCAGAGCAGGTCAAGGTCAATCCGGGTCACAACAGGTAATCAAGAATCGGGATACAAGCAGGACACACACGGGGAGCTGAAAGACAAACCAGCAATCTGGTCATGGCACAGAGAGACTTTTATAGGCCAGTGGGAGGCTTATGTTGTGTGTGCTATTGCGTACGTGAGTTCGCCGTTCCACTGAATCGCACGCGCATTAGCCATTTCACTGAAGTGCACACAAACATTAGCCGTTTAGCCGAATTGCGCACGCGCATTAGCCGTTTCGCTGTATTGTGCCCAGGGATGTGCCGGAGTGGCGCTCTACCGCACATGTGCGAAGGAAGGCAGCGATATTGGCGAGACTGGTACTTGCCTCTTTCCTGACAGTTGCCCTTCCCTGGACTCTCTCCAGTTCCAGTACATCCTTCTTGAGTACTGGTGCCCAGAACTGGACGGCATACTCCAGGTGGGGCCAGACCAGTAGAGTCTTGTAGAGTGGGAAAATTATCATTTTATCTCTGCAGTTATTCCCCTTTTTAATGCATGCTAAAATTCTGTTGGCTTTGCTTGCAGCAGCTTGGCATTGCATGCCATTGCTGCGCCTGTCATCTACTAGGACCCCCAGGTCCTTTTCCATCCTAAATTCCCCCAAAGGTTCACCCCCTAGTGAGTAGATTGCATTCATGTTTTTGCTGCCCATATGCATCATTTTACATTTTTCTACATTGAACCTCATTTTCCATGTAGTCGCCCACCTCATTAATTTGTTCAGATCTTCTTGCAAGGTTTCCACATCCTGCAGAGAAATTATTGCCCTGCTTAGCTTAGTGTCGTCCGCAAATACTGAGATTGAGCTACTTATCCCATTGTCCAGGTCGTTTATAAATAAATTAAATATGAAAAAACTCACCCTGTAGCCAGTTTTGAATCCATGTACTCATCCTTTGATCCATGCTGACAGACCTTAGTTTGTACAGTAAAAGTTTATGGGAAACTGTATCAAATGCCTTTGTAAAATCCAGATACACCATGTCTATGGGCCTTCCTTTATCTACGTGGCAGCTCACCTCCTCATAGAAGGTTAATAGATTGGTTTGGCAAGAAGGATTCTCCATGAATCTATGCTGATTATACCGTTCTCATTAAATCTTGTATATGGTCCCTTATTATCCCCTCCAAGAGCTTGCAAACTATTGACATTAGGCTAACTGGTCTGTAATTCCCTGGAATATATATTGGTCCTTTTTTAAATATTGGTGCTACATTGGCTTTTCTCCAAACTTTTTCTTAAAAATAACGAACAATGGTCTGGCAATTACTTGACTGAGTTCCTTAACGACCCTCGGGTCAAGCCATCTGGTCCCGGTGACTTATTAATGTTAAATTTATCAAGTCTATTCCTAATTCTATCCTCTGTTAGCCATGAGGGTGCTTCCTGTGATGTGTCATGAGTGGACATCATCGGCATAAGCTGCTACTTTGTGTCCTTCATCACCGATCCTCACCCCTCCTGTGTCATCACAGTTTTTTCTTGCTGCAACAAGGTAATGGTTTAAAAGAGTTGAATATATATATATATATATATATATATATATATATATATATATATATATATATATATATATATATATATAAATGTATATGGAGTACCTATGAAGTAGGAAGAAGGATAGGACAGAAAAAATTGCCGGGATTTGGGAAAGGTGGACGGACTTTAACAAAACTAATAAAGGGGGGGTTGGTGGGAGGAAGGCTGGCAGACAAGGGGGGTGGGGGGGTGGGCTATAGTCATCTTTAATAAATATGATTATTATAGAGAGTTGAACAGATTAATATCAGACAAAGGTACTTTACGCTAGAAAAGGGATCCTACCAATAAATTAAAAGCACAGCTAACTAAAATTAGTGATTAAAGCACATAAGTAGGGTATTCTTGACAAGAGGGAAACTAAGTACCTCATACCCAAAGCGCCAAAAATACCATTTATGTATCAGATCCCTAAAATACACAAAGACAAATCCCCCTCCCCCTGGCCAACACATTATTAATGGGATAGATTCAATATTTTCCAGATTGGGAGAATATTTGGATCACTACAGCCGATTGGCAGAAGTTTTCCATTTTATCTTAAAGATAGTATGGAACTCATTAACCTAATAAAAAAAGAAATAGTGATAAATGCATATTGGCTAGCATTGATGTGAATTCTCTTTACACCAAAATCAAACAAAAAGACGTTTTACAAGCTATAGAATGGGCCCTAAAAAAGAAAACAAACATGGAAAAGAAACAGATGGAATTTATTTTACAATCTCTTGAACTAGCATATGCACATGTGGCAATCATTCCCTAGGGGGAGGGGGCTGCAGGGACAAAATCAGCACAGCACTTCTGGCAGCACCTCCTGCCTACTGGATTCTTTGGACAAATGCAGCTCAATCACTTTGGCAACAGTGGCAATACCTACAGACCCGAACTCACAGATGCAATAATTAATCAGCTTTGAGGTGAGAGTTCTGGGAGACCATATCCAATTAATTGTATGAAGTTATATATGGGCAATACCACTATGTTTTACTACTAAGAAGCCAGCCATTGGAACTATACTATATCCCTTGTCCGTGACTTTTTAGTACAGTTCTACTTCCCAGAAGGACTTAACTTTTCCATTCTTCCTATTTTTGGACCATCTATTATTTATTGCACAAATTGATTACTATTGGCACATTATTTATCAGCATTTTTGTTATTATTCACCAGTCATTTTAATGTATTTATTTGTACCAGTCACGAATATATGATCACCTTTTGATAGTGTTCATCTTTATTGGATGCACTTTATGTACTTTGGTAGTCCTGTTAAATTGTTTAACAACATCATATTTAGAGGAGATCTCCTCAGATAATTGGATCACTGCGCAAAATCATTCTTGTTTAGTTTTTAATAATCTGTGTCACTGTGAACACTTTAGATTTTGCAGCAATTAGCTTATTTATTTATCTTTATTCTTTGGTACACACTATTGATAGCGTGAAGGACACTTATCACTCTAAACAAAATTTGAGATCTGGATCTCAAATTTTCCAACAAAATCCGTTGTTGGAAATTCCGATCATGTGTACACAATTCCGACGCACAAAATTCCACGCATGCTTGGAATCAAGCAGAAGAGCCGCACTGGCTATTGAACCTAATTTTTCTTGGCACAACGTACGTGTTGTACGTCACCGCGTTCTTGACGTTCGGAATTTCCGACAAGATTTGTGTGACCGTGTGTATGCAAGACAAGTTTCAGCCAACATCCGTTGGAAAAAAAACATGGATTTTGTTGTCAGAATGTGCGATCGTGCGTACGCGCCATTAGAATGTAGCTGTGTGCTACAATTTTCCTGCAGGCACACAATGGTGGATCCACAAGGTATATTTATTTTATTAGTCTGTAAAATATTTTCTACACAAATTATATTGGGGTCCAAATATATCCCTCCTCCCTTTAATTGTGAGATAAGTCAGATTTATTATTGATAGATAACCCAGGGCTACCGTTGTTGTTTGTGGAGGATTTTAATATTGTTCGTAACCCTGGAAGAGACAGACACCCAGCGGGTCCTGAAGGGGATACCCCGTTTTATAGGTATTGTAGAGAAATAGGTTTACAGGACATATGGCGTCTTAAAAACCCGTCATCTTATGCCTACTTATGATGTTCTAGTACTTACCAGACCCTAGCTAGGATAGATTTGACGTTAGGTACAGAATCAATTCTTCAATGGGTATCAGATATACAATATTTGACCAGGGGGTTTATCAGACCATTCTCCCATCTTACATTAGAAAAAATAAAACCTAGGAACAAACCTAATTGGCGTGTTCCTAGCTTTTGGCTAAAAGAACTGTCTCAGGGAGACTCAACGAGTAGGGCTATAAGTGAATTCTTCCACAATAATGAGAAATTGGCGTCACATCAGGTGGTATGGGACACCATGAAAGCTTTTTTAAGAGGGGTCCTTTTGAAGGCAATAAGCGTTCGTAAAAAATCTGATTCAGAATGGGAGTCGGCATTAGCAGCGGATGTGCAGCAAAGGGAAGTCCAGTTCATACAGAATCCAACCCCCTCTAACCGATGCGCCTGGAGAAATATACAAATGTTATATAAACAAACAGCCTTGGATAAGGTGTCGCGATTTTGAGGAAGGGTGAGAGACCAGGTCATATGCTAGCGGTAGTAGCAAAATCTCAAGAAAGTGCAAACTATATATCTGCTATATGTACAATAGAGGGTGAGGTTACACATGATTAAAGTGAAATAAAGAACAGTTTCTTCTCCTTTTATAGCAATCTGTATCAGAGTAAAGCAGATTTTCCCATGCTACATCTTAGAGAATTTCTAGACCCTCTGAAGCTACCATCTCTGTCCTCCATGGCAAGAGGGGAACTTAATGCACCTCTGACTATGGAGGAATTAGAGTGGGCAGTGGCAGAATCTCTGAATAATAAAGCACCAAGTTTAGATTGGTTACCGTCAAATATATAAACTATATGGAGATAATTTATTACCGGAATTATTGAAGGTATTAAACCAGGCGTGGGAATCTTTTAAACTTCCAGACTCCATGAATGACGCTTGCATTATTGTATTGCCAAAGCCGGATAAGGATCTTTTGATTCGGGAATCTTACCGTCCAATATCTTTGTTGAATTCTGACGTTAAGATTCTGGCAAGGATCTTGATGAAGAGACTGGGTAAGGTTATTCGGGGATTGATCCACCCAGACCAATCTGGTTTTATACACACCAGGTCTACAGCGACAAATTTAAGGAGATTATATCTGAATATGCAATTACCAACAGATAACATGAGGAAGAGAGCTATTTTGTCACTTGACGTGGCAAAGGCATTTGACAGCATCCAGTGGACATATCTGTGCTATGTAGATTTGGCCTGGGAAATAGATTTATACGCTGGGTTAAATTATTATACTCGGCTCCAAAGGCCTGCATGCGAATTAGTGGGCATGTGACAGAATTATTTACACTATCAAGGGGCACGAGGCAGCAGTACCCCCTGTCCCCTTTGTTATTTGCATTTGCTGTAGAACCGTTAGAAGACGTGATCCGGCAGTCTAAGGATATCTGTTTATTAGAGGGGCACAAATTGTTTTTGGGAGATACTGCTAATTCCTTGATCTCTGTAATGACCTGTATAAAAAATGTTGGCTCATTTTCAGGATTTATCATTAACTGGGACAAATCAGTTTTATTTCCTATAGACAATCCCAATTTAAGTATATTAAGTGAGGTTCAGCAAATAAAAGGTGTTCTAAAGGAATACAATATATCTCGCAGCTTTATGTTCAAAATGTTATGCGTTCATTCCAGGAGCTACAGGAGTAGTACCAACTACATTATAATAACTTCTATAAATATCTACAACTGTCATGTAGCTAGCTCACAGTTTAACCACTTGCCGACCGCCGCACGACGATGTACGTCGGCAAAGCGGCACGGGCAGGCAAAAGGGCTTACCTGTACGTCCCTGCCTGCCCGCGGGTGGGGGGTCCGATCGGACCCCCCCCCGGTGCCTGCGACGGTCGGCAAATGTCCCCCGGCGATCGGTGGTGAGGGGGAGGCCATCCATTCGTGGCCCCCCCCTCGCGATCGCTCCCAGCCAATGGAATCATTTCCCTGCCTCTGTATTGTAAACAGAGGCAGAGGAAATGATGTCATCTCTCCTCGGCTCGGTATTTTCCGTTCCGGGCCGAGGAGAGAAGACTGAACTGTGAGTTACACAAACACACACACACAGTAGAACATGCCAGGCACACATTACACCCCGATCCCCCCCCCGATCGCCCCCCGATCCCCCCCCAATCACCCCCCCCCCCCTGTCACAAACTGACACCAAGCAGGTTTTTTTTTTTTTTTTTTTTTTTTTTCTGATTACTGTATTGGTGTCAGTTTGTGTCAGTTAGTGTGTTAGGGCAGTGAGTCTTAGGCCCCCTTTAGGTCTAGGGTACCCCCCTAACCCCCCTAATAAAGTTTTAACCCCTTGATCACCCCCTGTCACCAGTGTTGCTAAGCGATCATTTTTCTGATCGCTGTATTAGTGTCGCTGGTGACGCTAGTTAGTGAGGTAAATATTTAGGTTCGCCGTCAGCGTTTTATAGCGTCAGGGACCCCCATATACTACCTAATAAATGTTTTAACCCCTTGATTGCCCCCTAGTTAACCCTTTCACCACTGATCACCGTATAACTGTTACGGGTGACGCTGGTTAGTTCGTTTATTTTTTATAGTGTCAGGGCACCCGCCGTTTATTACCGAATAAAGGTTTAGCCCCCCGATCGCCCGGCGGTGATATGCGTCGCCCCAGGCAGCGTCAGATTAGCGCCAGTACCGCTAACACCCACGCACGCAGCATACGCCTCCCTTAGTGGTATAGTATCTGTATGGATCAATATCTGATCCGATCAGATCTATACTAGCGTCCCCAGCAGTTTAGGGTTCCCAAAAACACAGTGTTAGCGGGATCAGCCCAGATACCTGCTAGCACCTGCGTTTTGCCCCTCCGCCCGGCCCAGCCCAGCCCACCCAAGTGCAGTATCGATCGATCACTGTCACTTACAAGGCACTAAACGCATAACTGCAGCGTTCGCAGAGTCAGGCCTGATCCCTGCGATCGCTAACAGTTTTCTTGGTAGCGTTTTGGTGAGCTGGCACGCACCAGCCCCAGGCAGCGTCAGATTAGCGCCAGTACCGCTAACACCCACGCACGCAGCATACGCCTCCCTTAGTGGTATAGTATCTGAACGCATCAATATCTGATCCGATCAGATCTATACTAGCGTCCCCAGCAGTTTAGGGTTCCCAAAAACGCAGTGTTAGCGGGATCAGCCCAGATACCTGCTAGCACCTGCGTTTTGCCCCTCCGCCCGGCCCAGCCCAGCCCACCCAAGTGCAGTATCGATCGATCACTGTCACTTACAAAACACTAAACGCATAACTGCAGCGTTCGCAGAGTCAGGCCTGATCCCTGCGATCGCTAACAGTTTTTTTGGTAGCGTTTTGGTGAACTGGCAAGCACCAGCCCCAGGCAGCGTCAGATTAGCGCCAGTACCGCTGACACCCGCGCACGCAGCATACACCTCCCTTAGTGGTATAGTATCTGATCGCATCAATATCTGATCCGATCAGATCTATACTAGCGTCCCCAGCAGTTTAGGGTTCCCACAAACGCAGTGTTAGCGGGATCAGCCCAGATACCTGCTAGCACCTGCGTTTTGCCCCTCCGCCCGGCCCAGCCCAGCCCACCCAAGTGCAGTATCGATCGATCACTGACACTTACAAAACACTAAACGCATAACTGCAGCGTTCGCAGAGTCAGGCCTGATCCCTGCGATCGCTAACAGTTTTTTTGGTAGCGTTTTGGTGAACTGGCAAGCGCCAGCGGCCTAGTACACCCCGGTCGTAGTCAAACCAGCACTGCAGTAACACTTGGTGACGTGGCGAGTCCCATAAGTGCAGTTCAAGCTGGTGAGGTGGCAAGCACAAGTAGTGTCCCGCTGCCACCAAAAAGACAAACACAGGCCCGTCGTGCCCATAGTGCCCTTCCTGCTGCATTCGCCAATCCTAATTGGGAACCCACCACTTCTGCAGCGCCCGTACTTCCCCCATTCACATCCCCAACCAAATGCAGTCGGCTGCATGAGAGGCATTTTTATGTCCTCCCGAGTACCCCTACCCAACGAACCCCCCAAAAAAAGATGTTGTGTCTGCAGCAAGCGCGGATATAGACGTGACACCCGCTATTATTGTCCCTCCTGTCCTGACAATCCTGGTCTTTGCATTGGTGAATGTTTTGAATGCTACCATTCACTAGTTGACTATTAGCGTAGGGTACAGCATTGCACAGACTAGGCACACTTTCACAGGGTCTCCCAAGATGCCATCGCATTTTGAGAGACCTGAACCTGGAACCGGTTACAGTTATAAAAGTTAGTTACAAAAAAAAGTGAAAAAAAAAAAAAAAACACAAACAAAAATATAAAATAAAAAAAAAATAGTTGGCGTTTTATTGTTCTCTCTCTCTCTATTCTCTCTCTATTGTTCTGCTCTTTTTTACTGTATTCTATTCTGCAATGTTTTATTGTTATTATGTTTTATCATGTTTGCTTTTCAGGTATGCAATTTTTTATACCTTACCGTTTACTGTGCTTTATTGTTAACCATTTTTTTGTCTTCAGGTACGCCATTCACGACTTTGAGTGGTTATACCAGAATGATGCCTGCAGGTTTAGGTATCATCTTGGTATCATTCTTTTCAGCCAGCGGTCAGCTTTCATGTAAAAGCAATCCTAGTGGCTAATTAGCCTCTAGACTGCTTTTACAAGCAGTCGGAGGGAATGCCCCCCCCCCCCCCCAACGTCTTCCGTGTTTTTCTCTGGCTCTCCTGTCTCAACAGGGAACCTGAGAATGCAGCCTGTGATTCAGCCAGATGACCATAGAGCTGATCAGAGACCAGAGTGGCTCCAAACATCTCTATGGCCTAAGAAACCGGAAGCTACGAGCATTTCATGACTTAGATTTCGCCGGATGTAAACAGCGCCATTGGGAAATTGGGGAAGCATTTTATCACACCGATCTTGGCGTGGTCAGATGCTTTGAGGGCAGAGGAGAAATCTAGGGTCTAATAGACCCCAATTTTTGCAAAAAAGAGTACCTGTCACTACCTATTGCTATCATAGGGGATATTTACATTCCCTGAGATAACAATAAAAATGATTTAAAAAAAAAAAAAATGAAAGGAACAGTTTAAAAATAAGATAAAAAAATAATAATAATAAAGAAAAAAAAAAAAAAAAAAAAAAAAAAAGCACCCCTGTCCCCCCTGCTCTCGCGCTAAGGTGAACGCAAGCGTTGGTCTGGCGTCAAATGTAAACAGCAATTGCACCATGCATGTGAGGTATCGCCGCGAAGGTCAGATCGAGGGCAGTAATTTTAGCAGTAGACCTCCTCTGTAAATCTAAAGTGGTAACCTGTAAAGGCTTTTAAAGGCTTTTAAAAATGTATTTAGTTTGTCGCCACTGCACGTTTGTGCGCAATTTTAAAGCATGTCATGTTTGGTATCTATGTACTCGGCCTAAGATCATCTTTTTTATCTCATCAAACATTTGGGCAATATAGTGTGTTTTAGTGCATTAAAATGTAAAAAAGTGTGTTTTTTCCCCAAAAAATGCGTTTGAAAAATCGCTGCGCAAATACTGTGTGAAAAAAAAAAATGAAACACCCACCATTTTAATCTGTAGGGCATTTGCTTTAAAAAAAATATATAATGTTTGGGGGTTCAAAGTAATTTTCTTGCAAAAAAAAATTATTTTTTTATGTAAACAATAAGTGTCAGAAAGGGCTTTGTCTTCAAGTGGTTAGAAGAGTGGGTGATGTGTGACATAAGCTTCTAGATGTTGTGCATAAAATGCCAGGACAGTTCAAACCCCCCCCAAATGACCCCATTTTGGAAAGTAGACACCCCAAGCTATTTGCTGAGAGTCATGTTGAGTCCATGGAATAATTTATATTGTGACACAAGTTGCGGGAAAGAGACAATTTTTTATTTTTTTTATTTTTTTTTGCGCAAAGTTGTCACTAAATGATATATTGCTCAAACATGCCATGGGAATATGTGAAATTACACCCCAAAATACATTCTGCTGCTTCTCCTGAGTACGGGGATACCACATGTGTGAGACTTTTTGGGAGCCTAGCCGCGTACGGGACCCCGAAAACCAAGCACCGCCTTCAGGCTTTCTAAGGCCGTAAATTTTTGATTTCACTCTTCACCGCCTATCACAGTTTCGGGGGCCATGGAATGCCCAGGTGGCAAAAAAAACCCCCAAATGACCCCATTTTGGAAAGTAGACACCCCAAGCTATTTGCTGAGAGGTATAGTGAGTATTTTGCAGACCTCACTTTTTGTCACAAAGTTTTGAAAATTGAAAAAAGAAAAAAAAAATTTTTTTTTCTCGTCTTTCTTTATTTTCAAAAACAAATGAGAGCTGCAAAATACTCACCATGCCTCTCAGCAAATAGCTTGGGGTGTCTACTTTCCAAAATGGGGTCATTTGGGGGGGGTTTGTGCCACCTGGGCATTCCATGGCCTCCGAAACTGTGATAGGCAGTGAGGAGTAAAATCAAAAATGTACGCCCTTAGAAATCCTGAAGGCGGTGCTTGGTTTTCGGGGTCCCGTACGCGGCTAGGCTCCCAAAAAGTCCCACACATGTGGTATCCCCGTACTCAGGAGAAGCAGCTAAATGTATTTTGGGGTGCAATTCCACATATGCCCATGGCCTGTGTGAGCAATATATCATTTAGTGACAACTTTGTGCAAAAAAAAAAAAAAAAAAAAAAAAATTGTCACTTTCCCGCAACTTGTGTCAAAATATAAAACATTCCATGGACTCAACATGCCTCAAAGCAAATAGCTTGGGGTGTCTACTTTCCAAAATGGGGTCATTTGGGGGGGGTTTATGTCATCTGGGCATTTTATGGCCTTCAAAACCGTGATAGGTAGTGAGGAGTAAAATCAAAAATGTACGCCCTTAGAAATCCTGAAGGCGGTGCTTGGTTTTCGGGGCCCCGTACGCGGCTAGGCTCCCAAAAAGTCCCACACATGTGGTATCCCCGTACTCAGGAGAAGCAGCTAAATGTATTTTGGGGTGCAATTCCACATATGCCCATGGCCTGTGTGAGCAATATATCATTTAGTGACAACTTTTTGTAATTTTTTTTTTTTTTTTTTTTTTTGTCATTATTCAATCACTTGGGACAAAAAAAATGAATATTCAATGGGCTCAACATGCCTCTCAGCAAATTCCTTGGGGTGTCTACTTTCCAAAATGGGGTCATTTGTGGGGGTTTTGTACTGCCCTGCCATTTTAGCACCTCAAGAATCGACATAGGCAGTCATAAATTAAAGGCTGTGTAAATTCCAGAAAATGTACCCTAGTTTGTAGACGCTATAACTTTTGCGCAAACCAATAAATATACACTTATTGACATTTTTTTTACCAAAGACATGTGGCCGAATACATTTTGGCCTAAATGTATGACTAAAATTGAGTTTATTGGATTTTTTTTAGAACAAAAAGTAGAAAATATCATTTTTTTTCAAAATTTTCGGTCTTTTTCCGTGTATAGCGCAAAAAATAAAAACGGCAGAGGTGATCAAATACCATCAAAAGAAAGCTCTATTTGTGGGAAGAAAAGGACGCAAATTTCGTTTGGGTACAGCATTGCATGACCGCGCAATTAGCAGTTAAAGCGACGCAGTGCCGAATTGTAAAAAGTGCTCTGGTCAGGAAGGGGGTAAATCCTTCCGGGGCTGAAGTGGTTAAGGGTGTCAGGATGAATACAAGATCTATGCCATTGATGTCTTTATTGGCAGGGGCTAAGGAGAAAAAGAAAGGTCTAATTACATTAGCTTATAACCAACTTATGATCAAATATCTAGATTTTAAAAATACTCCAGGTAGAAAGGGGTGGGAGACAGACCTGGGGGGGGGTATAACAGAGGATGAATGGCAAAATATTCTGAAGAGGGCCCCATTGGTATCCATATCACATACACAATGCCTATCTCAATTGTTTATTATATATAGGACATATAGGAAACCGGAAAAATTATATAAGTGGAGGAGGAGGGAAACCCCGTATTGTCCGAGGTGTAAGCAGGCCCCGGCTGATTTGATCCATATGTTGTGGAACTGCCCCAAGCTGGTCAGATATTGGCGAGAGGCGGAGTCCACAATTAATGAGGCTTACAATACCAATATAGAAATGGAACCAAAGACTTGTCTACTGGGCTGTGTTAATGAAGAGCTATATCCATGGGACAAGTTAATACCAATTGGCAGATCACTATTTATAGCTCGTAAGATAATTGCTAGAAAATGGATGTCTTCTAATAGACCAGTATTCGAGGAATGGCGTTCTGAGGTAAATGCAACAATATTAATGGAACAACAGGTGTATAAGAACAGGGGCAGAATAGATATACTAGCTAAGTTATGGGGACCCTGGGTAACAGCTCCAGGATTGGCCTTTTTCTCTTTGGCTCCCCCTAGAATATCATAGTAATGATCTAAGTTATAACTCATGGGCAGAAAGGGGATGGACAGGATGCCTTCTAATTTACGAGAGGACCGATAGTGATGGTGGGGAGGGGCAGAGGAGAGGGGAGGAGTGGGGTTCCTTTTTTTACACAAAAAGGAAAAAAAGAAAAAAAAACAAAAGAAAAAAAAATAGAAAAAAGAGAATTTGTGGCAAGACTTGAAAATTGCTGTTCAGTCGCTCTTCATCCAATCTGACATAGCTTGAGCTATTTTGCAAAGAAAAATGGGCAAAAATTTCACTCTTTAGATGTGCACAGGGCTGGACTGGGACAAAAATGTGGCAGTCGACTTTATCCAGACAGGCCCAGGGCACAACACATCAGGGCACAGCGTATATTGGGGCAACAGAACACAGCATATCAGGGTACAGAACATGAGGGTACATGGGGAACATGAGGGTACATGGGGCACATGAGGGTACATGGGGCACATGAGGGTACATGGGGCACATTCAGGGCACATTTGGGCACATCAGGGCACATCAGGCACATGGGGTACATCGGGGCACATGGGGTACATCAGGGCACATCAGGCACATTCAGGGAACATCAGGGCACATGGGGCACATTCAGGGAACATCAGGGCACATCAGGCACATGGGGTACATCAGGGCACATCAGGCACATTGGGTACATCAGGGCACATCAGGCACATGGGGTACAGCAGGGCACATTCAGGGCACATCAGGCACATTCAGGGAACATCAGGGCACATCAGGCACATGGGGTACATCAGGGCACATTCAGGGCACATCAGGCACATGGGGTACATCAGGGCACATCTGGGCAATTTCAGGGAACATCAGGGCACATTCAGGGCACATTCAGGGCACATCAGGCACATGGGGTACATCAGGGCACATCTGGGCAATTTCAGGGAACATCAGGGCACATAAGGCACATGGGGTACATCAGGGCACATTCAGGGAACATCAGGGCACATGAGGTACATCAGGGCACATTCAGGGCACATCGGGGCACATTCAAGGAACATCAGGGCACATCAGGGCACATTCAGGGCACATGGGGTACATTCAGGGCACATTCAGGGCACATGGGGTACATTCAGGGCACATGGGGTACAATTAGGGTACATCAGGGCACACTCAGGGAACACCAGGGCACATTCAAGGCACATGGGGTACATCAGGGCACATTCAGGGCACATTCAGGGCACATTGGGTACATTCAGGGCACATCAGGCACATGGGGTACATCAGGGAACATCAGGGCACATGGGGTACATTTAGGGCACATGGGGTACAATCAGGGCACAGGGCACATTCAGGGCACATCAGGGCATATTCAGGGCACATGGGGTACATTTAGGGCACATGGGGTACAATCAGGGCACAGGGCACATTCAGGGCACATCAGGGCATATTCAGGGCACATGGGGTACATTCAGGGAACATGGGGTACAATTGGGGTACACCAGGGCACATCAGGACACACTCAGGGAACACCAGGGCACATTCAAGGCACATCAGGCACATGGGGTACATCAGGGCACATTCAGAGCACATCATGGCACATCAGGTACATGGGGTACATCAGGGAACATTAGGGCACATGGGGTACATTTAGGGCACATGGGGTACAATCAGGGCACAGGGCACATTCAGGGCACATTCAGGTCACATGGGGTACATTCAGGGCACATGGGGTACAATTAGGGTACATCAGGGCACATCAGGGAACACCAGGGCACATTCAAGGCACATCAGGCACATGGGGTACATCAGGGCACATTCAGGGCACATCATGGCACATTCAGGGCACATGGGGTACATTCAGGGCACATCAAGGGCACATGAGAGAAAACTTACTACAGAGGCTGCCTGCGCTACTCTGCATGCATCTCGATCTACCCGTCAGGCGCCAGCTGTCGGCGATTGACGGGTAAATCGTAGACACGATAGGCAGCCGCTGAAACCCGGCCCACTTAGCCATTTGGCCCATGGGAAACTCCCGGTAGTCCCGATGGCCAGTCCATCCCTGGAAGTGCAAAGCTGGTAGAGACATACCCAAAAAGACTTGCAGCTATAATTTCAGCAAAAGGTGGTTCTACAAAGTATTGACTCAGGGGGGCTGAATACAAATGCACACCACATTTTTCAGATATTTATTTGTAAAATGTTTTGAAAACCATTTTATCATTTTCCTTCCACCTTACAATCATGTTCCACTTTGTGTTGGTCTTTTACATAAAATCCCAATAAAATACATTTACGTTTCAGGTTGTAACATGACAAAATGTGGAAAATTTCAAGGGGTATGAATACATTTTCAAGGCACTGTAGACAAAATGCAGGTAGTCAGATATTAATAAATTTATGGTGAAGTTATTTTATATCAGAGTGAGGTATGGTAGTGACCAAAACAGCATTTTTGGGGGGATTTCAAACTGTTTCAGTAGGAGGAAACCTATTGGAGAAGTGTTTTCTCCATGCAACCTCCTGACTGAATCAAAACAAATGTTTTCCGGTGCAGGGCCTTCCTGGTAAATAAGGACTGTTACAACCTCTTCTTGGTATTTTAGGAGGTACTGTAGTCATTTCTTCCTGTGGCCCTGTAGATAACGTCAAATTTTTAAATGAGTTGTAAATGGCTGATTGTTATAGGTATACAGGCACTTTTTTATATCAGTGAATAAGTCTTTTGGTTGGTCATCTAAAACTACATCTCCCATGAACTGATTGGAGTTGTGAATGCAATGAGGTTTTTGAACCAGACCATGCCTTCCATGGATTTCCATTAAGGTGTCTTGGTGGATGGAAGCAAGGACAAACACATTCTACTTATCATTCCATTTAGGGGCCAAGAGTTTCTCATTGCACAAACTTGCTGACTCCCCTCATTTCAGCTTTGTGGTGACCAGTCTTTGGGGGAAGCCCTTGTGATCTGCTCAAATTGTACGTCAAGCTACAGTTTGTTGCAGATAAAAGTGTTGGAAAAGTAACACGCTGGTATAAAAGTTGACCACATACTGTAGAGATGGTATCCCTGATGATACGAGCGAGACATAAGGTCCCACACTATTTTTCCACTGCTATTCATATAAGTTGGGCATCCAGGGGGCTTCAGCTGGCTATCTTTCCTTTCCTAAATACAGATAATTTACATGTACCCGTGGCCATCTCACAAAGTTTATATAACTTCATACAGTATCTGGCACACTTACTTGGGATATACTGTTTGATGCCCAACTTAACTGTAAAGTGGATGAGGGACTTATCAATGTAAATATGTTTGTTTGGAAAATACATTTTGGAACATTTTTTTTAAGTTATTGATAACTGGCCTGATTTTGTAAAGCTTGTCATATTTGGAGTAATTTCAGAATTTTATTAAAATTAAGAAATGTTATAAATATTTTTTAGATTGTCCCGGTTAGGGATGGGTTTTATGTTCGGGTCGAACATGAGTTCGACTCGAACATGAGTTCGACTCGAACATTGGCTGTTCGCCCGTTCGCCAAACAGCGAACAATTTGGGGTGTTTGCAGCAAATTCGAAAGCCGCGGAACACCCTTTAAAAGTCTATGGGAGAAATCAAAAGTGTTAATTTTAAAGGCTTATATGCATGGTATTGTCATAAAAAGTGTTTGGGGACCTGGGTCCTTCCCCAGGGGAAATGTATCAATGCAAAAAAAGTTTTACAAACGGCCATTTTTTTCGGGAGCAGTGATTTTAATAATGCTTAAAATGAAACAATAAAAGTGTAATATTCCTTTAAATTTCGTACCTGGCGGGTGTCTATAGTATGCGTGTAAAGGGGCGCATGTTTCCTGTGTTTAGAACAGTATGACAGCAAAATGACATTTCTAAAGGAAAAAAAGTCATGTAAAACTACTATCGCTAGCGCCGGCTATAATGAGGTCCGGCAATACACATAGAAGTTCGTTGATGAAAATGGCATGGAATTTCCCCACAGGGGTACCCCGAACCAAAATAAAAAAAAATGCTTGGGGGTCCCCCTAAATTCCATACCAGGCCCTTCAGGTCTGGTATGGATATTAAGGGGAACCCCGCACCAAAATTAAAAAAAAAATTGGGTCCCCCTCAAAATAAGGGGAACGCTGTGCCAAATTTTTTTTAAAAATGGTGTGGGGTTCCCCCAAAAATCCATACCAGACCCTTATCTGAGCACGCAACCTGGCAGGCCGCAGGAAAAGAGGGGGGATGAGAGAGCGCCCCCCCTCCTGAACCGTACCAGGCCACATGCCCTCAACATTGGGAGGGTGCTTTGGGGTAGCCCCCCCAAAGCGCCTTGTCCCCATGTTGATGGGGAGAAGGGCCTTATCCCCACAACCCTTGCCTGGTGGTTGTGGCGGTCTGCAGGCGGGGGGCTTATCGGAATATGGAAGCCCCCTTTAGCAAGGGGACCCCCAGATCCTGGCCCCCCGTGTGAGTTGGTAATGGGGTACAAATGTACCCCTAAAATTTCACAAAAAAACTGTCAAAAAGGTTAAACACAAGAGACGGTTTTTGACAAGTCCTTTATTAATTTCTTCTTCTTTTCACTTCTTCCTCCATCTTCTTTCTTCTGGTCTTCCTTTGGTGTTCTTCTTTTTCCTCTATCTTCTTCTTCCTCTGCTCTTCTTGTCCTGCATCTTCCTCCGGCTTCTTCTCTGCTCCGTCCGCGCGATCCGCCTCAGTGAGAAGTCTTCCACCGTGTGACGCTTTGGTTCTTCTGACACTTCTTATATAATGGAGGACGGGGCCATGCAGTGACCTTGCCCTCCTCTGATGCACGGGGACTTCACGGGGACTTCCCTATGGCTTTCCCCATGTTTTCAGAGGGGGGCAGGGTCACCCGGTGCTACTCCAAAGCACCCTCCCAATGTTGAGGGCATGTGGCCTGGTACGGTTAAGGAGGGGGGAGCTCTCTTGTCCCCCCTCTTTTCCTGCGGCCTGCCAGGTCGTGTGCTCGGATAAGGGTCTGGTATGGATTTTGAGGGGGACCCCCACACCATTTTATTTAAATTTTGGAGCAGGGTTCCCCTTAATATCTATACCAGACCTGAAGGGCCTAGTATGGAATTTAGGGGGACCCCCACGCAATTTTTTTTTTTAAATTTGGTTCAGGGTTCCCCTGTGGGGAAATTCCATGCCATTTTTATCAATTAACTTTTATGTGTATTGCCGGACCGACAATTCATTATAGCCGGTGCTAGCGATAGTAGTTTTACATTACTTTTTTTCCTTTAGAAAAGTCATTTTGCTGTCAGACTGTTCTAAACACGGGAAACATGCGCCCCTTTACAAGCATACTATAGACACCCCCAGGTATGAAATTTAAAGGAATATTACACTTTTATTGTTTCACTTTAAGCATTAATAAAATCACTGCTCCTGAAAAAACATCCTTTTTTAAAACTTTTTTTTCATTGATAAATGTCCCCTGGGGCAGGACCCAGGTCCCCAAACACTTTTTATGACAATAACTTGCATATAAGCCTTTAAAATGAGCACTTTTGATTATTCATGTTCGTGTCCCATAGACTTTAACGGTGTTCGCGTGTTCGAACAAATTTTTTTCCTGTTCGCATGTTATGGATGCAAACCAAACTGGGGGGGGGGGGGTGTTCGGTTCATCCCTAGCCCTGGTCATAGCAGGAGGAATACAATGCCATATGGTGATGTTGGTGTGTGGACCAATGGGACTGCAGTTAATTTTCCTTTTTTTTGGGAGTCCCATATTTAGGGTAAGGCCAAAAAAAGATTTTAAATGTTTCCAATATGATGGGCTTCCACTCAAATGGATGGACATAAATGGAATTGGGATCATTGATGATGTATTGCTGGGCAAACATATTACATTTGACCTCAATTGAATTGAATAACTCATTAGTGGAAAACAAAAAAAAACAAAAACTAAAGGGCTATTACATTTTTAGTTCCTGTCTGAATGCTTGGTTGCTCTGTAAATGGGGTGATAATAGGTGTTGTAGATTTAAAAGTTAGCCCTAAAGGCTTTTAACGTGTCTCTGGGACACTGTTATGGACCCTAAACCTTTGTGGCTGATGTGACACCCTAATACTTGTACTTGGCCTTTCATTTAAATATAATATGGTGCTCGCCACGTCACTAAGATGTACTGCTCTGTGTGCACTGTACAAGTGGTGCTTGTCTGCTGCTGTTCATAATGCCTGATTTTGTAGAGACCCTTTCATCCTCTGAATTAGAGGCCATTACTAAATCGCTGCTCTCCAGGGGTTCATATTTGGAGTTCGACAGTGAGAGCTCCTCTCCACTAATTCCATCTTTCTTTATCAAAATCTGAATGGCCTTCTTACGTGTGAATCTTTTTTTGTATATGGAGTTTAGGACACTGGTTCTGGTGACACTGTACTGGCATGGTAGTGATAACAACATTGTTGCTGGCTTGAACAGCTCTTTTGACACTGGTGTAACTAGCAATCAGATCAGTATTACTGGCTTCACTAACTCTATTGGCACTGGGGTGGCAGTGATCAGGACACTGGTGCTGGTTGATACTGGTGTGGCATTACTACAACCAGGGACAATGGCTCTGTTGACACGGACACTGGTGTGATAGCTATCTAGACACTGATGCTTGTGTAAACAGGTCTGGTGTCATTGCAATCAGGTACACTGGCTGGCTCTTTTGACACTGGCACTGATGTGGCAGTGATTAAATCATCACTGCTGATGTATACTGGTCAACAACACTGCAGTCAGCGACTTTGGCTGGTGGCACTGGTCTGGTGACACTGATTGGTGTTGCTAGTGATAAAGTACACAGTTCCTGACTGCACTGTTAACACTGTGACAGGTTACACTAGGACAGGTGACAGGTGACTGGGCTGTACTGTTTACTGACACTTTACACTGGTGGGCTAGCAATCGGGGCCACTGTACACTGGCTTCACTGGTGTGTTTGTGTATTAAACTGTGTGACAGAAATTACTCACAGTACCACTGCACTGCTAATTTAATTTGTCCTGACCCAGCTCTGGGATCTGCTCTGTCACAGCAGAGGTACACAGCAATCACAAGGTGTGCCACCATGCTCTCTAGCAGCTTTGCCTGAGTGGCAGATGGGTACATCTACCTGCATTGTCAAAGCTCCTATCCAGCTATTTATATAAAATGGCTGGATGGTAAGCAGTTAACCTCATTTCCAGTATACTGTTGCATGGACAATGTGATTTGAAGCCTGCTGATGGTGAAAGGAGTGGGGCCGGCTTCCTAAGTGAGGTGCTCAAAAGATTTTTCTCTACCCAGTAGCCAGAGATGTTCACTGCCAGCAGCTGATTGATGAACTCGTAGAAATGCTTCTGACATTTGTGCAACAAATGTTTTAAATAGCCCCCTTAATGTTTCTGCATCCTTCTCCTAAGTTTGGAAATCTTTTTTTGTCTTGCATTAAGGTTATATCATGCTCTTTGTGCTGTTCTTTTGACCCTACCTGAGTACAGTGCCATGATTCAGAATTTTAAAGCTGCACGAAATATAAGGAGGCGGCGTGGGGTAACATTTGGTGAGAGTGATTACTGGTGATGAAAATGTGATTTAAGGTTATACCGGTGTCCTATTGCTGATGTAGGGCAGAGATGGTAGCTGTTATAAGACTAGGAGGATGGGTCTGTTATTTTTGGCCTTACTACTCTCGTATTCATAGATCAGTAAAGCATTTCACAGTGAAGTGATGGTATTTGGCTGACTTGGCTTGTTTGGCTCTTTGTGAGAAGCTCTTTAATGCAGGTAGATATTGCTGACCTGAGTCTCAGTTTTAGCTTTTAAGTTATATCTGATATACCTGATATACTGTATGTTTTGACCTGTCCCCAGTTATTACCATTAGCATTATCCATTACTTTATTTAGACCCCACTATCTACAGGGAGTTTTGGGCTGTGACCTCCTATTTGGGCACCATCTGGTGACCTTCCTTGATTGGTGGCCTCAGTGACTTTCCTGCACCTTGCTTTCATCTGCACCTCCCTGTGCTGTGGACCACGCTCTAAGAAATTGTTGCCAACCATTGTGGTTATTCTTCAATTGTGGATTATTTTATGTCTTCGTAAGTTGTGTATAATATCCCTTTCATGCCTAAGCCTATTTCTGACATTTGTTACTTACAAGTTAAAATCCGTATTTTTTTATTAGAAAATTACTTAGAACCCCCAAACATTATATATATTATTTTAGCAGAGACCCTAGAGAATAAAATGGCGGTCATTGTAATTTTTTGACATCACACGGTACTTGCGCAGCAGTCTTTCAAGCGCAATTTTTTGGAAAAAAAAAGCCACTTTCATGAATAAAATAAAAAACAAAACAGTAAAGTTATCCTAATTTTTTTGTAGAATATGTTACAACGAGTAAATAGATACCTAACATGCTGTGTTTGAAATTGCGCACACTCGTAGAATGGCGACAAACTACAGTATTTAAAAATCTCCATAGGCGATGCTTTAAAAATGTTAACGGTTACCAGGTTAGAGTTTCAGAGGAGGTCTTTTGCTAGAATTATTACTCTCACTCTGACGATCGTGGAGATACCTCACATGTGTAATTTGAACACTGTTTACATTTGTGGGTGCAACTTACATATGTGTTTTCTTTGCTGCGAGAGCACGTAGGGACGGGGGTGTTTTTAAACATTTTTTTTTCTTATTTATTTATTTTTTAACAATGTCCCTTAAAAAAAGAAAAAAAAAATCTGACCAATTTTATTGCTGTCACAAGTAGGGATGAGCTTCGTGTTCGAGTCAAACCCATGTTCGACTCAAACATCTTCTGTTCGATCATTCAACGAATTACGAATTATATGGGGCGTTCGTGCCAAATTCGAATGGCGCATCACGGCCCATAATTCACTGCACCGCAGTGCATTGCTGGCTGATGATTGGCCAAGCATGCACTATGACCCGTATGCTTGGCCAATCACAGCGCCGTCTGTACAGAGAGCTGTAATTGGCCAAAGCCAGGGTGGCTTTGGTCAATTATGGCTCAGGGGGTTTAGTACACGCCCACACTATATAAGGCCACCTGCACGGCGGCCCTGTGTAGTGTGTTCCGGCGTTGAGAGAGAGATAGATAGACAGAGAGACAGTGTCATTTGATTTAAGTTAGATAGAGTAGGCAGGCGAGTCAGTTAGCTGCACTTACAGTGTATTGTGTATATTTATACATCCTAGGTGTTGTGTGTGTGTGTGTGTGTGTGTATATATATATATATATATATATATATATATATATATATATATATATATAGTGTATTTAGTTCCTAGATCCATTCCTGTTATTCTCTTCCTACTACTGACAGGCAGGCAAGTGCTTTTACAGTATTAACAGCTACCTGAAAAAAAATTGCTGGTGTTCTTCTGAACCTATTGGTCCCATTAGCTACAGTATTTACAAGTTAGTTCTTCTGATCCTATATTAATACCACAGGTAGGCAGCTACAGTATTTACAGTTATTCCCCGTACACACGGTCGGACATTGATCGGACACTCCGACAACAAAATCCTATGATTTTTTCGACGGATGTTGGCTCAAACTTCTCTTGCATACACACGGTCACACAAAGTTGTCAGAAAATCCGATCGTTCTGAACGCGGTGACGTAAAACACGTATGTCGGGACTCTAAACGGGGCAGTAGCCAATAGCTTTCATCTCTTTATTTATTCTTTTTTTTTTTTTTAATTCAATGGGTTTTTATTGAGTATTTCAAGAAGTAAATACAGAAAATGAAAAATGAAAGTAAATGGGTTGCATAACATAAAGTAGGGTAATAAGTGATATACATCTTAGTGTGATATACATTCAGAAGTTAGATAAGTATATAGGTATAGTAGTAGACCTACTGGTACTGTTAATACAATAAAGTCACCTCATGTAACAATTAAATCATAACTTATATGGCCATATAGACCAAGTTTTGTCGAAGGTCGCACATTTTGATGAGTTCATTGCTATGAGATGTTCAAAAGTACAGTTCCTTGTAACAGCTGTAACTATGTCTGTCATATTCAAGGCTGCCGTGGATTTCCAGTTACGTAGGATCATTGATCTTGTCTCTAGCAGGATGTGAGTCACTACAGGTCTGAAGTCCGTATGAAATTTATCTATGTTTAAGTGTAAGATTGCTAAAGTCGGGTCTGGGGTTGTGAGCATTCCTGTTATAGAGGAGATTAGGCGAAATATTTGATTCCATGTGCTTTTAACTGTGGGGCAATACCATAGCATGTGTAGTAAAGAACCCGTGTGTCCACATGCTCTCCTACAAAGTGGTGATGTTTCAGGGAAATAGTTCACCAATCTATATGGAGTGTAATGCCATCTATTAGTCAGTTTAATAGCTAGTTCCCAGTGCTTAACACAATGAGAGGCTTTATGTATTTCTTTGAATGACTGTCGCCATTGTTCTGGTGAGAAGATAGTGCCCAATTCATCCTCCCATGTTCTCATTGCTGTAGTTTTGAGGAATGTACTTTTATCCCTTATTTTATGGTAGAAAAAGGATATACCTTTTGTGTTACTATCAACATTTGAGTAAAATTGCCATATTGTGTTTGGGACGGAGATAGTCGGTCTAGAGCAGGATTTAAGAAAGTGTGTGATCCCCAGGTATAAGTTTCCTGTCATTCGGGAGGTTATACTGGGACATGATCTGATTAATTGTTTTTAATTGTGTTCCATTATAGAGATCTAAGATGTTAGTGATACCTTTGCTTGTCAAGTGATTTACCTTCAGTAAAGGAATCTTTGTCTCTAGTAGCGTCAGGGGTATGGTGTATTGTATTTCTTGAATATCATTGTGTTTCAGTTCGAGTATGAATCTCCATGCTCTCAGTGAGATCTGCATAGGGGGAGTAAAAGTTGACAGATTCCATGCTTAGCAATAGTAAGGTTAAATCTTTTGTTGGGGCTAGTGCCATTTCAATGTCTACCCATAGTGGTGTGTCCTCGCTTTTGAACCATAGTTTGGTCTGGTCTAGCCTGACTGCCCAGTAGTAGTCATATAAGTCCGCTAGGTCTGCCCCTCCTATTTTTTTATGAAACGTAAGGTTGTTTCTGGAGCATCTAGCTTTTTTACCATTCCATATATATTTCCAACCTAATTTTGTCATGTTGTGGATATAGTGAATAGGTATGTGGATTGGTAAGGAGCAAAACATATACAATATTTGCAGTAATATTATCATCTTATATGCTGTAATTCTTCCAAGCTATGAGATTTCCTTATTGGACATATTCCTGATTTGGGCTTCCAGTGTGGCCATCAGTGGGATCATATTGGCTCTGACAAGTGTGGAGGTTTTATTGGTAAGTGTGATACCAAGGTATGTTATGCCTCCTAAGCTCCACGTATAAGGCAATTGTGACTGAAGCAGTTTGTGTTTGTGGGGTGGGACTCCAAGATCCAATATTAATGATTTGGTGAAGTTAACTTTATAGTATGAGACTTCCCCAAATGTGTTAAGAATTGCATGAGCTTGCGGTAATGATGTGGCCGGATTGGTCAGGAGGAGGATTACATCATCAGCAAAGAGGTTTATGGTGTGCGAGCTGGAGCCAAACCGGAAGCCCGTAATCAGGGGGTGAGACCTTATGGTTTCAGCTAGGGGTTCAATCATTAAGTTGAAAACTGTTGGGGATAGGGGGCACCCCTGTCTTGTCCCATTGGTGATGTTGAATGGTTTAGATAAGAACCCAGAGGAATAAACCTGTGCCAACGGGCATGAATAAAGAGCCAGAACGGCTTGCAATATGGGACCCTTGAACCCAAACTTGGTAAGAGTTATTTTCATATAAGTCCAATGGACTCTGCGTCAATCGACAATAGCAGAGAAGGCGTTCAAGTTCTTTTAGCAAAATTTATCACATTCACAATTCTTCTCGTTGCATCAGAAGTTTGTTTCCCCCTCACAAAACCCATCTGGTCGCGCTTTATAATGTTTGGGATTATGTCTGTTAATCTTTTGGCTAACAGTTTGGCGTATATTTTGATATCGGAGTTTAGGAGAGAAATAGGTCTGAAGTTTGCTGGTATGGTGGGTTCTTTGCCTGGTTTTGGTAATGTCACTATGTAAGCTTTCAACATATCTTGAGGAAGAGTTGCGGACTCAGCAGCTTTGTTGTATATGGTTGACATATGTGGTGATAGAGTATTGGCAAATGTTTTGAAGAATTCATTGGAAAATCCATCCGGCCCTGGACATTTTCCATTGGGAAGAATGTGTATTATTTGTTCTATTTCCCGTATTGTGATTGGTGCGTTCAGGGTTTCTAACTGGTGTGTGGAAAGAGTTGGGAGATTAATATTCTTTAGGAATGTTTCAATCTGTTCCACTGTTGGTTGGTGCATGTTGGGATCTGTGTGCAGGTTGTATAGTGAGCCATAGTAATCTGCAAATTGGTCAGCTATAGCTTGAGGGTTTATAATTTTGTGTGGTAGTGTAGGATGCTGTAGGAAAGCTATTCTCGTTTTGGTGCGAGCCGCCTTTAATCTGTTTGCTAGATATTTGCCTGCTCTATTAGCATTTGCGTAATAGTTTAGTTGAAGGCGTCGGAGATGCATGTCATATTGTTGGGAGAGAATATTTCTAAGTTTTTCTCTGAGAGAGTTTAATTTTTCAGTTAATGGTAATGTAGGGGATTTTTTGTGCTGAGTGGTAGCATCATGTATTTCTAAAAGGATAGTGTTAAGCTGCTGAGTCCGTCTCCTCTTTTCTCTGGCTCCTGTTTGAATTTAAACGCCTCTCATGAAGGCCTTGTGTGAGTTCCATCAGATGTATGGGTCAGTGACTGATCCAACATTGTCTAAGAAAAAAATGTTTTAAGTGCTGAGATCGTAATGTTTGGAATTGTGGATCTTGAAGAATGTGTGTATTACAGCACCAGATGGGGGGTGAGGAGGAGATTCCCCTCTCCGCAATAGATACAGAAATAGCGGAGTGGTCTGACCACGTAATATCATGGATTGTTGTTGTTTCAATATTTTGTAGAAGCCATATATCCGTTAAGAATAAGTCTATGTGGGAGTATGAGCAGTGTCTGCTTGAAAAAAAGGTGTAGTTCCTTTCATTGCCGTGTAGACATCTCCATGTGTCGAATATCTCCTCTTTGTGTAGTAATGATTGGAGGGACAAAGTTCCTTTTACCTGACGGTGTCACATTAAAGTCTCCGCAAATCAGAAGGTTGCCATATTTCAAGGCTTTAGCTTTGTAGAGCACTTTTTTAATGAATCTTATTTGGTGCGAGTTTGGAGCGTATAATGTTACGATGGTGTAGGGGTTGGAGTTAATGTTCCCTGTGGCAATGATGTACCTGCCCTCTTCATCAGTAATGATTTCTTTGGGTTCAAAGAATATGGAATTTTTGAAGGCTAAAAGGACACTCCCTGTTTTGCGATGCGGCGTACAGGCCACGTAGATGTGTGGGTAATCCTTGTGAGCACAGTGGGGAGTTTTGTCTAGTTGAAAGTGTGTTTCTTGGACACTCAAGATGTCCGCCTTTTGCTTGTGAGCTTCCTTCCATAAAGAAAAGCGTTTAGCCGGGTGATTTAAACCCTCGGCATTGATTGAAATGCAGGTTATCATCATTTTAATAGATGTGTGTTAGATCGTGAGGCTACTCACTGCGACCATAGATAACATCCAGTGTGGCATGGTTGTTGATGGGGACGACAGGCTGTAGCGAATCCTCTGCTGGTTCGGAGGTGTAATAATTTCTGTGAAGCTGCGTATATCACTTAGAGAAGGAGATTAAAAAAAACTGAAAACCAAACGGAAAGTTAACATAAGTAACATAAGAAATGGATCTCACAATTGATCCTAGTGCAGACATAGCTGCTATTGGTGTTATAGGGGTGAGGGAGGGATTCTAAGACAGAAACTCAGCCCTGGAGATAAACCAGTGATTACTTGGGTTTTAATTATGAGCTTCCACCTGCCTGTTTCTTGCTGGATCTCTTGTAAGACACTACCTGCCAATCATTTTGAATGAATGAGGGCCCTGCCGGGTAAGCTTGATGTATAGGCTGATCTGCAATGATGTTCCATCTCTTTGGGGCAGTAAGCCCTTCTTCCAGGGTGGATACTGAGATAGTGACCCCATTATGGGTGATAGAGAGCATAGCAGGGTACTTCCATTTGTGGAGGATTTTGTGGTTCCTCAAGGCTTTTGTGAACGTTAACAGGTTATGGCGATGTTGTAATGTGTGCCCGGAAATATCCAGGAGCAGTCTGATGTTCACATACTGCTGAGGGATATTCTCTTGTTTGCGTGAGGCCTGGAGTACCCGGTCTTTTATGTGGTAAAAGTGCTTCCTTAACAGGACATCTCTGGGGATGTCAGCAAGGAGAAAGGACGGTTTAGGGACTCTATGTGTTCTGTCCACGAGAAGGTCATGTGCTGAAGCATCTGGCACCAGTGTGGAGAATAGGGTCTGGGCAAATTGTAGGAGCTGGTTAGGAGGAATATCTTCTGGGATTCCTCTCAGTTTGAGGTTGTTTCTCCTGGACCATTCCTAGGTCGGCCATTTTATCCTTTAACCATGTAATGTCCTCCATCATCACATTGTATGCTGAGGTGTATTCCTCCATTTTATTTTCCACCTGATGTACTCTGTGGCCTATGGCTTGTACCTCCCTCTGGCACTCTGTTATCCCCCTGACCATGTCTGCTTGCAATGAGGAGCGTAATGACAGGAGCATGTCTTTTAATAAGGTATCTGAGATAGGCCTGTCTCCGGTGGGAAATTCCCTGATAGGATCTCCTTCAGTGCTCCTCTGGTGTGTGGGATCGCTGTGAGGCCCGCTTACCTCCATACCGCGCTTCCTTGTCTGATGGGAGAGTGTCTCCATGGCTTCGATTTGATCGGGCTTCTCGTGGAAGGACTGGATGGGCCTGAGGAGGACTGGGCAGATTTGAGGAGCGAATGGAGGCGGATGCTGGTCCGTTTCTGCCGCCGTTCGTTTTGGGCCTGAACTCCGTCCTGTTGTCTGCCGCACTGCCACCATTTTGTTGAGGACCGCGAGCAGCGTAATAGCTCATCATTTTTTGTGGTTGTTGTGGGTTTTTGCGGCATCTAGACATCCCCGATGTGTGCAGCGGGACCCCACCTGTCAGATGGTAGGTTTGTGGGTCGTAAGGTGTGCTGGTGGGCTCTGATGGCTGTGGATTATCTCCTGAGGTGAGCAGAGCTCCTGGATTACGCGTGCATTTTAGAGCCCGTTCGGCCATGCCCCATCTCTTTATTTATTCTGAGCATGCGTGGCACTTTGTGCGTCGGATTTGTGTACACACCATCTGAAATTCCAACAATGGATTTTGTTGTCGGAAAATTTCATAGCCTGCTCTCAAACTTTCCGTGTCGGAAAATCCGATGGAAAATGTGTGATGGAGCCTACACACGATCGGAATTTCCGACAACAAGGTCTATCACACATTTTCCGACCGTGTGTATTAGTGTAGTGCCTCCTCTGCACAGTGTGCACCTAAAGCTACCTGGAGACGATTGCTGTTCTGCTTCTATTAATAACACAGGCAGGCTAGATCCATTCCTGTTATTCTCTTCCTACTACTGACAGGCAGGCAAGTACTTTTACAGTATTAACAGCTACCTGAAGAAAATTGCTGGTGTTCTTCTGATCCTATTAGTCCCATTAGCTACAGTATTTACAGTTAGTGTAGTGCGTCCTCTGCACAGTGTGCACCTAAAGCTACCTGAAGAAAATTTGTGGTGTTCTTCTGATCCTATTAGTACAGTACCGCAGGCAGCTGCAATATTTACAAGTTAGTGTAGTGCGTCCTCTGCACAGTGTGCACCTAAAGCTACCTGAAGAAAATTAGTGGTGTTCTTCTGATCCTATTAGTACAGTACCACAGATAGCTGCTGTATTTAAAAGTTAGTGTAGTGCATCCTTGCACAGTGTGCACCTAAAGCTACCTGAAGAAAATTAGTGGTGTTCTTCTGATCCTATTAGTACAGTACCACAGGCAGCTGCAGTATTTACAAGTTAGTGTAGTGCATTCTTTGCACAGTGTGCACCTAAAGCTACCTGAATAATATTGGTGGTGTTCTTCTGATCCTATATTAATACCACAGGCAGGCACCTACAGTATTTACATTTGGTGTATTGTGTCCTTTGCACAGTGTGCACCTAAAGCTACCTGAAGAAAATTAGTGGTGTTCTTCTGATCCTATTAATACCACAGGCAGGCAGCTACAGTATTTACAGTTAGTGTAGTGCGTCCTCTGCACAGTGTGCACCTAAAGCTACCTGGAGACAATTGCTGTTGTTCTACTCCTATTAATACCACAGGCAGGCAGCTACAGTATTTACAGTTAGTATATTGTGCCCTCTGTACTCTGTATAACTAAAGCTCCTGAATTAAATTGGTGGTGTTCTTTTTGAAGAAAATTGCTGTTGTTCTGCTGATCCTATATTAATACCACAGGCAGGCACCTACAGTATTTACAGTTAGTGTACTGCGTTCTCTGCACAGTGTGCACCTAAAGCTAGCTGTGAAGACAATTGCCGGTGTTCTCATACTAATAATACTACAGGCAGACAGTTAATTCTGCTGGCTGCAGTATCAGTAAATATATACATCCCAGCTTTGTGCAGCTACATTTCACTGCAGTCCATTAGTATGTGTGGAAGGCCAACAAGGAGAGGCAGACAGTCACAAGCCAATAAAAGAGGGCAAGCAGGCTCTGTGTCTAGAGGCAACAGTGCTGGTCGTGGACATGGTGCATCCTCATCAGCACGTGGCCGTGGGACACGCTTGTCCTTTTTTTGGCAGCTGGCCGTGTTCAGCCGCAACATGCGGAAGACTTAGTAGGGTGGATGACCAAACCGTCCTCATCCTCCTCATCCTCTCTCAGCCAGGCTCAGGGTACTTTGTCTGGCAAAGCAGCTGCCAACATGGCCTCTTCCCTTGGCTCAATGGCATCAGTCATTCCTTCCCAAGCCCCACCATGTCCTCCTTGAGGAGTCCCCTGAACCGTTCGACCACAGTGTTGGGTACATGCTCCAGGAGGATGCCCAGCGTTTTGAAGGCTCCGATGATGGTACCCAGCTAGAGGAAGGCAGTAACCTGAGCCCAGAGAGAGGGGTTGCCCAAGAAGGACAGCAATCTGGCAGTCATGTTCATCCAGCTGCAGCATACTGCCAGCTTTGCTCCAGTGATGAGGAGGGAGGGGATGATGAGGTCACTGATTCCACGTGAGTGCCTGATAGGAGAGAGGAGGAGGAGGAGGCACATCACCAACGAGGCAGGATGCCCTCCAGGGACCAGCTTAAGGGCAGCACACCAACTGCATCACACCACAGAGCTCCGCATGTGCAGGGCGCTGCTGTCTCTGCATGTTATTCCAAAAGTTCTTTGGTGTGGACCTTTTTTGAGATGAGTGCATCAGATCCCACCGCTGCTATTTACAACATATGTCTCAAGCGTATCTCGTGTGTTCAAAACATCTCCTGCTTGGTCACCACATGCTTGACCAGACATATGTTGACCTGCCATGCAGTTAGTTGGCAAGCGTACCTAAAAGACCCACACCAAAAAACAAAGAGGACCTCTCCTTGCTCCTCATCAGCTGGGATCTCCAACCCCACTATACCTTCAGTCCTCTCTGAGACCTGCACTGAGAGGAATGAAGGTGTAGAATTAGGTGTGTCACAGCCAAGTACTTGGAGGCAATCTGATATCGGTACACCGACGTCAGATTGTACCAGGCATATTTTCCTGCCCCAGCTGTTGCACCACCAAAAGAAGTTCACTCCCAGCCATCCACATGCCCATTGGTTGAATGCTAGCTTGGCTAAATTTCTAGCACTTCAACTGCTGCCTTTTCAGTTGGCAGATTCTGCCCCCTTCCATGAGTTTGTGGAATGTGCGGTTCCTCAGTGGCACCACTTTTTCTCATGGAAGGTGGTTCCGGCTCTCTACCGGCATATAGAAGGCAATGTCTTGGCCTCGCTGGACAGGGCGGTCAGCGGTAATATGCACCTTACTGCTGACCGCCCTGTCCAGCGAGGCCAAGACATTGCCTTCTATATGCCAGTAGAGAGCCGGAATCACCTTCCGTGAGAAAAAGTGGCGTTTGGAAGTCAGCGGTAAGGTGCATATTACCGCTGACTCATGGTCCAGCAGGCATGGACAGGGATGTTACCTATCTTTCACCGCGCACTGGGTGACTCTTCTGGCAGCTGGGAAGGATGCAGGCCAGGGTGCAGTAGTGTTGGAGGTTGTTCTGCCACCACGCCTCCAAAATACTACTAGTGGTGATTCTGACACACCTCTCTCCTCCACCCCTCCTCTTCTTCTTCCTCCATGGCCTCTCCCTGTGCTGATTTGTCCTCGGAACCAGCGGTGCTCCGGTGTTCAAGGGGCTACGCAAGCATGCAGGCCAAAAGATGCCATGCGATGCTTGAGCTGGTGTGCTTGGGGGACAGGAGCCACACTGGGGCCGAGGTTCTGTCAGCTCTGCAGGGGCAGGTTCGGAGGTGGTTGACGGTCAAATTAAGGCAGGTATGATGGTTTGCGACAATGGCACCAACCTCCTCTCTGCCCTCCGACAGGGACAACTGACCCATGTGCCCTGTTTGGCTCACATCCTTAACTTGGTGGTGCAGCGGTTCTTGGGCAGGTACCCGGGCTTACAGGATGTCCTGAGGTAGGACAGGAAAGTCTGTGTGCATTTCTGCAGGTCATATAATGCCAGTGCTTGGCTTGTCTGACCTCCAAAAGGAATTTAACCTGCCCAAGAACTGCCTAATCTGTGACATGCCCACCAGGTGGAACTCAACGTTGGCCATGCTGCAGCAGCTGCACATGCAGCAGAGGGCCATCAATGAGTACCTATGTGACTATGGCACCAGGAGAGGGTCAGGGGACCTTGTTTTTTTCCCACACCAGTGGGCCATGATCAGGGATGCATGCACTGTCCTGTCACCATTTGAGGAGGCAATGAGGATGGTGAGCAGTGACAGTGCATGCATCAGTGACACTGTCCCCCTTGTCCACCTGTTGGAGCGCACGCTGCATGGAATAATGGACAGGGCACTTGAGGCAGAACAGTGGCAGGAAGAGGAGGACTTCCTTAGCTCTCAAGGCCCCCTTTATCCAGACAGTGTTCCTGCGTGCCCGCCGATCACACAGGAAGAGGACGAGGAGGAAGAGGAGGAAGAGGAGGATTGTGTTAGCATGGAGGTGGAGCCTGGCACTCAGCATCAGTAGCAGTCGTTAAGGGATCATTTACAGTCCCAAGACACCCATGGACATGGCTGGGAGGAGGTGGCTGCGGATCCATCCTTAGTGACCCAGAGGACTCCGGACCGAATGCCTCAGCAAACCTACGCTGCATGGCCTCCCTGATCCTGCAAAGCCTGTGGAAGGATCCTCGTATTCGTGGTATCAAGGAGAGGGATCAATACTGGCTGGCAACCCTCCTTGATCCACGTTATAAGGGTAAGGTTTCGGACCTTATCTTGCCGTCGCAGAGGGAGCAGAGGATGAAATATCTTCGGGAGCCCTTGCAGAAAGGTCTGTGTAACACGTTCCCAGAGACTGGGAGGTTAAAAACTCCTGGGTCTTGAGGATGGATTGCTGGCCAGAGCTTGCACAGTATGCAGTTTAGCTACTGGCCTGTCCTGCATCCAGTGTTCTTTTGGAACGCACATTCAGTGCTGCTGGAGGCTTTGTAACCAATCACAGAGTGCGCCTGTCCACAGACTCGGTCGATCAACTGACCTTCATAAAAATGAGTCAGTCTTGGATCACCACCAGCTACCAAGCACCTGATGCTGATGTAAACGAATATTTTTTTTGAAATGTCAGATCCCTTCAAGACTGCCTATGTTGATGCTGAGTGACTATCCTGTTATGCTGAGTGACTATCCTCTTCCTCAATGATCATTCTGATAGCTTGTAAGAATATTTTTGGTTCTGAGTGCCGCCACCAGTGGCTAAGGCCCAATTTTTCAGCCCCTGTTTAACAGGGGTGTGTAGTTACAATTTTTGATGCAATACTTTGCAGCAGGGCTTGTTCCTACACTCCAACTAGAGTATCTGTGAGGGGTTGCAGTGTTGTGGCACCAGTGCCTAAGGCCCAATTTTTCTGCCCCTGTTCAACAAGGACATGTAATTACAATTCTTGATCTAATATTTCACAGCAGGGCCCGTTCCAGCTCCCACCAAGAGTAACTGTGAGGACTTACAGTGTTGAGGCAACACCACCACCACCAAAGGCCCAATTTTTCTGCCCCTGTTCAACAGGTGCATGTAATTACAATTCTTGATCTAATATTTCACAGCAGGGCCCGTTTCTGCGCCCACCAAGAGTAACTGTGAGGGCTTACAGTGTTGTGGGAAACACCAACACCTAAGGCCGCAATTTCTGCAGAGTATATAGGGCAGGCCCCTACTTTCAAACATCCAACTTACAAATGACTCCTACTTGCAAACGGAAGGAGACAACAGGAAGTGAGATGAAATCTACCCCTACGAAGGGAAATTCTCTCCTGTAAGAGTTAATATGGGAAAAAGTGTCTCCTCTCCACTGATGCTTTATCACCAATCCTTATTTTACTAAAAACCCCAAATTTTCAAAAAACATTTGTCATTGGGACAGAAAGTGAGGTGAAATCTTCTGAAGAGGTGCACAGACAGCAAAACAAATGTTACAGGGGTGATATTTAAATAATTTTTCACTCCTTTTTCACTTTAAGCATCATTAAAATCACTGCTCCCGAAAAAACGTCAGTTTTTAAAACTTTTTTTGCATTGATACATGTCCCCTGAGGCAGGACCCGGGTCCCCAAACCCTTTTTAGGACAATACCATGCAAATAACCTTTAAATTTAGCACTTTTGATTTCAAACATTCGAGTCCCATAAACTTCAATGGGGTTCTAACGTTCGTGTGAAGTTTCGGTCCGTTCGCAGGTTCTGGTGCAAAACCGAACCAGGGGGCTCATCCCTAGTCACAAGGGATGAAAACATCCCTTGTGACAGTAATAGGTGGTGACAGGTACTCTTTATGGAGGGATCAGGGTCTAAAAGACCCCAAATTCCTCCTTTGCACTTAAAAGTATTCAGATCGCCAAAATCTGTGTTTCTGAATACTGTCATTTTTTAAAAAATCTGTGCCTTTGGCAGCCGAGTAAACTGGAAGTGACCTCTTGACGTCGCTTCTAGGATTTTACACCGGAGACCCAATTTGAGTGGAATCCAGCCTCATACGGGTCTCAGCCTAGGCGGTGGACGCTCCAAATGGTAACTCCGTTCTCCCAGTGAGACGAGAGGCCCGGTGAGAGCGGCAGAAGGCGGCAGGAGGGGGGACATCCCCTCCCGCTCCTTTAGGATAATAGCCGAGTGGCTTTTAGCTGCATCGGTTGTTATCACTAAAAAGCCAACCAATGGCTCTAAAAAATGGTACTGGGGTGATTCCTGCAGCTGCACATGGATTGCTTACAACAAGACTAAACAAAAATCTTGTAACTCGCTTTTATACACCCACAGAAAACCTGAGACCATGCAAACCACTCGCCTTATTACTCAATTTTCCCAACATCATACACAGATTACTAATATCCTGCAGCGGCATTGGCTTCTGTTAAGGGATGATCCCACAGTAGCAACATACATAGGTCGAAAACCCCAAATTACTTAACGTTGGGCGAAATCACTGAGGGATCATCGCACACAGTCATTTGCAAAGTAAGGACACCTCATTTTTGTTTGTCCACAGATGTAGAGGCACCTTTGCCTGTGGTAGATGTAATTTCTACAATTGGATTTGTACAAATAGAAGTGTCCATTTAGCTAATGCACAGTCCTGCACCCCACTATTCACTATCAACTGCCAAACGGTGGGGGTGGTATACTATATAGAATGTACTTGTAAGGCATTCTGTGTGATCAAGACAAAAAGGCCATTCTGGAAATGTATTAAGGATCATGTGTATGAAATTAAGAATATGAAAATAGTATCCTCGATAAGTCGACATGTGGGGCTGTAAAATAGCTTTAACTCTGATTGTATACGATTTTTTTGCCTTATGGCATGTGGAGTGGTCGCAAAGAGGTGGAGATATTGAAAATGTCTCCTCCAGCAGGAGACCCAATGGATTTTCCACCTGGAGGCGACAAAACCACCTGGGATCAATGAAAATATCAGTTTCAATCCCTTTTTGTAATTAACTGAGCTCTTTGGGAATTTAAGGTGGAATTCCTATTGTTATAATGTATGAATTATTAGAATTACAGTTATTCAATTGTTTCGCTTTATGCATGTAACTCAATGATAGATGAGGTCCATTATTCTTTTTGAGTGATCAATGTTATGACAAGGGTTGGTGTAAGGGTGTAGTGGACCCTACTAATCGAAGGGTTCCATTTTTTGTGCTCTTTGGATGTGTGAGCAAATATACCAGGGGAGTCCTTAATAACTATTGGCATATTTTTGAGCTTATTGATATAAGTTTTAGGCATATTATTGCAATTCTGGATATAACTTACCTTAGTTTATATTTATATTTTTAAAATTTCTTTTTATCTTTATGGAGGTTTGGATTTCATTTAGGGCTATTTAGGTGGTTGTATTCTTACCATGGTAGTATAAGTACTGATTGTTCCTATTTAGCTATAGTTGGTTATCCTTGTATTTAACATCCATACTGGCTATTATGTTTTGCCCACTAGATGGTGCTTCTGTCATTTTCAGGCTCCCTTTGGAATGTTTGGCTCTCTCGTGAGCTGGGGCAGTATGCCCTTGTAGCTTTTCCCTGTTTCTCCTCCCCTTTCCCTCCATATTCCCATTCATTTGTGGGAGGGGGGAGTTATGTGTATGGGATGTAGGGTGGGCAGCTTTCCACTCATACTCCCATCACTGGTGACGGTTTGGGAGGGACAGCATAACAGCATAACCCTGGCCCTGTGGCTGCTGTGCGTGTGTGGCATCACTGTCATGCATAAATGGCAGCACATCCACCCTCGCCATCATTTCCTCTCGGTGTGAGTATGGGGAGGGTGGTTTTGGCACCATCTTCCCTTTATATACAGGGCACGTATAGGCTCCGGGTGGTAACGCTTGGTGGGAGTGAATATTGGTGATGAAAATGTAATTTAAAAGTAATCCTGGTGTCCTATTGCTGATATGGGGCAGCTGTTTTAAGAGGATGGGTCTTTTACTTTTGCCCTTCCTATATATATTCCTGGATCAGTAAAGCATTTCAGTGGAGTGATGGTATTTGGCTGACTTGGCTTGTTTGGCTCTTTGTTATTTTAGCAACCATATTCAACTGTTCCCCGTGAAACCCTGAGGACTCCTTCAGTGTGAAACGCGCTGAGAGGAGAAAGGGGACACTTTTCTCCCTTCCCTATATCTTTTCCTTTAATGGACTGTTTTTTCCTGTACTTATGACAATACTTTGGTAACTATATTGTTATTTAGGGGAGTTGCCTCACTATTGGGGGTTGTAATAGATATGATGTGCTGCATCATTTTATACTTTTAAGGGAGTCATAACCCACATATCTTTTAAAGAAGTTGCTATAAAAATATATTTTTAATGAAATAAGGAATGGTGTATTATTCTCACAGATGGGTTCATCACCTTGAAAATCCCTGATTCTTTAAATCCTCATATTTTGTGCATTCTCTTTGGAATGTGGTGTTGATTGTATAACTGAACTCACATATGTTAAACTATTCAAATTTTAAGGTTCAATAAATAGAAACCACCCATTCTTATTCCCGAACTCTGAATTCCGTGGCCAAAATATAGACTTTACATTTTGGAAGCTAAATTGTATACTTTTTTTTTCCTTTTGCCACAGGAGAAATACAAATTTTATTTTTAAATAAAGATGAAGTCTGTCTGCTCTCTCCCCTTTCAACTGCCTCCTAAGGAAAATAAATCTGTATAATTTATAAATTGTATATCTAAAAAAAAATTCTGTGCATTAAATCTTTCAAATGTTTAGCCTGTCTGAAAATATACTACTTTGTGATTTTATTGTTATGACTGTATAAGGAATACTCTATCCTATTAAAAAAAACTGAAAATTGTATACTTACCTTCCGTAATTTTCCTTTCCTGACGCATCCCATGGCAGCACACACATTGGGTTGTGACTCCGCCTCCACAATCTGATAGGACTGGTTAGCTATAAATTTTGAAGAGGAGTCCACCGCTGTATTCTCAGTAACTATCACCTTAGAAGGGTGAGATTCTGTGTGCTGCCATGGGATGCGTCTGGAAAGGAAAATTACGGAAGGTAAGTATACAATTTTCCGTTTTCCTGTCGCATCATGGCAGCACACACATTGGGAAATAACTCGCTACATGGGTGGGTGCTTTCAGAATATTTGATTTACTCAGGTACAAGGTATAGAGGAGTTAGTTTGAATGATTGATCTCCCCAACTCAACCATAGTTAATTGAGCCGGTGTCTTGCCGAGAAAGTTCCCTCGGCGGATAAGTTCCCCCCCCGGTACTGCGCAAGGCTGCGCTTGCGCAGTACAAATGACCAGGAGATGCCGAAAATAGCCAAAGATGAAAATTTTCAATCAGCTGTACATGGCGCCTGCGCCCTAGGTCCAGGCTGAAGCCCCACCATCCAAGTGGACCTAGAGGGGGGAATAAAAAAGTGCCGAGTGAAGCGAAGCCGTGCCCGAAGCGTGGCGAGCGAAGCGAGGCCGTGCCCGAAGCGTGGTGAGTGAAGCGAGGCCGTGCCCGAAGCGTGGCGAGCGAAGCGAGCCCGCGAGGGGCCCTCTTACAGGCGCTGATTTCTTCTTAATTTCGCTTCGGCTATTTCCGCCGGCTCCTACTGCACAGGCGCTGCGCCTGCACAGTAGATGGGGTTTCTTATCCGCCGAGAGGAACTTTCTCGGCAAAACACCGGATCTATTCTGTAGTATGCCATGAATGTGGTTTTGGAAGACCAAGTTGCTGCCTTGCAAATAGTTTCTGCTGACACTCTGCAGTATGCTGCCCAGGAGGTGGCCACTGCTCTGGTCGAGTGGGCTTTTAGACCATCCGGTATTGGGAGTGATTGTATAAGGTATGTCCTCTTGATGATTTTAATCAACCAAGTTGCTATTGTTCTTGAGGAAGCTGCTTACCCTCTTCTGGGGCCATGCGGAATGACTAGCAGGTTTTTGACCTTCCTGAACGGTCTAGTAGCTTCAAGGTAGGAAACAAGGACAGACTTAATGTCCAAGGGTTGTGGATGTCCTTCATTAGAGAGGAAAACTGGAAGATTGATTTCTGAATTAAAGTGGAAGGTAGATGCCACCTTGGGTATAAACTGTTCTGGGGGTCTGAGGACAACTCTATCCGGATAAAGGACTAGATGTGGTTCTTTAATTATTAGAGCATGCATCTCGGAGACTCTCTTGGCAGACGTTATTGTGATCAGGAATGATAGTTTGAGCATCAGATCCCATAAGGATATTGATTCAAGGGGAAAGAATGGTTCTTTTGACAAAGCTTCCAGAATGGTGGATAAGTCCCAGGTTGGAAAGACTGGCTTCCTGGGTGGTCTTATCTTCAGACATGCCTTTAAGAACTGAACTATGAGGGGATCTAATGCCCATCTGGTTCCCATCAATGCGGACAGGGCAGAGACTTGCACTTTGAGAGTGCTCAAACTTAGGCCCCTTTCCAGGCCTAGTTGCAAAAACTCTAGAATATGATAGACTGAAGGGGAGATTGGATCCCAAGACTGTTGCTGGGCAAACACGGTGAATCTCTCCCAGATCCTGTTGTACGTGCCATTAGTTGATCTTTTCCTGGCCTGTTGTAGTGTGGTCACTACTCTAAGTGAACATCCCTGCTCCAGCAGCCTTTCCCTTTCAACCTCCAGGCCGTTAGGTTTAAACGTTCCGGTGACGGGTGTGGGAATCGACCCTGAGAGAGCAAATCCGGGCTCAATGGGAGTGGAAGCGGCTTGTCAGGGGACTTCCGTCGCCTCCGTTCGCTGGGCTCCGGGGTGCATGCGCAGTGGACTGGCGCTTCGGCGCACACACATTCGCGACGCGATGGTGCAGCACGTGTGGGTGCACGGTGGTCCCCGTGTGTGCGCCGTCGCCCGTGTGGGTGCCCGGTAGCGCGTCCCGCTGGCGCGTGCTCCGGGGGGGCTACTTCTGATGACTCCAGCACCCAGTCGGGTTGCTGGTTTGTCGTCAGCTGTCCCTGTTTCCCTGTTCCTCTGCGATCCTTGTCTGCTGCTTAAAACCTGTGCTGAACCCCTGGCTTGTTATAACGGATACCGCTGCTTGTCTAAATACCCCTCGGACTTCTGCTAGTTATACGGACTTTGCTCTGCCTGATAACCCGGTTCTGACCTCTGCTAATTTAACGGACTTTGCTCTGCCTGATAACCTGGTTCTGACATCTGCTTGTTTAACGGACTTCCTGCTTCTCAGTCCCCTGGTTCTGCATGACACCTGCCTGTGCACCTCCGGCCAGCAACCAAAGACTTCTACCAGCCCTTCAGTCCCACCTTCGGATCTCTCATCTATCGGAAGCCCGTGCCTCCGTGTGCCCCCTGCTCCCTGTATCATTTCCAGGGGTCTGGGTGTGCGCGGTCGTAAGGGCGACCCGCTCTCGGCATCTTGGCCTCAGTGAGTATTAGTCATGACAGTACAAACCAGCCAGATGTCCGAGGCCGACAGAGCGCGCTCTCCTTTGGAGATCCTGTGTCAGCAGGTTTCCACTCTTGCTGACTCCGTTCAAAAGCTACAGGAGGGATATACCCAGATTGACAACCACCTCCAACAGATTACAGGGTCACTTCCTTCTGCAGCCGCAGCTCCCGCACCCAGTAGTGGGGGTCCGCTCCCTCAGGCTACCACCAGTCCCACAGTCGTCATGGTGCTCCCAGAGCCCAGGGTTCCTACACCAGAACGGTTCTCAGGGGACCGTAAGAAATTTAGGGCCTTCAAAAACGCATGTTCCCTCTACTTTGCTCTTCAGCCCAGAACCTTCTCATCGGAAGTTGTTAAGGTGGGATTTGCGATCTCACTGTTGTCTGAGGAACCTCAAGCCTGGGCCCACGGCTTGATGGAACAGAAAAGTTCAGTGCTAAACACAATAGATGCCTTTTTTGAGAGGATGTCCCAGCTCTATGACGATGTATGGCTACAGCTAAAGCCATCCTACACCACCTGTCCCAAGGAAGGAGACTAATTGAGGACTACACGGTGGAATTTCGTAAATGAGCGGCCACCACAAATTGGAACGAGCCGGCCCTGCACTACCAGTACTGTCAAGGCTTGTCTGAACTTCTCAAGGATGAATTAGCCAGGATGGAAACTCCCGCTTCCTTGGAAGAAATAATCCAAGCAGCCACGAAACTGGACAGGCGCTTGCGTGAGCCACGCTCAGAGTGTTTTCAAGGCCCGTGCCCTGCCTGGACGTCGTCCAGACCCCTGCCTGTTCAGTCACCATCTCCAACGGCTGCTGCTACTACACCAGTCCCTGAGGCTGAACCTATGCAGCTCGGCCTGGTTTGTGCTCCGCTGACCTCTGAAGAGAGGCAACGCAGACGGCAATCCAACTTGTGCCTCTACTGCGGGGGTGCCAGACACTTCTTGTGCAACTGCCCAATAAGACCTAGTAAGTTCTTTCGGCCAAATTTGATGAACTGTCAAAACAACAATGCTCCAAAAACTTACGTGATGTTGTTTGTTTCCTCACAGCTCCTGGAAGGGGAGACCCGCTTACCGGCCATCATTGATTCCGGAGCGCGCAGTTGCTTCGTGGACGCTGTCTTGGCCCACAGCCTGCATATCCCTCTGCAAACCAAAGCTCAAGGTCTACGAATACATCTGGCCGACGGGTCACTTCCTCGTTCAGGTCCCATCACCCAGGAAACCCAACCTATTCTTGTAACCACAGATTCCGGTCATCAGGAATTTCTACGGCTAGACCTCATTCACTCTCCTATTTTTCCTGTTATACTGGGCTTTCCCTGGTTACAGGTTCATGATCCACAGATCAAATGGAGTACTAAGGCGGTATCTTTCTCCTCTCAGTATTGCTCTCAACATTGTCTTCCCACGGTTCCGAAAGTCTGTGCAGCGATTACTGTTCCGTCAGACAGTCTCCAACATGTTCCCTCCAAATACCTTGAGTTTCAAGAAGTCTTTAACAAACAAATGGCTGACTGCCTACCACCTCATCGGCCTTACGACTGTCCGATCGACCTCCTGCCCGGATCAGAAGTCCCGTTTGGCCGTATATTTCCTCTCTCAGAAACTGAGCTGGAAGCTCTTAAACAATATATCGATGAGAATCTCAAAAAGGGTTTTATCCGTCCCTCGTCCTCACCTGCCGGAGCTGGCATGTTTTTTGTAGGGAAAAAGGATGGTTCCCTTAGGCCATGTGTAGACTATCGGCAGCTTAATAATATCACCATCAAGAACAGGTATCCACTGCCGCTCATTCCTGAGCTGTTTCAACGGTTCCGATCAGCCAAAGTTTTTTCCAAACTTGACCTCCGGGGTGCCTATATTCTCGTCAGGATCAGAGCTGGGGACGAGTGGAAAATGGCTTTCAGGTCCAGGTTTGGACATTTCGAATACCTGGTGATGCCATTCAGGCTCTGTAATGCTCCAGCCACCTTTCAACACCTGGTGAATGATATATTCCGAGAATATCTGGATGATTTCCTTGTTGTCTACCTGGATGATATTCTTATTTTCTCCTCCACTATTGAACTGCACAAGGGGCATGTAAAAAAGGTTCTTACCATACTGAAACAACACAAGCTATATCTGAAAGTCGAAAAATGTGAATTCGAAAAATCGGTCGTACAATTTCTAGGATTCATCATTTCAACTAATGGGGTCGCAATGGATCCACAAAAGATACAAGCAATTCAGGAATGGCCGGCCCCATCTGATAAAAGAGGGGTACAGCGGTTTATAGGGTTTGCCAACTTTTACAGAAAATTTATTGTCGGATTCTCTGCTATTGTGGCACCTATCACTCAGTTAACCCGTCAGCACGGTTCCTTTCAGTGGTCCCAAGCCGCACAAGAAGCCTTTCTGAAATTGAAGACCTTGTTCAGTTCCGCCCCAATTCTCCGTCACCCTGATCCTACTCAGCCATTTGTACTAGAGGTGGATGCATCAGAAATCGCAACAGGAGCTATTCTTTCCCGAAGACAGGGACCTAAAGCCATTCTACATCCTGTAGCTTTTGCATCCTGGAGACTCAGCCCGCCGGAACTTAATTACGATGTGGGTGACAGGGAGCTGCTGGCCATAAAGTTCGCTCTAGAGGAATAGAGGTATTTACTGTAAGTCGCATTACACCCACTGATGATCTTTACGGATCACAAAAATCTGGAATACCTCAGAACAGCAAAACGACTAAAACCCAGACAAGCCCGTTGGTCTCTCTTCTTTTCTCGTTTTCATTTCCATATATCCTACAGACCTGGTGAAAAAATGGAAAGGCAGACGCACTCTCTCGGATGTTTTCTGCAGATCCCCGAACTTCGGAACCGAGCACTATCCTTTCTCCACAAAACTTTCTTGGACTGACTCAGGCGGACCTAATATCATCCATCAGGTCCTCATCTAATTTGTGTACTGAACCAGAGGTACATTCCTTGAAGAAATGTGAGGATCTTTTTTGGGTCCGGGGAAAAATTTTTGTACCTCAAGAGACACGGCCGTTAACCCTTAAAATGTGTCATGACCATAAATTGGCGGGGCACTTCGGGATGAAGAAGATGTCTGAGCTGATCTCTCACTCCTTTTGGTGGCCTGGGTGGAGACGGGATTGTAAAGAGTATGTGGCCTCCTATCCTCTGTGCCAGCGGAACAAGGGCCAAAACGCCAAGTCCTGGGGCTTGCTCAAACCCTTGCTCATCCCAGAACGGCCATGGGCCGATGTGTCCATGGATTTTATTGTAGACTTGCCGGCCTCGGAAGGTTTTACCACCATTTTTGTTGTCGACCGTCTCCAAGATGGCTCATTTCTTGCCCATGAGGGGCACTCCTTCTGCCGTAGACACAGCCAATATCTTTTTGAAAGAGATCATTAGGCTCCATGGTGTGCTGAAGAGTATCGTGTCGGATAGTGGTGTGCAATTTACTTCTAAATTCTGGAGGGAACTCTGCAAAACCCTGGATATCAAAGTTTGCCTCTCTTCAGCGTATCACCCTCAAAGCAACGGCCAAACGGAGAGGACAAACCAGACCCTTGAGCAATACCTCCGTTGTCTCTGCTCAGGCTCCCAGGACGATTGGGCAAGTCTTCTCCCGTACGCTGAATTTACCTATAACAATTCTGTTCATGCGGCTACCAACCAAACACCCTTCTGGGCAAATTGTAGGTTCCATCCTACGTTTCTTTCTAATGACATCCCTGAAACGGCAGTTCCTGCAGTTCAAGACAGGATAACCTCTTTGCAATCCAACCTTCGGAAGATCCAAGACATGCTACATAAAGCACAAGAGGATTACAAAAAACAGTATGATCGGGGCAGGAGGGAGAATCCAATGTTTGATATAGGAGAGGAGGTCTGGTTTTCCACTACTAACCTTAAATTACCTTTGCCATCTTGAAAACTTGGACCCAGGTTCATCGGACCTTTAAAAATCAAGAGAATCATTAACCCTGTGGCTGTTGAGCTAGCACTATCAAAAACGTACAGAATCCATCCTGTTTTCCATGTATCCTTGTTGAAGCCTGTTGTGCCAAGCCCTTTTCCGGGAAGAGGAGAACTTCCTCCCCCGCCAATCAGGGTGGATGGGGAGAACGAGTTCGAGGTGGAGTCCATCCTAAACTGTAGAAAGAAGAGCAGGCAGCTACAATACCTGATCCAGTGGAAGGGATACCCACCTGAGGACAATTCTTGGGAACCCCCTAAGAACCTGCATGCACCACTCTTAATTCAAGCCTTCCATCGAGATCACCCGGAGTTGATGTCCAGTCTGGGCGTCCAGGGTCCGCCCTTAGGAGGGGGGCACTGTCAGGGGACTTCGGTCGCCTCCGTTCACCGGTCTCCGGGGCGCATGTGCGGTGGACTGGCGCTTCGGCGCACACCCATTCGCGGCCCGATGGTGCGATGCGTGCCGTCGCCCGTGCGGGTGCCCGGTAGCGCATCACGCTGACGCGCGCGCTGGGGGGGGCTACTTCTGATGACTCCAGCACCCAGTCGGGTTGCTGGTTTGTCGTCAGCTGTCCCTGTTTCCCTGTTCCTCTGCAAACCTTGTCTGCTGCTTAAAATCTGTTCTGAACCCCTGGCTTGTTATAACGGATACTGCTGCTTGTCTAAATACCCCTCGGACCTCTGCTAGTTATACAGACTTTTCTCTGCCTGATAACCCGGTTCTGACCTCTGCTTGTTTAACGGACTTCCTGCTTCTCAGTCCCCTGGTTCTGCACGACACCTGCCTGTGCACCTCCGGCCAGCAACTGAAGACTTCTACCAGGCCTTCAGTCCCACCTTCGGATCTCTCATCTACTGGAAGCCTGTGCCTCCGTGTGCCCCCTGCTCCCTGTATCATTTCCAGGGGTCTGGGTGCGCGCGGTCGTAAGGGCGAGCCGCTCTCGGCATCTTGGCCTCGGTGAGTATTAGTCGTGACACGGCTCTTCTGTGTTCAATTGTAACACGGTTGCGAACCAAGGCCTCCTTGGCCAGAATGGCAACACTGCTACGACCGTGGATGTTGAATTCCTCAGTCTGGCCAGAAATCTGGCTATTAGGGGAATCGGAGGAAAGATATAACCAAGGTGGAATTCCCATGGGAGGTTTGTGTTTGAATGTCCATCTGTGACCCTCTTGGATGGTGGAAATCGTCCAGGAGTCTTTTATTTGATTTGACCATACCTGAGTAAATAGCCTCAACCTCGCTCCTACTATTGCGGGCTGAGTATCAAAATTAATTCTGCTGGTCTCCCGAACTGGGGACTTTCGATTTCTGCACCCTCACAAAGGATGGTTGGGAGCTTCGCCAATTTCGCTTGAATTCCCTCCCCAGTCTGTAAGATCTTGCCACTCGTTATCTTTCTGGCAGATGCCGTCTAAACGGTGGATTTCTTTGCTGTTTGGGTCTTCTATCGGAAGGGATGAGTCCAGACTTTCCTCCTGTAACTTTCGAGATTGCTGTATCAAGTTTAGGACCGAATAAGTTGGTGCCGTCGTAGGGAATCCTACACCAAGTAGATTTAGAGGTCGCATCTGCGACCCGTGGTTTTAACCAGAGTGCTCTCCTTGACATTACTGAAGCCAACATCGCCCTTGCTGATGATCTGATTATATCAACGGCTGATTCAGCCACAAAGTCTCCTGCTAGGCTGAGTTCTTGCATAGCTGATATGATTTTTTCCTGGTCCGCTGCTTCCAGCAGCAATTTTTCAATGTTGGCTGCCCAACAGGTATTCGCTCTGCCGACCGCTGCCAGAGTGATCGCTGGCCTGCATGCTCCTCCTGCCGCTGAATAGGCCTTCTTAAGATCGAGGTCTATTTTTCAATCCATTACATCCCTAAAGGTCACGGCATCCTCAATCGGAAGAGTTACACGTCGCGCCAAACGCATTATTGAGGAATCCACTAACGGTGCTGAGATTAGAGGGTTCACCATTGGTTCCCTTAATGGGTAGAGTTTTGCAATCCTGTTGTTTAGACCGTTTTTTTATCTGGTTTTTGCCACTTATCCTTTATTAACTCCTCTAGCACTTCAATAAAAGGAAAAGTTTCAGGGTCCTTTTTCAGGTTAGGAAAATACTTTCTTAACTTGCGTGGGGCATCCTTCTCCTCTTCCCAACCGATTGCCTCTTTTACTGATTTTGCAAAAGGGTCTATGTGCAAAATCAAATGAAGTGGGCATTAGAATTTCGTCCTCTTCTGGGGACTCCTCCTGAATAGTATGAGAGACTGACGGGGAGAGATCTTGAATGTTTTGAAGGTGAGCAGTCCCTGCGTTTGGCATGCGTTGACCTTGATGATCTGCCAGAGCTATCAGAATGATATAGCATTAGTGGCAAGGCTCTCTTTTACTTCTCTTCACTATTTACCTAATGTCTGCCCCCTTACCTTGTTGCACGTGGATGGTCTGCTGGAGCAGCGGCCTCCATGGAAGGAGATAGTGTATCTGAAAGGAAGGATTTCTTAAGTAGGAGGTGCCAGTCAGTAATACAGTGTAGGAGAAGTGGAAGAGCAATCCAAACTTACCAGTGTCAGGGATAGAGTTATGGTCACAAGGCAGCACTGTGGAGAAGCAGAATCAGCGAGGAATGAAGCCCTAGTCTTCATAGGGGCTAAAATGACAGAATTCCCCGTTTTTAAATAAACCGCCGTCGCAGCGGCTCTGACGTCCTGCCCGTGCATGCACAGTGGCCATTTGCAGCATCCGGCGCCATCTTGGAAGCTGGCACGGATGTATGCCGGCTGTGTCAGATCCTGTGTGCCCTAGAGCTAGTTCAACATGGAAACACTGAGGATCTACAGCGCCCAGCGCGCTCGGAATTACCAACAGACACACTGAGTAAAGTGTGCATACAAGCAAGGGGATACTATGTGACAGAAAAAAGAATGAGTAAGAAGAATACCTGGAGGCCGCTGCAGATGTCACCAGAACCTCTTTAAGGTTTGCAAGGCAAAAAATATATTATTTCTTTTTTTTTTAATATGTATACCCCTGAGACCACCAGAGTGGGGTTTCCCTGCATAAAGCTCATTTAGAGACTGTACAGCCAGGGCTTCCAACTAGGAGAGGCTGAACCTAGCTGGAGCGAAGCGGTAAGGGGTTTCCAGCTTCTACCGGTCCAACCATCTAGGTGAGGAATAAAAGGAGAATACAGCGGTGGACTCCTCTTCAAAATTTATAGCTAACCAGTCCTATCAGGTTGTGGAGGCGGAGTCACAACCCAATGTGTGTGCTGCCATGATGCGTCAGGAAAGACAGATTAGGTGCAGAACATCAGTACCATTTACTAGAGTGTTTTCAAAAAACAACAATTTCATTGATTCTTTCTGGGTGAAGTATGACTTCTCCCCGCTTTTGAAACTTCCTTGGAATTCTTTATACTATTTGAGGAACTATATTTTTTCCTGATAAATACTTATTCCATACCTCCTGCATTGCATACTATGAAATAGGATGAGATTCTGGGTCTCAAATGTGTGGAATGTTTATACAGTGTCTGTGGAAAAATAATGTTTCTTGGTGAAATATTCCTATTCTCTGCCTCCAAAACCCATTACATCCTAAAGAATGTGATTCAATTCAGCAAATAATTAAATGTAACTTTTATAATGCTTTTGGAAACTATACCAACTTCCTACCTTCCAAATTGTCTCCCATGGTTAATAATTGGTTAAGCAGGGGGCATGGCCTGTATGGGCATGTGAGCTGACTCATCTCATGTGGCTCCTGCTTTTCTCTTGCTATGATCCTTCCCTCTTCCACCGATCAGCTCCACATTGCCCCAGCCTGTTGCCCAGAATCTCGGGGAAGCCCAGGGTAGTGTTTCCTGCTGCCTGCCGCCTACATGATGACCCGCAAGGGCCTAGAAGATGCTGCGGCCTCGGCGGTTTCGGATACTCAAGATGGCGCCCAGCAGCCCTTAGAACAGTGGCTGCCTCGTGGAGGAGACAAGAAAAGAGAAGTGTGAGTAACACTCCTAAACCTTCAAAGCAGTTGGGGAAGGAGCCTCTGTGGCATATGCTCTATTATACACAGAAACTGTCAGCCGTGGCCGGTCAGTCTGCTGTGGAAGACTGTGTGTCTCCCTCTGCTCAGGACTCTGTGAACCCTGCAGGGGCTGCCATGTTTGGGGAGGATGATAAATCAGGGGGAATTCATTACATGGCTGTAGATCCTGAAAATGGGGGCACTGATGATTTTTCCCAACCCACTCTAGGGTATATCCTGCAGACTGTACAGAAATGCACTGCATCAGTGGATGACTTAGGGAACACTTTGGTGGACTGCAGGAGGAGGTGTCTCTCTTCCGCCAAGACCTGCAAAAAATAAGGGAACGCACAACGCGTGGTTGAAGGCAGAATTAGTGACCTATAGAAGACCAGCTTCCTCCTTGCCTGTGAAGCCAGAACAGCCGCTCAAGAGGTGGCAGCTGCCACTAAGGGCCCATTCACACCTGAGCATTTTCAGCTCGTAAAACGCTCATCTCAAAAGTTCCAAAATGCCCAACAAGCAAAATCTCATTAATTTAAATGGCCCCTGTTCACATCTGAGCATTCTTTCATCTAAAGCAAAATGCCTGAAGCTCAAAAAAGTAAACGAGCTTCTTTTTGGGCAGATTACAGGCGTTTTTCTGCTTTTTACATTGGTGGCCTTTTGACCTGTACAAAATTGCAGCAAAAAACGCTGTAAAAAACGCTGTAAAATTGCATGACTTTCCGCCTGAAATGATACGCTCAGATGTGTATGAAGCCTAAAAAAGGCAGACAAAATAGAAATCTTCTCTGCCACAATACCATATGCATTGTGGAGTTGCCGGAGAAAGTGGAGGGCCATGACCCCACTGCATTTGTTGAGCAGTGGCTACTGGATATATTCAGCAAAAAAGGCCTTTACTCCTCTATTTTCAGTAGAGAGGGATCATCATACACCAACCAGACCCTTGCCTCCTGGAAACCAACCAAGGTCCATGCTAGCTCATATACTGAATTGTAGGGATCATGAGATTATTCTGTGACTGGCCAGAGAAAAAGCCAACATACAGTATAACGGCGTGAAAGTTTCCTTTTATCCAGAGTTATTTGTGGATGTTCAGCGCAGGAGAGCGAAGTTTCAAGATGTGAAAAAATTCCTGCTATGCCTTCAACTGCCCTACCATGCTTTATCCAGCCGGGTTGAGGGTTACTGCACGAGGCCAAACTCATCTTTGAATCTGCTTCTGATGTGGCTTCCTGGTTGGATCACAATGAACAAAGCTTAAGAAATCATTGTAAGGCCATGGATGAGGGCTGAACTTTCTTACTGCTTGCCAAGATAGGCAATCTGTTGCTGCTTTTTCCTTTTTTTGGATACCTACCTCTCCATTCATCTTTACTTGTAGTTTCCTAGTTTACTTGCATTTCCCTAGCCCTAAAAATACAAGCTAGATCTAGGAATATGTTTTCTACTGCATCATGTTTCTGAGGGGCAGCTGCCTCTCTGCCATCAAGTTTTTTTTTTCAAGAATAGATTTGTCCTGTTGATGAACCTAGATCTGAAGTTCTTGGTTGGGTCGGCCGTGTTCAATACCACATATGCTTGTATGACTCCTAACATTAGATAAAGAATTGCACCTGTGCCCTCAGGCACACTGTGTTGTTATTTACTCTCTCCCTGTGTCTGGTGGATACTACCTCACAGCCTTTATCTAATTCCCTCTAGAATTCCAGTGTTGACATACTTCCAGGCAGCTGCCTGGAAGAAACAGTATAGCCATAACTCTATTTAAATTCTTGACTTAACTTGGACAAATATATTTGGAAGTGCTCACGTCAGTCCCTCCTTGCATATGATACTACTGTTGCTCTACCATGGCTGATATTCCCATGGTTTCATGGAACATTTGGGTGTTCATGACCCTTTGAAGAGGACTACGATCTCCTCCTGTATAAAGAGAACTCCAGCCTGCAATAGTGTGTTTCCAGGAAACTCGCCTTACTCCAGAATCAGTTTCATGCCTCAATTACTCATGGTTATTGGGCAGTTACTTTCACACATACAACTTATCACTGTGGGGTCAGCTCCTGATTCATAGGGCCCTAGTATTTCGGGAATTGGGTTCTAAGGTGGAGGCTCATAGTCGTTTTATCTTTCTATATTGCGAATTGTACACGGTTACTATTATGCCAGCTTTTGTGTATATACCGCCTCCCTTTTCAGGAGCGGTGATAAGGTAGTTACTGTCCTACCTGGCTGATAAACTGGATATTCCGTTGTGTATTCTTGGGGATTTCAATTGTTATCTTGACCTATTGTTAGATAGGAACCCACTTGTTCTCTAGCCTAGTAGGGGCAGAACCACAGCCCTAGGTAAAATAATCTCAGAAGTGGGCTGGATTGACCATTGGGGATTTAAATATCCATTAGACAAACAGTTTTCTTGCTTCTCTAAATCTCATGGCTCCCTATCTTGAATTGATCTCTGCCTTGATAATACCTCTAGCATCCCCTTGGTATCCCACTTAAAATATTTACCGCATGGAGTGATTGATCATTCCCCTTTGGTGGTTTGGCTTCGTGTTCAATCACCTTCATCGCTTACTAGAGCCCCAAGGAAGTTGAATGTCTTTTGGTTGCAACTATTTCCCTCTCATGAGGCCCAGATACAGAACTTTTTCATTACAAACCAAAATAATGGGGAGGAACTACTTTGCTGAGAGGCTTTGACAGCCAGGTGCGACCGTTAGGAGGCGTGGATGTTAACCCAGGATTTTCTGGATCCATTGAAAACCTCTGCTGTGGAATGTGTTTTTTTCTAAAATGGCATTCTATGGAGAGGGAGAGAGGACAGGGCATTTGCTTGCTAGAATAGTTTGGTCTCATCAGTCCTCCCCCGCCATAGGTGCCTTACACGCCTCTGATGGCTGTATAGTAAACCACCCTGAACTTATTACTAAGGAGTTAAAACAACTGGAGGAACTGAATGTGTATTTGAGTGCTCTGGAGTTACCCACACAGATTGTCAGCGGTCTAAACTGGACTCCCCATTGACCTTGGATGAGGTGCAGGGGGTGGCTGCCTCCTTCCCTATGTCCAAGGCACCTGGGGACGATGATATCCCTCTAGAAGTATACACCAGGTATAGGGAATCTATTTTGCAGGAACTACTGAAGATTTTTAATGCCGAATACAAAGCCCAATGCCTATCTGAGTCTATGTCAAGGACTAACATCTGGGGTCTTACAGGCCGATTTAGTTGCTGTAGAGCGATGTTAAAATTCTAGTCAAGGTACTTGCCCAGCGTCTCAATGAGGTTATTTTGTCTATTATACATGCTGACCAGGTGGGGTTTATTCCCCACAAATCCACTGCCTAGAACCTACAAAGGTTATTCCACTATGCAAACACCTGCAAATTATATGGGCCAATGTGCGCTATTATCCCTGGATGCTAATAAAGCATTCAAAAGTATAGAATGGCAACACCTGTGGGCAGTGTTGACCAAATTTGGTTTTGGCGAAAGGTTCATTAAATGGGTACAATTCCTGTATCATTCCCCTGCTTTCACATTTGGGACTAGATAGGGATGCCCCCTATCCATTGCTATTTGTGGTTGACATTGAACTGCTGGCTGCCCTCATCCATGGCAATCCATTGATTACAGGGTTTAGATATGGTGAATTACATGAGAAGCTCATGTTGTATGCTGATGACATGCTGCTCTTTCTGGGAGATACGAACTTCTCCCTGAATGCTGTCATAGACACAATATCCATGTTTGGGCACTTTTCTGGACTAACCATAACCTGGACGAAGTCAGCTTTTTTGATATTGAATGGCGGATCGGGCAGTCAGTTGCGGAGGCCTCTCCAATACCTACCATATCAACATTTATATATGTGGGGGTTCACGATACCTCTAACATATTGGACTATTGTCACCTTAATATACATTCTTTACCGTCCAGATTTAGAGAAAAGGTGAATACTTGGAGTAAGCGATGCTTAAGCTATTGTAGCAGGCAGAATCAGTTTAATTAAAATGATTTTTATGCCCCAACTACTGTATCCCCTACACAATTCGCCAGTGGTGGTCCCCTTAAAAACATTTAGAATAGTTAAATCTATTTTCAGATTCCTAATTTGGATTAACCACCCCCCGGATTACACTGGAACAACATCAAAACACCAAGGACGAAGGAAGCTTGGCACTCCCTAACCCTTGGCTGTATTATATCGCAGCCCAGTTGCAGCATCTTACTGCTATGTTTCTTGCCCCATCTTTTAACTCCTCTATTCCACTAAGATCAGCTACCCACATTATGCTCAAATGTACTGGAGCTGACTCTGTCCCGAATAGCTTAGAAGCTGTATTGTTTATTGAACCACATAAAACGTACATACAATCTTCTACTTGTGGAACAAGGGTAAACATTTACAGGGGATGGAGGGATTTACAGCCTATAGCCCAATTTGGGGAAATAAATCTTATGGGGAATTGATCAAATTGCAACAGGGTCCCAGATGAAAGACATACAGGCTTTCATCTTGAAACAAATTTTTCACAATGGGAACCTTCTTTCCTTTGCAACCCTCCATGAGAGATTTAGCCTCCCCTCATATAAACAATTTTACTACATTCAATTTCAGCATGCGATCAGGGCCCAGGGTGATGAGACTCCATGAACCTTATCGCCAACTCCTATTTTCACACTGATTTGCTCAGTAGAGCATGCTAAAGGTCTTATTTCTCAGTACTACCATATGTTACTGAGTGATTATTTAGATAGCTACCCCACCAAGGCTCGAGTGAGATGGGAAAGGGACTTGGGACCACTATCTAGTAAACAGTGGGGAGATGGTAACTAGATCTTTAAACTCACCTCAAAAACTGTCCCAGTTGTACATAGTACTGCAATTCCATCACACTCCTGCTAAACTGCATAATATGGGCATACTCACCGATCCTCTGTGCTATAGATGTAAACACAATATGGGTGATCTCATTCACCTTCTCTGGAGATGCCCTAAGTTTCACCGCTATTGGACAGCTGTCTTGGGTACCCATAATAGGGTATTCCAATCCTCTCTCTCGCTAGACCTTAAAAATGATCTGTTAGGTATACTAAACGATCTCATACGGGAGGAGCCCACGAGAGTAGCGTTTAATCGAGCTCTCTTCTATGCCTTAAAACACTTATCTTGCTCTGGAAATCACCTAACCCCCTTCACACCATATGTGGGTGACGCACATGGGAAATCCCCATTATTTTTTTTAAATATGTGTACAAACACAGGAGATGCTCAGGCAAGTTTGAAAGGTTATGGACACAGTGGCTGGATACCCCTGGACTTAGCCCGCATGAACTTGTTCAGATGCGGTTGGTGCAATGTCCAGACAGACCATTATAATCTAAGCTAGGTATGGTGAATAACACTTTGAAGGCTGTGTATGTATTATTAGGATTTATAAGGTACATTGTGTATGTCAACATCTGGGACGTACAAATACATGTTATATTTCTTGGTTTTTATAAGTGAAACACTTTTCTTGTAATCCTTATGGAGATTATGGGTATATGTCACCAGCATATATCTGCATCTGTAACTGTTTGTTTAAAGTTTAATAAAGAACCTGTTTGATAAGAAAAAAAGAATTGGTTAAGCAAAACCACAAATGTAGTGTCTTAAAAAAAATACAATTTCATTTATTTTTTAATACTTAAATAGGTCAACTACCAGTCTCCAAGATTACAACTCAGATGATGCATTTATTATACATATTTCTGGATAAAATAAATCAACTTGCTGCCTCTATATGTGCCTTCTACTAACAAAAGGATTACATTCTGTTCTGAAAGTATATGCAATTTTTAAAACCTTTTGTCAAGCATTATTTCTCTCTTAAATAGGCCTAATCTCATCCTCAAAATTATTTTTAATATTATGGATGGGATTCTTCTACAATATTTATAATAAGTCTACAAAAACATTCAATTTAATTTCATATTTATTGATTAAATCTGCTTGCTCTCTTATTCTGAAATAGCAGTCTGTCCAAAAAAGCTTAAAAAGGTGTCTCTACTTCATCACTATCAGCCTGTCCAAAAGGGAACAAAAGCTATGCTACATTGATTTATATTGTTTCTTTCAGCTGTCTGGGATGAAATTCTGTTTCTAAATCTAGACACAGAATTTTTTACTTTCAATATGTTTTTATTTTAATTGGTACATACAGGTTATGCAGTAACATATGTGTAAGCTCAGGAGGGAATGCCTCCTAGGGAAAACACTTAACAGATACAAACTTAAATGAATTACAGAAGTCTGCTCGGCCTTGGAAACTCGTAGGGAGGCTCATTGACGAGTGTCTGGATCCAAAAACAATCTTAACAAGGTCTTGGCTCTACCCTTAAATCTTTAGGGATCTCTTCCCTACCCCCGGCACCCCTGATGGGAACTAACTGTGCCGGGTGAAAGAATTCTCCCTTACTATACTGCCCATACGAGCCGAGTAAACTGGTTTAATAGGACAGTTGCGTATCCCCCTGAGCAATGGGGACTACCTAACTGTAGCTTCAAATAAATTCATCAACATTTAGCCCTCTGGCATGAGTTAACCGATAAAGAGGATAGAAAGAAGAAGGAGAAGAAAGAGTGAGAAGGGGAGAGGTGGGGAAGGGGGTCCTCATGTTAGGTGAGGAGATATGATTCTAGCTTCTGCGTGCCGCTATCATAAATATTGGATAGTCGTGCCTAAAGATTATTTAGGAATGATGTGGTACTTGAGCACCCGGAATAAGGGAAGTACCCATATATTGGGCCCAAGGCTCCCATATTTTTGGGAATTTCAAGGAGGTGTCCATCAGGATGCTGGTGAGTTTTTCTTGGGTCATGATCCAAGAGATCTTTCTTTTGACTGTGTGGATTGCAGGTTTTGAGTGTTTCCAGGCTTTGGCAATTGTGATTTTTGTACCAAGCAGTATAAAGTAAATCAGCGTTTGTGATGCCTTGGTTATGCCTGGGATGTGTATGTTTAGTAGAGCTACCTCTGGGGTCCTGGGAACCTGGCAAGCCGTCACCCTGAAGATCATGGAGAAAACTTTTCTCCAGAAAGTGCGGATTTTGGGGCATTCCCACCAAATGTGGGCCATGGAGCCTAGGTGTTGGCATCCTCTGAAACACAGAGGGCTTGTTGAGGGGTATATGGTTGCTAGCCTGGTTGGGGTTAGATACCATCTGGTTAGCAGTTTGACACTTGCCTCCATGAGTGAGATATTTTGGATCCCCTTGAAGGATCTGAATAGTGCTGCTTGCCAAGTCTCCAGGTCCCTGCTGAGTTGGAAGTCAGTCTCCCAAGCCTTCATATCACGGGTACTCACCGAGGCCGAGATGCTGGGAGTGGCTTCCCTTGCGGCTAAGCGCACTACACCCCTGGTAGTGGTACAGAGGGTGTAGGGCACAGAGAGGCACGGGTCGCCTGCAGGCAGGAAGCTTCTTGAGAGGAGGACTTCAGTCACGCAGAGATGAGAGCAATGGTGGCTCTGACCCAGAGCTGGAGAAGAAGACCCGGCCGGGGTTCTAACCCGCAAACACAATGGGAGCTGGGATAAGTGCAGGAGATCAGGCACTGAGAACCCAGTAGTGGAGAGTCTATGATGCAGACCGATAACTTAATACTGGAGACTGGTAGATGAGGAAGTCCTTGAAACAGGCCGAGGGTCAAACACAGCAGATGGTAAGTAGAGGAATCCTGAAGGCAAGCCAGAGGTAGGGGGTTGGAGATGTCAGCAGAGAAGTCCGTTTAAACAAGCCGGGGTCATACACGAGAAGGCAGGAGAATCCGGAGACAGGCAGAGGGTCAAACACTGGAAGCAGATCGTGGGAAAGTCCTTTAAACAAGCCGAGGTCAAATGCTGGAGAGAGACAAGGTAGGTCAGGCAAATCCGGGTCAAAAGGTAAACACAAGAAGCAGGAATCAGGAACGGAACACTGGAAGCTGAAAGACAAACCAGCAATTAAACAGGGCACAAGTCAGTCCTTATATAGGCCAGAAAGGGGGCGTGACGCTGACGAGCGAACGTTCGTACGCCATTACGCCGTTACGCCGTTACGCCGTGTAGTGAACCCGTGTGTGCCGCTACTTTGCTAACGCGCATGCGCCGAAGCGCGGCTCCGCCGCGCAAACGCACAGGAACCTTCCGATGTTGACAGGCTCTTTTCTGACAGTGCCCCCCCCCAAAGGGCAACCTCCGGGTGCCCAATCTGGCCAGTACTCCCGGATATTTCTTGTGGAATGTTTGTATTAACCGTGGGGCGTGTATATTGGAGGAGGGTTCCCAAGAATTATCTTCTGGGGGGTACCCCTTCCACTTGACCAGGTACTGGATATGACCCCCCCTCCTTCTACAGTCCATTATAGCCTCAACCTCGAACTCCTCTTCGCCTTCAATATTAATTGGAGGAGGTGGCAACTCCTCCCTTCCTGGAAAAGAACTGGGAGTTACTGGTTTCAAAAGGGAAGTATGAAAGACAGGATGAATTCTGTAAGAGCTGGGTAAAGAGAGTTCAAAGGCCACGGGGTTCACTACTCTCTTTATCTTGAAGGGACCAATAAACCTTGGGCCTAATTTGCGTGAAGGACAAGAAAGTTTGAGGTTTGTTGCAGATAGCCAGACTTCATCCCCAATCTTAAAAATTGGGTTGCTCCTCCTCCCCCTGTCATAGTATTTCTTGTAGCTGTCCTGAGCCTTCTTCATAGTTTCCTGAATTATTTGAAAATTGGCTTGAATGGAATTTATTCGGTCTTGCACCGCGGGAACTGATACTTCTGAAAAAGAATTAGGCAAAAAAGAGGGGTGAAATCCATAATTAGCCCAGAAAGGAGTTTGATTGGTTGCTGTATGTATGGAATTATTATAGGCAAATTCTGCACAGGGGAGGAGTGAAACCCAGTTGTCTTGAGAGCACGAGCAGAAACAGCGCAGATATTGTTCCAGCGTTTGGTTCGTCCTCTCTGTTTGGCCATTACTTTGAGGATGATATGCTGAGGATAGGCATACCTTGATTTCCAGGGATTTACAAAGGTCTCTCCAAAATTTTGAGGTGAACTGAACTCCTCTGTCAGACACAATGCTAGCGGGTACTCCATGTAGCCTCACCACTTCCTTGATGAATATATCCGCGGTATCTGAGGCAGAGGGTGTGCCCTTCATGGGTAAGAAGTGGGCCATTTTTGAAAGGCGGTCGACTACTACCAGAATGGTGGAGAATCCTTCAGCAGATGGTAGGTCAACGATAAAGTCCATAGCCACTTCCTTCCAGGGTTGCTCTGGAATGGGTAATGGTCTTAATAGACCCCAGGCTTTTGCATTGGATCCCTTGCTGCGCTGGCAAATAATACAAGAGTTTACGTAGTTCTTACAGTCCTGACTCCACCCTGGCCACCAGAAGGAACGATGTATTAGTTCCGAGGTCTTTTGTACCCCGAAATGTCCTGCAAATTTGTTATCATGAAATGTTTTTAGTACCAAGGGTCTTACTTGCGCTGGAACAAATATTTTGTTTTGGGCCCATAGTAAACCATCCTGTTTCCTCAGTGTGGGTACTTCAGGGTTTAAGCATTGGCTGGAGGCCTGTTCAATGGCAGTTCTTAGATCTGGCTGGATTGAACAAAGAAAATTCTGTGAGGATAGAATAGTACCAGGTTCTGCTGTTTGAGAGGTTTCTGGGAACATTCGAGATAGGGCGTCCGCTTTCCCATTCTTGGAACCAGGCCGATAGGAAATGTGAAAGTTGAACCTGGAGAAGAACAAAGCCCAGCGGGCTTGCCGGGGTCTGAGGCGTTTTGCTGTTCTAAGGTACTCCAGGTTCTTGTGATCGGTGAAGATCATAATGGGGTGAGAAGCGCCCTCCAAAAGATATCTCCACTCCTCAAGAGCAAATTTGATGGCCAGTAGTTCACGCTCCCCCACGTCATAGTTCCTTTCCGGCGGGGACAGTTTCCGGGAGGCAAATGCCACAGGATGAAGAAGGGCCTTCTGGCCTCGTCTTTGAGATAGAATTGCTCCTAAAGCGGATTCTGAGGCGTCTACTTCCAACACATAGGGAAAAGCGGGGTCTGGATGCAGTAGTACCGGGGCAGAAGTAAATAGATTCTTCAGTTTATCAAATGCTTCCTGAGTTTCTGGGGACCACTGGAATCGACTTTGCTGGCGAGTCAGTTGGGTTATGGGAGAAATGATCGATGAAAATCCTTTTATGAACCTGCGATAGAAGTTGGCAAAGCCCACAAATCGTTGGACCCCCTTTTTATCTGTAGGGGCTGGCCATTCTTGGATAGACTTCACCTTCTGAGGATCCATTGAGACCCCTTCAGTGGAGATAATGAACCCTAGGAATTGGACTACTGTTTTTTCAAATTCGCATTTCTCTCCCTTTAGGTAAAGTCCGTGCTTCCTGAGGATCGTGAGTACCTTCTTCACATGGACCTGGTGTTGCTCAATGGTTGTAGAGAAAATCAGAATATCGTCAAGGTAAACAATCACAAAGTCATCTAAGTATTCACGAAAAATATAATTTACTAGGTGTTGGAATGTAGCTGGGGCATTGCACAGACCGAATGGCATCACTAGATATTCAAAATGTCCGAATCTAGACCTAAAAGCCGTTTTCCACTCATCCCCTGGGCGTATCCGCACCAAGTTGTAGGCGCCCCTTAGGTCAAGTTTAGAGAAAACTCGTGCGGTTCGAAACCGTTGGAACAGTTCTGGGATGAGGGGAAGTGGATAACGGTTCTTGATGGTGATCTTGTTGATCTCCCTGTAGTCCACACAAGGCCTTAAAGTACCATCTTTTTTTTCAACGAAGAAAATCCCTGCTCCAGCCGGAGAAGAGGAAGGACGAATGAATCCCTTTTCAAGGTTTTCGTTGATGTAGGACCGCAGAGCCTCCAACTCCTTTTCTGATAGAGGGAATATACGACCAAAAGGAATCTCGGAGCCAGGTAAGAGATCAATGGGACAGTCGTATGGTCGGTGAGGAGGCAAACTGTCAGCTTTCTTTTTGTCAAAAATGTCCATGAATTCATGGTAGGCTGCAGGGACGTGCTGAAGGTGATCAGGAACTGGCTGGACAGTTAGACAGGAAGCTGTGCAGACAGGACCAGAGGTGAAGCAGTGCTGGGAGCAGTAAGCCGAAGAGAAGGAGATCTTCTTCTCACTCCAATTGATATGGGGGTCGTGAGCTTGCAGCCATGGAAGTCCCAGGATGATAGGGAACATGGGGGAGCAGATGATGTCAAAGCACAGAAATTCTTGATGTCCTGAATCTGTGATGGTGAGAATGGGTTTAGTTTCTTGGGTAACAGGCCCGGAACAGGGGGATGATCCATCGGCCAGGTGGATTTGGAGCCTTTGTCTTTTATTTTGCAGAGGGATGCGTAAACTTCGAGATAGGGATGTATCCAGGAAGCAGCTGCAGGCGCCAGAATCAATAATGGCTGGTAGCCGGATCTCCTCGCCTGCCACCTGTAGGGAGACAGGAAGGACAAGATGAGTTGTACTTGAACCATTGACTTGAAAGTTCATAGCTGTTTGTAATTGGGACTTACTGGGTCTTATAGGACAGTTGCGCAAAAAGTGGCCTGACCCTCCACAGTATAGGCAGAGATTGGCCTCCCTCCGGCGTTGTTTCTCATCAGGTGTAAGTGGAGCCCGGATCAGTCCCAGTTGCATTGGCTCGCTCTCCAAGGTAGAGGAGGAAGGGACTGCAGGAAGAGGATGACCTGTGGGGACCCTGGGTAGCATCCATGTAGGCCGAGGGGATTGAAGACGTTCAGAACGTCGTTCCCGTAGACGTCGGTCAAGTTTTATGGCTAGCTGGATCAACTCCTCCAGGGTGGAAGGAGAATCAACACGTGCCAATTCGTCTTTGAGAGTCTCTGAGAGTCCCTGGCGGTACTGGTATTTGAGAGCCGCCTCATTCCATCCAGTGTCCCCTGACCATTTCCGAAATTCGACCGTCTTGTCCTCCACCGGTCTTTTTCCCTGGACTAAGGTATGTAAGATGGACTCGGCCGTGGCTATGCGTTGGGGATCATCATATAATCTTCCCATAGATTCAAAGAAGGTTTCCACGGAGTTTAGTAAGGGACTTTTCTGCTCCAGGAGGTTGTGAGCCCAAGCTTGGGGTTCTTCGGACCACAAGGAAATGATGAACCCTACTTTTACTGTCTCAGAGCTGAAAGTCTTAGGTTGGAGAGCCAGGTATAACAAGCAGGCGTTTTTAAATGCTCTAAACCTCTTCCGATTTCCGGAAAATCGTTCGGGTGTGGGCACCCTAGGTTCTGGGAGAGTCATAACAACTGCAGGAGCTGTGCTGGAGTGATCTTGTGAAGAGCTGGCCCCACTGGGGGATGTGGAAGTTGCATCCCCGGGAGATAAGATTAGATGCTGGAGACGACCTTCTAGTTGGAAATAGCCATCTTGTAGCCTCTGGACTGCTTGCGTAAGGGTCGTTACCTGCTGGCATAGAGCTTCGAGAGGGGAACCCACTCTGTCGGCCTCAGACATCTGGCTGGTTTGTACTATCACGGGTACTCACCGAGGCCGAGATGCTGGGAGTGGCTTCCCTTGCGGCTAAGCGCACTACACCCCTGGTAGTGGTACAGAGGGTGTAGGGCACAGAGAGGCACGGGTCGCCTGCAGGCAGGAAGCTTCTTGAGAGGAGGACTTCAGTCACGCAGAGATGAGAGCAATGGTGGCTCTGACCCAGAGCTGGAGAAGAAGACCCGGCCGGGGTTCTAACCCGCAAACACAATGGGAGCTGGGATAAGTGCAGGAGATCAGGCACTGAGAACCCAGTAGTGGAGAGTCTATGATGCAGACCGATAACTTAATACTGGAGACTGGTAGATGAGGAAGTCCTTGAAACAGGCCGAGGGTCAAACACAGCAGATGGTAAGTAGAGGAATCCTGAAGGCAAGCCAGAGGTAGGGGGTTGGAGATGTCAGCAGAGAAGTCCGTTTAAACAAGCCGGGGTCATACACGAGAAGGCAGGAGAATCCGGAGACAGGCAGAGGGTCAAACACTGGAAGCAGATCGTGGGAAAGTCCTTTAAACAAGCCGAGGTCAAATGCTGGAGAGAGACAAGGTAGGTCAGGCAAATCCGGGTCAAACAGGTAAACACAAGAAGCAGGAATCAGGAACGGAACACTGGAAGCTGAAAGACAAACCAGCAATTAAACAGGGCACAAGTCAGTCCTTATATAGGCCAGAAAGGGGGCGTGACGCTGACGAGCGAACGTTCGTACGCCATTACGCCGTTACGCCGTTACGCCGTGTAGTGAACCCGTGTGTGCCGCTACTTTGCTAACGCGCATGCGCCGAAGCGCGGCTCCGCCGCGCAAACGCACAGGAACCTTCCGATGTTGACAGGCTCTTTTCTGACACTTCATGTATGGGGTTTTGTCCATGGGACAGGTGAGGGCTGAATATATCACCGAGATTCCCCCCTCTGCTCCATGGCTTGGCTGCACCACAATTCGTAAGCTGTAAATTTGGGGGAAGGGGTGTGTAAGAAATTGGTGATTTGGTAGAAACAGAAGCGCTCCGATTCCGGGAGTTCCAAGTGTTTGATGCAAAATTTGAGATCGATTGGTCCAGTGGGGGTGAAGAAATGTCCTATCCGGTATAGCCCTTTGTTAAGCCACCATTTGAAAGCTGAGATGTCTAGTCCGGGTGGGAAATCGGGGTTGTGGAAGAGATGTGCTAGAGGGCGACCCTTGGAGACCAGAGACGGAACCATACGGAGGGAATCCCATAAGGTGCAGGAGTTTTTACCCCAAATATATTTAATTATGTGACACTGTAAAGATCGTAAGTGGACTTTCCTGATTGGTATAGGAAGGGAGCGAAAAAAGTAGAGAAGTCTGGGTAGGAGGGTCATTTTGATGGCGTTGATTCAGCCTAGCCATGATAGCTCATGTTTCGACCATTTGACTAGGTCGGCCTCCAGTTTTTTAAAGAGAGGGGGGTAATTGTGTGTGTAAAGAGTTTCTGTTTTGGCAGCCAATGTGATACCTAAGTAGCAAATGGATGTATCGTTCCATTTGAATTTGAAGGAATGTTTGAGAGAGGAGACTGTTTGAGGAGGTAAAGAGACGTTGAGAGCTTGGGATTTGGAGAAGTTAACTTCGAGTCCTGAGATTTTGGCAAATTTCTCTAACAATAAGCAGAGATTGGGTAATGTAGTTAGGGGGGAGGTAAGGAAGAGGAGGATGTCATCGGCGAAAAGGCCGCGTTTGTGCGTTTGGTCCCCACAGGTCACCCCTTTGATGTCCGAGTTTTGTCGCACCGCGATCGCCAGTGTTTCTATAGCTATTGCAAATATGAGAGGAGACAAAGGGCACCCTTGCCTGGTGCCTCTCATAATTTTGATAGGATTGGAATAGTGTCCTTGCATACGTATCTGGGCCCTCGGTCGAGAGTACAGGGCATGCAGAAGGCCAAGGAATCGATCACCGAAGCCCCACCTCTCCAATAGTGAGAAAATGTAGGGCCAGGAGACCGTGTCAAAGGCCTTCTGCAGGTCCAGGGACAACAGGAAACCTGCTTGGGTCGATCCCCCTTCCCAGTTAGTTTGTAAGATCGAGGTAATGTCTATTGCCCGCCGTATTTGGTCAGGGCCCTGTCTTCCAGGTATGAATCCCACCTGATCTTTATGTATGTACTAAATAATGAAGGAAGATAATCTGTTAGCCATTATTTTTGTGAGTACTTTCAGGTCGTTATTTATGAGGGAGATCGGCCTGTAGTTGCTAACGTCCTCAGGGTTCTTGTCAGGTTTGGGTATGACTGTAATCAAGGCTGTGTTAAGGTGAGTGTCTAGGGGGTCTCCACTGGTCTTGGAGTTAAAGAAGGAGGTCAGGTGAGGTGTTAGGATATGAGCAAAGGATTTATAATAGGGTATGGAGAGACCATCAGGACCTGGGGCAGACCCCTTTCTGAGGTTCTTGATGACCCCTAATACTTCCACTTCTGTTATGGGTGATTCCATCCGTTGTTTGTGAGCGTCTTTTAAGGAGGGGATAGGAAGGTCCTTCATGAAGCTAGGGATTAAGTCAGCGGGGGGTGTAGTAGGTCTACTATACAAGTTAGAGTAAAATTCTTGGAAAGCTTCTAGTATCTTGGACGGATTGGTCGTGGAGGGTTGACCCTTTATCCTGATCTTGGGTAAGGCATGAGTTCTGATGGGGGGAGAAAGTTTTGTTGCTAGTAGGGGGCCTATTTTGTCAGCCTGTGTATAGAATTTATGTTTGTTCCAGCGAATGGCCTTTTCAGCTTTGACTGTGAGTGCTAGGTTAAGATCTAATCTGGCTTTGTCGATAAGCGAGGAGGGGGTCCTGGATGGATCTTTTTTGTGTGAAGCTTTGAGTTTACTGCATTCTGTGTCTAACCGACGTATTTTGGTTCTTTGTTCTCTTTTTATCTGCGTTGAGATCTGAATGAGTTTGCCCCTTATGAAAGCCTTGTGCACTGCCCAGAGCATTTCCGGGGACGTGTCTGCTGTTTTATTTAATGTAAAGTACTCCTGCAGTGCCGTTTCAAGTTCCGTGACTCTTATGGGGTCAGATAGTAGCGACTCATTGAGCCTCCAAAGTCCCCTATTTCCACCCAGGGCCCCTGTTTTCAGTGTTATGGAGACAATAGAGTGATCTGATAGGGCCGATTCTCTAATTTGGGCTTTGTGTATTGATGGGAGTATAGAGGATGGGGTCAGGATGTGGTCGATCCGTGCGTAAGTGTTATACGGGGAAGAATAGTGAGTGAAATCCCGCTTGTTGGGATTAAGTTCCCTTCAAGTGTCAGATAGGCCATGTGCATGTATCGTCTTAGCGATTCTGAGACTTTCTTTGGTGGGACGTATGAGTTGAGACCGCGGGGGTTTAGACTTGTCCATCCCCTGATCGAACACTGCGTTCGAATCACCGCCAAGAATGATCGTCCCTTCCAATTTCGGAGTTAGTGTGCGTAAGAGTGAGTCGAAAAATTTAGCTTGTCCTCTATTCGGAGCATAATAGGAGACAAGTGAGTACAGACGGTCTCCCACCGTGCCCTTTACCAAGAGGAACCTTCCTTCTGGATCAGTATGTTCAGAAATTTTCACAAATTTATGGTTTTTGGAGATTAAGATGGCGACTCCCTTGGTTTTGTTTGCGCTCGCTAGAAAGAAATGTGGGAAGTGTGGGTAAAGAAACTTAGGGCTATACCTGGACGGGAAATGTGTTTCTTGCAGCATAATAACGTCTAGCTTGAGATGTTTATAATAGTCAAGGACCTTTCTCCTTTTAACCGGGGAGTTTAGTCCCTGAACATTGTGTGATGCTATGTGTAAGTGAGCTATGGTGCTATCAGCCATGGAGCAGAAGGATAGAGATGCAACGTAAACAGCCCCCACTTACCCTGAGATGTGTTGACACTTGGGCAAAGGCGTGAGGATCATTGTTCCTTGTCGGTGGGTGATGGGTAGGTACTTCCTCGAGGATGTGAATGATATCTGAAAAACAGAATGCAGTTATATGCAATGTTGTGATCGGGAGGGAGGGAAGAACAGAAAAGGATAGTAAAGGTCTCCTGGAAGAGAAAGAAAGGACACGGGGGAGGAGAAACCCCACGTGTCCTTCTGAAGAGATTCCGAAAATGTCTGGCCCATCCGGGCTCAGACAACCTAACCCTCAGAAACCGATGGGTATCTAGGGATTAGGTAGGTACACAAGTGGTCCGTCACGAAACCGGACGCCCTTTAAATAACATGAACTTATATTGAAAATAATATCCTCATGTAAGCATATCTTAGTATCTAGCAGCGTAACTGGCTATAGGCCCCTCGCCTCCCCTGTTAGCACATGTCCCTCCCCCCACACTCCCCAGTCCCCCCCTAGCACAGCAGAGCGTCCATTGGGATAACTATTGTTGTTTTCCCTAAATGAATGTCTAAAGTACTCTAAGGAGCAGTGTGGGGGGTTAAAACTTCCGACCTTGTGAGACGTATTTGCTTTGTGGACAACGTTCACTGCGATAAAGGAGGTCACTGGAAAAAAGAAACAAAAATCAAAAACTGTAAAATAAGTGAACCGAAGAGTCAGTAACCGGTGCCGGGGTGACCAGCGTGCCCTAGGATTTAGGCACGAGGGACCCCCACAGAGGGGGGAATCATTCCTCTGGTCCCTGCTTCACACCCGGGATGTAGTAGGTAAAATCCAAGTCATCACCGGCTTCAAGATGGGTTGTTGTCTTTGGCCTTCTTAGCTTTTCCTGTTGACCACAAAGGAGATTGTGGGCTGGGAGGGGTCGGTCTTTTGTTGGAGATGGCTCTGGCATTGGTTGTGTCCATATCAGCTTCCTGGAAGATGATTTTCAAGTGTAAAAGGAGCTTTTCTCCTTCAGGGAGTGATGAGAAAGCAAACTGTTTCCCCTTAACGGAAAATTTAACCGCGAACGGGAAGGCCCACCTGTACTTTATGTCTCTTTGGGTGAGAGCGAGAAGTAGGGGTTTCAATGATCTCCGCCTCTGGATCGGGTAGGGTGAGAGATCCACAAAAATCTGCACTTGGTGACCCATGCACATGACTGTGTGAGCAGTTCTGGCCTGTCTCATCACTTCTTCTTTCACTGTGTAGTGGTGGGGTTTGGCAATAACATCTCTTGGGGTACCATCTTTTATGGGGGGCCCCAGGGCTCTGTGGGCCTTGTCCAGCTCTAGGCGGTGAGATGGGATGGAGGGGATCAGCTGTTTAATTAGATCATGTACTGCTTCAGGTATATTTTGAATCGTTTCAGGTAAGCCACGGATTCTGATATTGTATCGTCTTGACCTATTCTCGAGTTCGTCAATATGTGCCATAGCTATGTCGAGTTGGTCTTGCACAGTACCTATGTGCTGGGAGTTTTGGTTAGTGATAGCTATAGTTTCTTCAACTTTGTGTTCGATCGTGTCGATCCGGGCTCCTAGATTGATAAAATCATTCTTGAGATCTCCTGTGATTTTAGCTGCCGTTTGTGCTAGCCCCTTATCAAGTAGATCAGAGAATCTGAGGAAGAGGGCGTCCATTTGAAGGGCCTGATCACTGACCTGGAAGTCCTGAGGATAATAGCCTGTGTGCCCTGTGTGAGAATCCCTGGGAGACAGAGAGTATTCCTTCAGAGGGCGGTCTATGGGGGATTCAGTGGAGGTTGGTGAGGGGGTAAGGATAGGTGGGTATCCCGTTTGCTTTCCTGGGGTGAGGTGCAGAGGGTAGTGGGTCTGCTCTGACCTGTAGTCCGCCTGACTGGAGAAGCTGTGTTCCTGTGTCTGTGGCTTTGCCTGTGTTGTGGCGGCCATCTTGGATTTCTCGTCCGTTTCTGTTTCCGTCAATTGTGGCCACAGGCTGCGTTTAACCAGAGCCCCTGTCATATGGGGGTGTAGCCGGGGCCTTGCAGTGTGTCTCCCCTTGTTTTGGTGGCCGTTAGTGCGCTGAGGAAGACATGATGGGTGCCGTCGTTTTCGTGAGGGAGCGGAGCTCTAGACAATCGTGGCCATTTTGGGAGCTCCGCGCATGCGCACCCATCGAAGACACGGAATTTTTTATTTCCATATAATATACCTGTATGAAAATATTTTTAACACTGTTTAGCAATTTGTATGAAGTTGATAGTGTTAGGTTTATTTTTTTTCAAAGTATACACCTTTCAATCGACTATATTGCCCCTGCTACTTCTAGGGCTCAATTATTGCCTATTATGGCTACACCAAAACGACTAATAAGACCTTTTATTTTGGAATTTAACCATATTTGGTCACAAGAGCTGTATGTGAGCCAATGAATAACTAAATTATTACACATGCACTTTATTTATTTGCAGTGTCACTGGTGCTGTCCTTGAGGATTTTAATGTTTAGTGAAACCATATATAGCTTTAAGGTATTCCCTAAAAAAATAATTATAAGGATATATATCCAAGACACCCTTGGAAAAAGAGGGTGTTACTGTCCAGATCACCAAGGGAACATAAAGGGAAAAAAAGCCTAAAATAGAAACATAATGAAACCATTACATTTAAAGTGTAACTTCACTTTTGTTGAAAAAAGAAAAACATTCCCCTCAGGGTAATCTATGTACATTGCAGGGATTATAACAAACCTTGTTGCAGATTTCTACCTTTTGTTATTCTGAAGAAATCTGTGTGTGTTTCTTTGTGCCTCTGTTCTGAGTGGGTCTAATGGGAGTGGTTTCATAATTACCTGTCAGGTGTGGAGCTACAGGGAACTAATGAGTAAATCTGCTGGGCCTGCATCCCTTTGGACGGGTTCCTATTGAAAGTATCTCTCAAAAAATGATATTTTTGTTGCAAGGGATGCCTGAAATCTGACTTGTATCTTCGGCAAACTTCTGGGAAAATTGGGGGAGCCAGTCACATAAGCAGGAAATTATGTTTCTGGGGAGTGGTCAGTACAAACTCTGTGTAATTTTTAATAACATTCAAGTACAAAATGATTAGTGTCGCAATCATATGCGCTATATTGAAAGGAAGTGTATGGATGTCCCTCGCGCTACTCTGAGTAATATATAAATGTATGAAAATACAAAAATTAAAAACTATATATAAGTAGATCAAGTGAAAAAATCTGCAGCAAAACCTGATAGTGTTCACAGCACGTACAATGCGGAAAAATGTATAAAGTGAACTTGCGCATATTAATAAATATTCTGAAAACACATAAAGTACAATGTGCAACCTTATATTTAAGGTTTTCACTACCTTCATTGGTTGCACATTGCACTTTATGTGTTTTCAGAATATTTATTAGTCTGCGCGAGATCACTTTATACATTTTTATATGCGCTATATTCTTTCTTTTTTTTTTGCTATTTTTTTTTCCCCGTAAAAGTGGAGTTACCCTATAAGGATTGATAAGAAACAATATAGAACAGGATTGTTAAGATAAAATATATAACATTTTTGGTTTTGGGTTTAATACCACTTGAACTATGTATCATGCTAGCTTATTTTTTTTTCATATGTAAACAGAAAGAAAAACACATTGAATTAATTAACATTAGCGCATATCTCAAAAATGTTCTCTCAAGATCAGATTAAATTGTTTTAAAGTGACTATTCTAAATTTATACTCTCTTATGAAAAATCAGTGGGTGAAATATCATCATCTTAATTATTTCAGGTCCATTTTAGTGAAGTATGTTTAACTTATATTTTATTCTTCTTTTGATTTATTCATGATCTTCAGAAAGGACAGAAGCCAGCAAAATCTGCCTTGTAACCAGCAGGCTGTCAGAGACTGACCATCTGCTAGAGAGTCTCTACATGTGTATTTGGATGGGCTAAAGACCCTGGGTCCCAATAGTATATTATGTAAAATGCTTACAGGGAAATGAAATAATTCACTGGCTTGCACTTTGCTGAGAAACTGTCATTTTTTACAAAATGAACATAACAAGATATGACTGTGTTACTGCCGTGACAGAGCATTGTTGTCTCATCCCCTCCCAAGTAGTAGTAACATGGGAACAAGTGCCTAAGCATATTGCACTCAAGCACTCAGCAGTTGTTATATACTATATATAAGTGTACATGTTATTGTGTATGTAACCAGCATATTGTATCAGAATGCTACTAAATATAGAACACATACCGCATATATAAAAAATATATTGATATATATATATATATATATATCTATATATATATATCTATATATATATCTATATAGATATATATATATAGATATATATATCTATATATATATATATATATATATATATATAGATATATAGATATATAGATATATATATTGTATTATATTGTATGTATATATATATATTTTTTTTTATATATACAGTATATATTTTTATATATATATACAGTATATATTTTTATATATATATATATATATATTAAATACCCATTGCTATTGTTAATTTTCACATTTATGCCTCGTACACACGGTCGGATTTTCCGATGGAAAATGTCCGATCGGAGCGTGTTGTCGGAAATTCCGACCGTGTGTGGGATCCATCGGACATTTTCCATCAGATTTTCTGACACACAAAGTTGGAGAGCAGGAGATAAAATTTTCCGACAACAAAATCCGTTGTCGGAAATTCCGAGCGTGTGTACACAAATCCAACGGACAAAGTGCCACGCATGCTCAGAATAAATAAAGAGATGAAAGCTATTGGCCACTGCCCCGTTTATAGTCCCGACGTACGTGTTTTACGTCACCGCGTTTAGAACGATCGGATTTTCTGACAACTTTGTGCGACCGTGTGTAGACAAAACAAGTTTGAGCCAACATCCGTCGGAAAAAATTCTAGGATTTTGTTGTCGGAATGTCCGAACAAAGTCCGACCGTGTGTACGCCCTATTAGGGTTTAATAAGTGGTAGCATAAAATATGATATATACCTGGCTACCATGTACTGTATGTAAATGTATGGAATGCTACTATTTATTTTCTCTGGTAAAGTCATGGCAGCCTATTAATTTCCTCCCTTGATTTCTACGATCTAATATTTGTTGGGGACAGGAGGATATCTATACACTGTAGCTAATGGTCACGTAGGGCACGTGGGGCATGATGGCATCGCTCATAGCCCTGCCCTAAAGGATGATTGCTTTCTCTTTGCCGGCAAATGATTTTATTTTATGTGTGCTCGGATTTTATTCATTGTAAATAGTCATTTTGATTTTCCTTTTCAATAAATACAGTACATCAGGTGTGATCTATTTTTAATGATTGGTACCATAGATTGTAGACTCTATATATTTCACAAAGGACAAAAAATATACACTGATTTGGGTTATTTTTAACAAAGAAATGTAGCAGTATACATTTTGGTGAAAATTTATGAAGAAAATATTCTTATTTGCAAAATTTTATAATGGAAACTAAGAAAAATGCTATTTAAAAAACAAAACTGTTGGTCTTTTTTTGTTTATGGTGCAAAAAACTTTTAAAAGCTCTATGGTGTGAAAAAAAAGTAATAAAAAATAAATATGGGGGGCGTGGCCTGACCTGACATGGAGATGGATGCCTAATCCCTGCGCTCCTGCCGCCACAGGAATATACTGACTGACTTTAGAGGAATTCAGACCCCACACAACTCTCAAACTATGGGTACTGCCTCCCGGAATTCTTCGGCATCTAGATCTCGCTCCCCCCGGGAACTGAATGGAGGATTAAGTCAAAATATCCCGGAGATGTTCCGCTCGCATAGAGGGACCATTGCGGCTTCCCGCCACGGAGCGACCCACACACAGCCCCAGCCCTCGCCTCCGACGGTACACACGCTGCCCCCACAATCAAACTCCCAGAGTCATAGTACCGGTATCGTACTCTCCCCTCAACCACATCTCAATATGCAAGACCTGAGGGCGATTGCGGACGATATAAAGGATACCCTCTCTGCCGCCATCTCGGAGCTCAGATTGGATATACGCTCCCTGACTGACAGAGTCCTCACCGTTGAAAAGGCCACAGAACGCCATGATTCGTACATACACAAAGCAGCCACCCGAATCGATTCCCATACCTTACAGATGAGGGACATGCAGCGACATTTAGAAGACCTCGATAACAGAGGCAGGCGTCACAACCTCCGGATCCGAGGCCTGAAACGATCGAGGGAGATAATATACCCCCCGCCGTGAATAGCCACTTCAACAATCTCCTCAGCAGACCTCCACAAACGCCGATAGCAATGGAAAGACTCCATAGGGCCCTGAGACCCAAGGGCAGAGAGACAGACCCTCCGAGGGACATCATCTGCTGCATCGTTGATTACAAAATTAAAGAGGAAATACTCAGACAAGCGAGGGGCAGAACACAGATTTTACACGACGGACATATTGTTCAGATATACCAAGATCTGTCTGGAATTACTCTGCAGCATCGTCGGGACCTAAAACCCCTACTTGACACCCTCCGATCGAAAGGCATCCAGTACAAATGGAAATATCCTTTCTGCCTGTCAGCCTCCACGATGGGTCGCGCGGCCCTTCTGAAAGTGCCAGAAGACCTGCCGCACTTCTGCAGCGTCATGGGAATTCCACTTGTTGCTGTACCTAACTGGTACGCTGAATTCCGCCACACAGTTGCCAAGAAATCAGCTCCTCAGGCAGAACCGATGGAAGCCCAAGAAACTCGGTACTGCAGGAGAAGATCTCCGTCGGCCCCGCGGCTCCCTTCCGGCCCTCGTCCTGGATATCCAGATATCAGTCCTACCGATTCCCCACGCAACAGAAGGGCTCGCAGGGACCGCTAACCTATTCCACATATTTAATGAAGCTAGCTCACTCGTTCATGGTTAAACATGTTTGAACTGTCTTCATTCTGTTCCTGACAATTGTTTGCTGTTCGGTTCACTTTGTTTTTCCGTATTTTTTTTTTTTTTTTTCTTTTTCACAAGGACCAGCGAACCTGACTCTCTCCTGTCCCGGAATTTATTACAGGTTCTTACTTCTCTCTTGAAACCTTACTATGGGCGCAGATCAAATGTCCTCAGTTTGTAGGTATGCTTCCACGCCCACTGTCATCTCTGCCCGGCAACATCCCTTCACAGTGGCAACTACAAGACCCATAACGCTCTGCGACACAGAGGCCGCCGCTTCTGACCTTCACGCATGCTCCACCCCGCCTCCTTCTGTGCCGCTGACTACAACCCTACTTCATAGAACGCAGAACTGCACCCAACCCGTCCTGCAGATGATTTAGGCTTGTTCCCGCAGACCGCTTCCTTCGCCCTCAGCTAAGGATCATTCTAGTGAGACAGCCTCCGATTCCAAGACTCGCACTGGCATACATGGGCTCTATGGGCGCTGCCCGTCTCGATTGGCTGGCTCCTAACCTGAACTATGGCAACTACAAGACCCATAATGCACCGCGACACAGAGGCCACTGCTTCTGTCCTTCACGCATACTCCGCCCCGCCTCCTTCTGAGCCTCTGACTACAACCCTGCTTCATAGAGCTCGGAACTGCACCCAACCCGTCCTGCATGTGATGTGGGCTTCCTCCTGCAGACCGCTTCCCTCGCCATCATCTACGGACCACTCCTGTAGGACAGCCCTCGAACCCAAGACTCGCACTGACATACATGGGCTCTATGGGCGCTGCCCGTCTCGATTGGCTGGCTCCTAACCTGTACTCTGGATCTTGGTTGGAACCTTCCCAATCTAATGCTGATCTCTGGGCCGATTCATTAGTATTTCAATGAGCAGCAGGCCATTTCTTATTAGTATTTCCTCATAACACTGAAGAGCTGCCAGGGTCCGGGACTATGGGCCCTCATGTTCGCCATCTGCTCAAACCGCAAGTATCTTTGTAACGCTATTCTAACCCTAAGAGACTGATCTCACCTGTTCAATCATTTCAGTTCATTTCTAGATTGTTCTTTTAATATGTTTCAGTTCGTTTTTCTGATCCGGGCTCCCTGCCTGACTCAGCTGCTCATGGCCTTCCGATGCCTCCCCAGAATTGCAGACTCCGGCTGTATTGGATGCTATCGCATGGGCATGGCTCTGAGTTTGGCTATAGATCCTACCTCAGAATTTACAACATGCCCGTCTCAGGGCCTCCTTGTTGATATAATTTGCCTACCTAGAGTACTTATATGGCAATTTGGTATTACTTAGATTGTTTACCTATAGTACTGTTTTTCTTGAACATATTCCTCCGTTAAGATAATAAATGAACCTGTGGCGGCGGACCGTATTATATAAACAGTCCTTCTCCACCGTTCTGGTTCTAGGTCAACCCCAACACGGTCGCCTTACTCGGTGTGGTCACCGCCTTATCGGTGCTCACCTTGTATACGCACCGTAACTTACCGATCTAGTGTATATATAGAGGTAGGTGGATACTTTACTCCACACCTCATCGGTAGTTCCTAGTGTCCCTTTTGCTCCCTCCCAGCGAACCTCTTACGTGATAACATCAGCTCGCCTTCCCCGGTCCACTCCCTTCCTCTCCCGCGATTAACCCATGGCCAACCCCGTAGACCCCCGACCGTCTCTCCGCGATATGCACCCACCCGCACAGACGCTTACACTTCACTCGATCAACATACGAGGCCTCAACACTCCCGAAAAACGGTCGAAACTCCTTTACTCCCTGCAACAAACAAAAACACACGTAGCCCTTATACAGGAGACACATTTCAGATCGGATTCCGTCCCTAAACTACAGAGTAACTACTTCCCCACGGTATACCATGCCCCTAACGCAGAGGCAAAATCCAAAGGTGTCTCCATTCTAATCTCCAAACATTGCCCCCTTCAGGTTACTGAGGTAGTCAAAGACCCACAGGGCAGATTCCTGTTCCTCAAGGGAATCCTTCACCAACGACCCATCACCATAGCCAATATTTATGCCCCCAATTCCCATCAAGTCTCCTTCTATCGCTCCACCATCCAACGACTCATAGGCTTCCAAGTGGGAACCTTGATTGTCGGCGGCGACTTCAACGTTGCACTGAACCACTCTTTAGACACCTCCAATGGTGCCTCTCACCTTACCTACAGGGCTCTTCGAGCAATCAAATTGCAATTTACAACATTGCTACTCCACGATACATGGCGCACACTCCATCCCAATGTGAAGGATTTCACCTTCTTCTCTGCCCCACACAGTAAATACTCTAGGATTGACCACTTCTTTCTTTCCCAAAACGATCTATCCCATCTCACAAAAGCCTCAATCGAACCCATGGTACTCTCGGACCACGACCCGATCTCTATGACATTAACCTTGCCAACGACTCAAGCCAGATCCCATATTTGGAGGCTTGACAACTCCCATTTGATCGACCCGGTTAATATACAACAGATAGCCACAAGCCTCTCCCAGTACTTCACAGAGAATACGTCCGATGACGTTGACATTTCCACCACATGGGCCGCACACAAATGTGTCATCAGAGGTAAATTCATCTCCCTGGCCGCCAACCGCGCTAAAGCTACACAAGCTTGTATCACCGAACTTACTACACGAATCACTAAACTAGAACGTGCCCACAAAGCTTCATTAGCTGTTTCCACGTTAACCGAACTTACACAGGCTAGGGAGGAACTTCTCACGGAACTTAACAGTAAAATGAAACGCAAATTCGCCTTATCTCAAAAAATGTACTATGAATTTAGCAACAAAGCGGGTAAATTTCTAGCAAGGGCACTACAAGCCAAGAAGGCCTCCTATGTTATCCACAAACTCAATACTCCCACGGGTGACACTTTAGTTACTACGGAAGACATCTCTGACCAATTCCTTCGCTACTTCTCTGATTTATACAATCTCCCTCCAACATGCCCCACTAAAACTACCCTCCAGCGCACCTCATTTATGTCTGATTTCTTCGATAAATACGCCCCAACCCCTATTAACCCGTCTGAATCTTCGGACCTGGACCGTCCACTCTCAAATGCTGAGATCCTCACAGCTCTAAAACAGATGAAACCAGGTAAAAGCCCGGGTCCGGACGGCCTGTCGGTTGGTTACTATAAATCTTTCCCGGAAATCCTCATTCCTAACCTTACCCGAGCATTCAACAATCTCTCTGCCCCTGATACGACTAGTAGAGATATCCTTGAAGCCCATATTACCCTTATCCCCAAACAGGACAAAGATCCAACGTTAGTCTCCAATTATCGTTCGATCTCTCTACTCAACGTAGACGTCAAACTATACGCCAAGGCACTGGCTAACCGTATCTTACCCCTACTGCCCAAATTAATATCTTTAGACCAGGTCGGTTTTGTCCCTGGCAGGGAGGCCAGGGACAACACGGTTAAAGCTCTGAATATTCACCACTGGCTTACCCAAACGTCTACTCAGGGGTTTTTTCTATCCCTGGACGCCGAGAAGGCGTTCGACAGGGTGGCTTGGGGCTACATGGAAGCTACACTACGTGTCATGGGCTTCCCACCCCACATGATTCGAATGATTATGACCTTGTACTCCTCCCCGACGGCAAGGATAAGGGTCAACGGCCGCCTGTCGAACGCCTTCTCGATTTCTAATGGCACCCCTCTCACCCTTAATTTTTCTATTGACCTTGGAACCCATGTTACGCAGGTTATGTGATAACCCGGATTTCAAGGGCATTCAAATCCACAATAAACATCATAAGCTTGCCGCATATGCGGACGATATTTTACTCTCTCTCACTGACCCGGTCACCACTATCCCTAACCTCTTAGCAGACCTCTCACTGTTCAAAAATTTATCTAACCTCCAGATCAACTTTACGAAGTCGAAATCGCTCAATATCACACTGCCTGACACACTAGTCACGCAATGCAAACTCAACTTCCCCTTCGGTTGGGAATCTCAGGCGATAACATACCTAGGCATCAAAATACCAACCAACCTCAGAGACCTGTATGCATGGAATTTTCAACCTGCCTTACAGAATATTCAAGGGGACCTCCAGAAATGGCGTCTGGGCTCCTTCTCCTGGATAGGCAGAACCGCCGTTCTGAAAATGAACATCCTGCCTAGACTCCTCTACCTATTACAAGCGATACCAATTAAACTACCTAGGTCCTTCTTCGTTGCCTACAAACGAATGTGCAGAATTTTCCTGTGGGCGGCTAAGACCCCCCGACTGAGCTGGGATAGACTGGTCCTCCCCAAGCTGTTGGGAGGATTAGGTATTCCTGATCTCCAAAAATATCATTGGGCATGTCACTTGACCAGGATTGTGGATTGGCACTTACACCACTCCGATAAAGACTGGATCTCCATAGAAGGTTCACTTACCAGTACTCCACTATCCACCCTACCCTGGATTAACCACAAATCTATCCCCAAACCTTATCTAGACCATCCACTGTTGGTGCTACATTACAAATTTTTAAAGGGGCATGCAAGCCATTAGCACTCACGCCCTTCCCAGGACCAATGACCCCGTTGGACCATAACCCTGACTTCTCCCCAGGCTTACGGCTGTCTGACCAGACCAACAGTACCTACTACTCACGTGCTCGGGCTCACCTTTTCTTTCACCAAGGCGAATTGTTACCCCACTTGTCCCTGATCTCAAAACTTCCAGAATATGACATTCCCTTCTACACCTACCTACAAATCCGGCATTTTCTCACGCAGACTAGTCCAACCTCCAACTGGCACAGAGACTTTACTCCTTTCGAACTGCTTTGTAGCGGTGAAGAACCCCAGCGCCACTTGATCTCCACCATCTACGCACTCTTGTTCTCCAATCACAAACTTAAAGATGATGCTATCATTTGACGCTGGGAATCTGAGCTATCTATTGACCTCTCCACAATGGAATGGGAACGTATATTAAGCCATACTCACAAGGGCTCCATTAACGTATCTATCCAAGAGAATAGATACAAAATATTCTCGAGATGGTACAGAACGCCCGTTAAGATCCATCAATTCCACCCATCTGTCCCTCCCACCTGTTGGAGATGCCACTCATCCGAAGGCACCCTCATACATATTTGGTGGGACTGCCCCCTCATCCAACCGTTCTGGACCGAGATACAACGCAAGATCACCCAAATAACCACCTATACCCCCTCCTTCACCCCTACTCAATACATGCTCCATCATACCCCCATGTCCCCCTCCGCTTACAAAAAATCCCTTACTATACACCTTATCAATGCCGCCAACCTCTGCATTCCTGCACTATGGAGAAACTCAACCCCCCCGTCTGTGGAAGACTGGTTCCGACGGGTGGATAGGATGGCGGACATGGAAAAACGTATTAACCAAGCTAAAGATACTCCTCTCAAATTTACTACCACATGGGCCTGCTGGACCCATTTCAGGGAATCAAACATACAAGTTGTGCCACTTGTCAGCCCACCTCCACCCCTACACGCTCCATAAACGGAATTCAACACTCCTATATACTCAGATTTTCCCCCCAAGGATCCCCTCATGTATCCTCCCCCCCCCCCAAAAACACATTCAGTGCTGGACGGCACATCCTATAATACTCATTAACTTCCTACCTTTCCCCTCCTAACCCTGCCTACTCCCTGACCGTTCCAACTAGAGGTTCTTCCTGAATATATATAGACACACTTCTGTACTTTTCCCCATAATAAAATCCCTAACCGCACGGGAACATGCTCACAGACTCTGATATACCGAACATGTCTAACCCCATCCAGTCTACCGTGGCCCCCACCCATTCACAGCACGGTCCCTCTAGGGGTGAATGGGTCCCGGGCAGACCATCTTGGTATATACTGTCTCTTCTTTAGTCACATATGACCACGCATTCTTCTCTCCCCCTACGTACAACAAATCCTCAAAACACTTCCACGCTACCCCCATGTCTCACTGAACTCTTATCAACCCAGTGGTCAATGACCCTCTTATGTTTAGTAGCTTGTAGCCAATTTCACCAAACTCAAATGGAAGCTTCGGGAACAACAATTTTTATGGTTGGCTTAACCTATTGTTTCGTGTTTTCTGTCTTCCTTATCTGCTCATTTACAATGTAGAAGCTGTAACATGCCTGCTTCCTGCCTGTCATATTGTTGTTATTGTAAATCTGAACTTGATTTGTAGTAGCCGTATTAGTGCAATTGTGACAGAGAAAATTGAGTACTGTCCGTGATACTTTTTTTATTTGCACTAACATACAATTTACATACAACTAACATACAATTTTTCAGGACAAGCTTTCGGGGTATGTCCCCTTCTTCAAGGTCCAAGCAGTACTCCTTGGACCTTGAAGAAGGGGACATACCCCGAAAGCTTGTCCTGAAAAATTGTATGTTAGTGCAAATAAAAAAAGTATCACGGATAGTACTCAATTTTCTCTGTAAATCTGAAAAAATTCAATAAATATTATTTGAAAAAAAAAAAATAAATAAATATGGATACAGTGTTGTCATTTAAAATGTGAGAGCACTGAAAGTGGAAAATTGGTCTGGGCAGGAAGGGGGTGAAAGTGTCCAACATTGAGGTGGTTAGAATCCTTAACACCTACCCCTTTCTAACCTAAATTATAGACTATAACACCCTACAATTTTGTTGACACTACAGTTTGGCCCGGGCGTTCGGGCCAAACATTGGCTGTTCGCCGTTTGGTGAACACCTAAATTGTAGGACCTTCGACCATTTGTGCGGCCTGCTGAGTGCCCCACAATGCACTGTGTGCAGCACACTGCATTGGAAGCCCTGATTGGCTGAAGCAATGAAGGATTTGCCCAATCAGGGCACAGGGCCATGATTAGAGAAGTAACAATGAATGTGCCTAATTATGGCTCATTGATCCTCATCACAGAATCCCCTCATCACAGACTCTCCTCATCAGACACCCCCTCCCCATCACAGATCCCCCCATCACAGACTCCCCCATCACAAACCCCCCTCCCATCATAGATCCCCCATCACAAAGCCCCCCAATTATCATTGACCCACCCCACACTTCCCAGAGAAGCCATTTTGCAGTGTGATATTGGAGTGGAGATAGATAGAACAAGGCTCTGTTCATTGTCTCTAGCGAGTTAATGAGCTCTAGTGAGCTATTGTGATTCTATCGTGAGTGTAAAGTGTCAGTGTAGTGTCAATATAGTGATAGTGTATTGCAGGGGTCCTCAAACTTTTTGAACACAGGGCCAGGTCATGGTCCCTCAGACTGTTGGGGGACTGGACTATAGTTTGAAAAAAATATGAACAACATCCTATGAACACTGCGCATATCTTATTTGTAGTGCAAAAAAACAGGAAAAACAATACAGTATTTAAAAGCCTAGTGCACAAGGCACAGCATAACCCCTCAGGAGGGTGAAGACCAGGAAAGTATTTAAAAAATAATTTATTGAAAAAGTATTTAACCTCCTTGGTGGTATTCCCGAGTCTGGCTCTGGGTGGAATTTCAGAGCCAAAAGCGGTAACCCCGAGCCAGACTCGGGATCGCATCGCAGGATCCAGGAAGAGCTTACTTACCTTGTCCCCTGGATCCTGCGATGTTTCCCCGCATTGTGAGAAGCTCGTCCTCCACTCGATTCATCACGGAGCCGCGCTCCGTTCCCTGCCAGCGTTGCAACACACGGGGATGGAGAGCAGCTCCAAATTCAAAAAGTGAAACACACACAATACATACAGTATACTGTAATCTTACAGATAACATTACTGTATGAAATTATTTCACATCCCTTTTGTCCCTAGGGGCTTCTCCAGTGGCCTGCATGCAGTTTTATATTATAAAAACTGTTCTTTCTGCCTGGAAACTGGAGATTGTTCATAGCAACCAAAACCGTAACTTTACATCAAAAGTGGTTTTAGACCAGCTACAACCCAGTGGTAAGGAGCGATCAACTCAGGCTTGGGAGTCAATAGAATAGTACATCACCATTTAGTACTGAGGAGGTATCTAAAACAGAAACAATAGTTAATGGTGTACACAATTACAACACTGTACTCTATATAGCTCAATCAAATACAGAAATAAAAAAACTATTTGAAAAGAATATAGAAGGCCACATTAAACATGATATGAACACATATTGTGAAATATGTTAATGAGACTAACCTGGTGTAATGGGGCATACAGAAAATATAAGGTACCAGCACTTAAAGAACTACCTCTAATTAGAGATCCAATTCACACACCCCTGATTGAAAGCACTCCAAAAGGGCTTGAAATTGGGATGGGAATGTGGTCCAAAGCCAAGAAGCGCACTTCAGGAGTGCAATCAGCATGCACTATACAGCAGTGTCAACCAATGGGGAGATCCGGATCCTTTTTGTTAATACTCACAATGTGTCGATAAATTTGTTGCCAAAAAGGTAGTTTGGTTTTGCCTACATAAAAGCAATTGCATTTGCACTGCATTAGGTAAACTACTCCTGCAGTGCGACAGTTTACAAAGTATTTGGATCTGAATGACTCTCCATTGGGCAGCACCACAGCCTTATTTTAATCATGTATTGGCAGTAATTACAATTACCGCATCTATATGTGCCTGTTAGTGTACTCTGATCACATATATTGGCCTTGAATTCACTATGAACCAATTTGTCTCATAAAGAGGGGGCTCTTCGATAGGTAATAAGGGGTTGTGTTGATACATAAGGTGCTAACGTGGTATCCATGCTTAGTAGGTGCCAGTATTTTTGTAATACGTCTCTAATTTGTCGATGTTGTTGGCAGTATCTGGTAATGACACGTGTAGGAGGAGTTTCACGGATCAGTCTTTTTGAAAAGAGAAGATCCCTCCTGCATTTGTTCCTCGCCTCCTTGTATGCCTTTCTGAGGATGCTGTTGGAGTATCCTCGGGCACGTAGTCTTTGTCGAAGTATGGTGGCCTCTTGGTCAAAGAGGACATCGCTAGAACAATTACACCTGGCCCTAATGTATTGGGCAAAAGGGATAGATGCCAATAGCGGTTCGGGATGGAAACTGGACGCTGCCAGAATCGTATTTCCCACCGTGGGTTTTCTAAAAAGTTCACTTTGGAAGGAACCATCACTGATGGTCAGATCCAAAAAAGGAAATCTTGGACAAATCGAATGTCATTGTAAATTGAAGATTGAAAGTGTTTTTTGAATTCAAGTGTTCCAAAAATTCCAACAGAAGGGTGGTTGGACCATCCCATATCAACATGACATCATCTATATAGCGATACCATGCTGCCACATGCCTAGTATAGCTAACTGCCTGAGCATCCATAAATAATATTCCTTCCCACTCCCCCAGGTACAGATTGGCGTATGCCGGTGCGCAGCAAGTGCCCATGGCAACGCCCTGTACCTGGAGGCAGTGGGAACCGTTGAATGAAAAAAATTTGTGCTGGAGAATGAACTCCAAAGATGCCACAACGAAGTCCACTGACTGATCAGTGTGTTTTCCTGAACTTGACAAAATATCACAGATTACTGAGAGGCCGAGATCATGTGAGATGTAACTATATAGGGCCTCCACGTCAATGGCGACCAAAAAGGTGTCACCACTGACGTGGAGGCCAACCAAAATATGAAGTAAATGAGTGGTGTCTCTGATATAGGATGGTACTGCTTCAACCAATGGTTGAAGCAACCTATCAATGTATCTACTTAAATTATCTGTGAGGCTACCCCTGCCAGATACGATAGGTCTGTCTGGAGGCTTGTTAACATTTTTATGCACTTTAGGAAGCACATAAAAAGTTGCCTCACATGGGAACGGTGTTCTCACAAATTCCCAGGTGTTTCTATCAATAATATGTTGATTGTATGCCCGATCTACCAGTACATAAAATTCCTGTGTATAGCCATTGATCAAAGATCTGGGTATACGTTTGTATCACCGTGGATCATCTGTGGATTGTTCTGAATAACAATGTTGCCGCCTTTGTCAGACGGTTTTATGGTTATGGCAGAGTTTTCCTTTAATGACCGCAATGCTAATTGTTCATTATATGTGAGGTTTTTTGTCCATGAGATGAGTAATTTAAACCACGTATATCCTTGGAGACCAGTTTCAAAAATGTTGCAGCATTGGGATTTGTGCTAGGTGGAGGATATAAGCTTGACTTTTTTTTCAAAGAGACGTTTTTAGTTTTGGGTGGAGAGGGTGACAGAGTCGAAGTGACACCTTCCACCTTGGCCAGTAAGCTTTCAAGATCTATGGAATCTATAAGCTCAACAGGCTCATTTTCATCCAATAGGTTGGTGAGATTTTGGAGGGCAGTAGCTTCAATGGAGGTGTGAAGCAGACGATCGGTTGGATTTGTTTTGGTGTAAAGACACTTCAACAGAAGGTTGCGAATAAACAAATGTATGTCTTTTATAACCTCAAACTTGTCAATGTATGTTACTGGGCAGAAGGTTAAACCTTTTTCCAAAACTGAACTGGGACCCCCACGTCATTTTTTTTTAAATTTTGGCCGGGGTTCCCCTTAATATTCATACCAGACCTGAAGGGCCTGGTATGGAATTAAGGGGGACCCCCACGTCATTTTTTTTAAATTATGGTTCGGGATTCCCCTGTGGGGAATTCCCATGCCGTTTTTATCAATGAACTTCTATGTGTATTGTCGGACCGGCAATGCAATAGCCCCGAGTAGTTTTAAATGGCTTTTTTCCTTTCAAATGTCATTTTGCTGTCAGACTGTTCTAAACACGGGAAACATGCGCCCCTTTACAGGCATACTATAGACACCCCCCAGCTACGAAATTTAAAGGGATATTACACTTTTATTGTTTGACGTTAAGCATTATTAAAATCACTGCTCCTGAAAAAACGGCCATTTTTAAAACTTTTTTTTGCATTGATCCATGTCCCCTGGGGCAGGACCCAGGTCCCCAAACACTTTTTATGACAATAACTTGCATATAAGCCTTTAAAATTAGCAATTTTGATTATTCATGTTCGTGTCCCATAGACTTTAAAGGTGTTCGCGTGTTCGAACAAACTTTTTTCCTGTTCACATGTTCTGGTGCGAACCGAACAGGGGGGTGTTCGGCTCATCCCTAATCACAGATCATGTATGCTTTAGATGACATAAGGCCATGTCAGGCATCATCCATAACGGCTGCGTGTATTAGCCCTTTACTAATTAAGAAGGCAATTACTACTATGTATACAATTTTGTACTGACATTGTTTTTAATGTTTCTATTGTTAAATACTTTTTCAATAAAATTATTTTTTAAATACTTTCCTGGTCTGTCCTCACAATCCTGAGGGGTTATGCTGTGCCTTATGCACTAGGCTTTTCTTGTCTGTCCACTGGATTGGCCAGACCAGGCCATACACACACTGCCATTCTACAATTACTTTGCATGTAACGGACATCGGTATATAATCCACAAAGAGAATTTACATATTTACCTTTCTCTACTGCTCTTACATATATTTCTGATTGTTACTGTTAGCCATTTGAAATGTTTGACAATGGTAAGCTAAAATGTATCTACCATATCGCATTCATTTTGCCCGATATGTACTTTGTTCTATGCTAGGCCTTGCAGGCCATGATTATAAGTTCTAATGTTACATTGTTTTTCCAGATGGAAATCAATAAACATATTGAAACAGAAAACTAGAGACATCTATACAGTGAGACTTTAACGGTGCAGATAAATAAATGATAAAAGTGATAAATGTCGGTTTATGCCAAATCACAATGAACAGATATTACCAAATGGTCACATCCATAGGATCAATTATAGAGCTACTTGCCAAAATCCAGGCATTGTGTATCTTATGCAATGCACTTGAAAATGTTTCTATATGGGTAAAACTAAACGCCCTTTCCATAAGAGAATAAATTATCATGTTTCCCTCATCAAGAAGCGTAAAATGGAAATGCCAATAAGCCGACATGTGGGGCTTTTCCATGACTTTAGTTTAAATACCATCAAATTTATAGCTCTTCAACACATTCCGCCTGACGTCAGAGGAGGCAGTAATGATCAGAAATTGTTACAGTTGGAGGCAAGCTGGATTCACTCTTTGAGAGCTACAACTTATCCAGGGTTAAATGAAATGTTAAGCTACAAAACTTTTCTTTAGTATTCAATTCAGTATTTGATCATACTCCCCCCCCTCCATCTTCAGGGTTCTTACCCTTTGGCCTTTAGATCCTAGACAGTACTGTCTTTTAAATATTGTATTCACTTGTTTGGCATAATTAAAATTAAAGGCAGGGCTGTTCCTGTATATACACATTGTCATGTATATTCTTCATTATGACTATTCACTTTTTTCTTTTTCTTTTTTCAAAAAATACCTTTCCCATCGTTAAGTAATCTAGTTGAAAGGAATATATGAACCTTGTATCTATTTAATTATTTAATCATTAATAATTATATTCTTTCCTCTTTTCTCTGGTAAAAGCAAAAATTTGTAAATATGCAACTGCGTTTCTTATGTTGCTATCGGCCACTCATAAAACATATAAGTTTTTACATTCAACTGACCGCTCTGCCTTTGAACTGCACTGTTTGCTCTGGTTTCTTTGTGCATTTGGGTGACCGTATGGATGCCCAGGGTGTCCGTAGTTTTTTATGGAACCCGCTCTACTGTGCCTCTTATGCGCGTGTTCCCGCTTGCCTGAATTCTCTCCTTATGTATATTCGGAGGAGTTCTTCCCCTTTCACCACCATAGGGAGTGCCATTTCTGTCCGCCTATCCGTGTTTTAGGACCCGGAGACAGTGGCAGATTTGGCTATAGCAGTGTGATCTGCGCATGTGCGGCGCAGTCATTACGTCCGCATCCGGTGTTCGCAGCAGATGGATGGTATTTAAAGCCACCATCAGCGGCATGCAGACGCTGCGGGAACCAGGGGACATGTACATACCTTGTATGTCGTTCTTGGTAACTATAGACACTTTCTGACTTGAGCCTTTGTTTTTCTTACTAGTGATTACAATACTTTGCCTATTAAGGAAGATTTTTCTCTCTCTGCTGATAGTTCACAGCAGTCTTTTTATGTTCACTAGATATACATCCTTTTGACAGTATGAAGTTGTATGACCCCTGGCACTAGTCAGCTACTGACCTTTTTGCTGTAAGTGACCATTTTATTCAAATTCTGCATTTTTTTTGGTCTTTATGGGGGTTTCTTTCTTTCCCATGATACATTGATCATTATTGTTCTGTTTTTTAGCTGGTCTTTATCTACCATCTCAGCCACTTTAGCGCATGGTCCTTTGTTGCGGTCAGTCATCCCAGCAGTTTTCTGGTTTCGTCCCTCTTGTATAGGAGATATAGGTGAGTGGTGATATTCCAGCATGAGAGACACCGTTGCATATAATCATTATTATTATTTTTTCTGTATTTGATGTTTGTTGCTTCTTTTTCGAACTATAATATATTCAAACTACCTGTTTTTTGATAGAAGGCTCTGTACACTACATACGACCAGCATCTCCTGAGGAAGCCTGGTTTATGGGCAAAACATGTTGGGAATCCACCATTGCTGTATTGTTGCATACATATGGTTGTACCAGCCACTACTATATCTCCTTCATTGTTGTGTCCTTGATTGTTTTTAAATATACAAATTCTTATCTTTGTCATCAAAATAAAAATAATTTTTTATACTATATTTGATATTGTGTTCAATTTATCTGCACCGTTAAAGTCCCACCTTCTTACACCTTGGATTCTATAAACTTGGGATGTGGTGCCATTACAATATTTAGGGTGTTTATGCTCATAAAAAAATTGCATCTATACAGTGAGGACACAGTAATAAAAAAACTAACAGAGGTTACAATCCCTCACAATTTGTCTTTTCGTATCCTTTATTTCCTGCATTTTTCTCTTTAAAGGCTAAGTTCACCTTTGTTCATGGTATCGGTGTATAAAAAGTGTATACAGTGTATAAAAAAGTAAGATATTTGATAATATGCTAAAGATAGCTTCCCTCCAAAATGAATTAGTCTTCTTAACGCATTTGCTTAAATGAGCGTCTGGCTCTGTAAGGGCCATCTGGTTCAGCATCAATGACATGAATCACCTCCTGTCATTATTAGATGTGCTAAACATGTTGAAATATTGTTATTCAAGTGTTCAGCCAATATTTTACAAGGTATCCTTCTGCTTTGCCTTTTATTTCTACTCATGAGAGGAAAAACTAATATTTTTTTATACAGTGCAAAAACAAGAATTCTGAAATTTATAAGACTCCTAGAAATACAAGTCACCATTGAATTAGGTCCATAGTGCACAAAGTGCAGTAATATGCATCTGTTGAAAACCTGTAATTTAAAATGTTGATATATGCAACAACCAACATGAGATAAAAAAATGTGGGGGCATGGCTTGGACGGGACCCGAGATGGCCGCTTGAGACTAGAGATCCTGCACATTGAGGAATTAAAACGCCTTTATAGGGATTTGCTGACACCTCCAAGCATGGGTAAACTCAATAGAAGCACCTCGCACCCCGCACTCTGAAAGATACCCGAACACAGCTCAGTAAGAATATACAGGAGCTGTTCCGGAATCAACAATCAGGAAAGAACGAGGCATCACAGGCCTCAACCCCAGACTCGCCTAGAAGTGGCTCTGGTTCACAAATGGACAGCAACGGATCCCCTGATCAACCTCTGAGCCTGCTGGATCTGCAAAAAGACCTGCAAAAAATTGCTCTGGACATCAAACATACCCTCACATCGGCTATATCCGACCTAAAATCGGACATTCAAAATATGACCCACTGACTCACAGATGTGGAGCAGACCTCGCAAATCCACGCAGAGGCAATCAGGCAAGTTCAAAGAACATACGACTCCCAACTACCGCATATTTTTGATCTCCATCGCCAGGTGGAAGATCTAGATAACAGGGGACACCAGCACTACTGTAGGAAATCTGCTCCATTTTTAATAGTCTGCTGGATCATCCGGCAGACTCCCCCATTGAGATGGAACGATTGCTCCGCGTTTTGAGACCCCCTTCCTGGGACTCTAAACCACCAAGGGATGTTGTATGCTGCACTGTTAATTTCCCTTTCAATCTCAAGGAAGAAATACTCCGTAAAGCTAGGGAAAGAGGCTGCATTTTATTTAATGACATTAAACTGTTCCAAGATCTTTCTCAAACATTGCAAAACAGGTGCACACTGCGCCCCCTGCTGGAGGCTCTGTGCTCTCACAACATTCAATACAGATGGAAGTTCCCATTCTGTCTCTCTGCCTCCGCTAGAGGCCGCACTGCACTCCTCCGGAAACCAGAAGACCTCCCTGCTTTCTGAGAGCAAATCGACATACCTCTGATTGATCTTCCTGAATGGTATGCCTTTTATTTCCCCACAGAGGCATGGAAACCGGTCTCCCACAACCCTCACCGAAGGCCCAAAGCCAACTATCCAGACACCACAGATTGGGCCCCACATCTCCTGGAGACTGACTTTCACTTCGAGACCTACCCCTACGCAGCCGGGGCTGGTCGTGACTCTCTGATGGAAGCGATATGATGCCTAACATTATGTGAATCAATTTGAATCAGCTTGCTTGTAAGTGTCACTAAGGTTTGTTCCTAATACTGACTGTTTGCTTTCATAATTCTGTTAAAGTGCCTGGTCTCACCTGACTCATTATGCCTCGTGAAGGTTTCAACCACACATGATGCTGAATAGGACTGCTTACCTGAGCCTCATACGTCCTACCCACAGGTAATGCTGACCCTTACGAAACCACCAAGCCCCAGATAGCCATCACCTATAACTGAGACATTAGCCATCTATGTCACCTCCACACCACATGGTAATAAATCTTCCTTGAGATCATTCAACCATCCTCCATCCACATCAAAATGTGGATGAACAATCCAAGTGGAGGATCTGACTACACATGGTGGAAGTCCCTCTTCCTCTTTTTTGGGAGTTTTTTATTTTTAATTTATTTTTATTTTTTTCTCTTCCCCTCCTCTCACCCAACTAGACAAATTTGTATTGTTTCTTAATGTACCCATGTACATTGGAATGCCTGCAGGATGGGGAGGGGCCTGAGCCTTAGCCGGTCAGAAGACTAATCTATATACCCAATTAATTACCTATATATACTTACCACCATATATATCCCATATTTACCATCATATTAAACCAGATTCCTCCTAACAATATAACGGGTACGAAGATCTTCTCGGCGTGGGCTGAGGCTGCTCCTGTGCTCATGCCATATGCCTTTTATATCACTATCCTACATTAATGTGTTTTAAAACACATCTAAAATAGAGCACACATATAGTATAACCACGACAAACAGAGACAGCTAAAAGCTACTTATAAAAGGCAAAATGATCATCCCACTTTATTCCCCTCCTTGAGGACCTCACTTAACTTAATGGTACTAATGACCCCCCCCCCACTCTTCTGTCTCTATATATCCAACTCCCAGCAAAATGAACTTGTGCTTCCCAAATTCAGGAGTACATGAATATAAACAATGTCTAATAAATATAGATCTTAGACAATAGACCTACTCATCAACCCTTGCTTTCTCGTCCGTACTTCTAAAGTGGGGATCATTGAGCAATGGCAAGCTATTAGCTATACTCTGTTTTGGCCAAACAGCATTTTAAGGGCTGACATCCTTCACAGGGGCTACTTACCAGAAGCATACCTACCCATGTGGTTAATGACATGAGCCCAATGCATTGTGGCAATCCTCTTAAACCAATAAGCCAGATAGTCTACTCAATGGAATATACCTAAATGTCTTCCCTCTACATGAACTTGTGCAGAATTATGGGTCTATTTATATATTTGCTTTTTGTTATTATTCTGTTTCTATACTGTTTAAATACTGTTTAACCCAATGGGACACTTACTAAGCAGCAGATTTAAAAGTTGACTGATTACCTTCTCTGTACTCAAGCCAGTAACTAACTCTAATGCCGTGTACATACGAGCGGACTTTTCGTCGGACTCAACTTCTAAGGACTTTTCGACAGAGTTCTGACGGAGTTCCGCTGAAACGGACTTGCCTACACACAATTACACCAAAGTCCGACCGCCTAGAATGCGGTAACGTACACCAGGTACGATGGGACTATAAAACGGAAGTGCAATAGCAAATGCGCCACCCTTTGGGCTCCTTCTGCTAATCTCGTGTTTACCTCATGTTAGTAGACGTTTGGTGAAAGACGATTTGCACTTTTCAGACTCGTGTTTTTTCAGAACGTTTAACTGTTGTTCAGTTTGTGCTTGTGGGGTTTATATCTGCTTTTCAGTGCGTGTAATCAGTTCGCATTTGTTCATTCAGTGCGTTCTTTTCTGCTCTCTGCTGATGTTCAGCTTACTCTTCACAGGCCTTGCTCTTCTTCAGTGCATTTTGTTTAAGTTCGTTCTAACCAGCCGACCGTTTTGAAGCCATGTTGCGTGTATGTACTCGTCGTAGAGTTCGTGCTTTGCTTGGGCTTGGTGTTGTAGTTAATTCTTCAACCAGCGTGACCAATTCTCTCACATGCCTTTGCTTAGTGAGAATAATCCTGATGATTTCAGGAACTTTCTCAGAGTGACAGACCCTATTTTTCACAGTTTGTTGGCTTTGCTGACCCCTTATATCAGCAGGCAGGATACCTGCATGAGGCAAGCCATCACTCCGGAGCAGAGGCTAGTCGCCACGTTGCGGTACTTGGCGACTGGGAGAAGCCTGCAGGACCTCAAGTTCTCAACAGGCATCTCCCCCCAGGCTCTGGGGATCATTATCCCAGAGACCTGTTCTGCTATCATTCAGGTCCCGAAGAAGAACTATATTAAGGTAAAATGTATCCTTTAACATCACATTGTATTGTATTTAATGTTTGCTAAGGTATTGTATTTATTTCCTCAATCCCTAATTACCATGATTGCAATATGCTGTGAATGTCCCCTTTGTCCTCATGCTGTAATCTTTTAATGCTCCTTTTTTGTCCTTCATGCATATTTGCCTACACTAACCTCCCCAGCATGCTATCCTGGGCCCATATCCTGGGCTATCCCGGGCCCATACCCACCTAGTCTAGTCACTTAACAATGTATTTTGTCAGCTCCATTGTAGTGCTTTACCCTAAACACCCCCTTAAAATGTGTCCAAATGGTATGTGTGTCCTTAAATTAATTTCTAAGCCCCCCCTTAAAATGTGTCCAAATGGTATGTGTGTCCTTAAATTAATTTATAAGCCCCCCTTAAATTTTATCAATGGGCCATCAGAGGGGGTGAGGAATCTGATAAGTGGCCTTATATTTTATTCTTTAAATAATAATTAAAATAAATGTTATACTGATGTAGGACAAGAATGTTTTTTGTGTAATCTGCTTGCAATGTTATGTGCAAAAGTACTTTTTTATTTTTTTTCTTGTTTCACTCCCCAGTTTCCTTCAATGCCACAGGAATGGCAAACTGTGGCATCTCATTGTGCCACCTGTGAAGGGGCTATAGATGGGAAGCACGTCCACATTGTGCCGCCACTCCATTCGGGGTCATACTATTTTAACTATAAGGGGTTTCATAGTATTGTGTTAATGGCGGTAGTGTCGGCACAACATGGATTTCTGTATGTGGACGTGGGAAAGAATGGCTTGATGGAGGAGTCTTCACCCAGACGGAGTTCTACCAGCGTCTCCAGAGTGGTGGCCTGGGATTGCCACCTGATGTGGATAACGTGGCAGGACTCCCCTTTGTCTTCATTGCAGATGAAGCCTTCGGTCTGGGCGAGCACCTGATGAGGCCATTCCCCCAAAGGACCCTCACCCCGGAGAGGAGGATTTTTAACTACCAGCTGGAAAGAGCAAGAAGAGTTTCTGCCTGTTTCTGACAGCAATCCATATGGCAAACTACAAACATAATCATATTGTCCTAGCATGCTGCATCCTGCACATTTTTTTTCAAAAAAATGCAAGAAATTGTATTGCATCAGTTGGGCCTGAGGCCGGACTTACAGACAAACCTCTGACGGGCCTGGATGCTGGCCGTACTGACTTGGCCCCCCAAATCTCCCGTAAAGTTAGGGAGAAATAAGTTAATTATTTCACAGGTAGGGGGGCCATTGCAATGGCAGACAATGTCTGATTTTTATTAAATAAAAAAAATAATGATCAGATAAAATCTTGAAATGTATTTATTGCTTGCTTTTCTTGTTGGCTGTCTCTTAGGTTCTCCAAGTGCACTTGTGGTGCCAAGTGGATTTTCCATTAGTAAATAAGCCCGATTGTCACTGTAAACACAAAATTACTTACAAAACTGGTATTGAGCATTGAAAGAAGAAGCCACACATTGTTGATTTGGCAAACTTTTTAATCTGTGCACATTCACATGTGCGTTTATAATTTTTTTTAAATATATATTTCTTTTTTTAATATTTTTTTTTTTTTAACTTTTTTTTTACAAGCAGGCATGTTTTAAAACATAACATACACACAACTCTGGAACTTACAAAGTTTAACATCTAGAAAATGAAGGCAATATCAGACATTTTAGTGCCAAAAATGTCTGGATATTGCCAAAAATCAGATGGGGTGATGTAACCCCTGTAAAAGTCAAATTTTGAAGATGCACACCAATTGGGATTCCAAATGGGTATATAGACATGTGCACACTGAAATATTTAGTGTCGGAATTTAGTTTTCGTCCAAAAAATAAATTTATTTAGTTACTCCCGAAATTCGTTTTTATTTATTTCGTTTTTCGTTAAAAATTGCATTCGTCCGAAAATCCAAATTGAGGTTGAATCTGTCATTGAAGGCTTATGGTGTCTGTCGAATGTTCAAAGAAGATTCTATGGAGCAGCTAAACTGTACGACGCCGTATAGTTTACCAGACACCATAAGCCAAAGTACGTGTGTACTTAGTTCTAGCTATTTTACTGCTTCTCCTCTTTGGTTACAATCAGTCAATAACATTCATCATCATCATTATTTTTATTTATCTTTTCTCCCCTAAGTCGAATCTTTTCTCCCCTACGTCGAATCTTTTCTCCCCTACGTCAAATATTTTCTCTGTCAAATCTTTTCCAAGAATAATCTTAGACTAATAGAGTTAAGGTTAGGCACATTCGACCACAGGTTTGATGGACACAGATTGTTATTGTCATCATCATGTCGAATCTCCTATCTATATCGAACTGTTGTCACAACAAAAACGAGAATAAAGCATTTGTTTATGTGGGATCTTCTTTTCGGACGAAAATGCATTCGGACGAAAACGAATGCACATGTCTAATGGGTAATGTCAACATATGCTATCTCCCATCATGGGGGATCAATGAACGTGTTTTGTGGGTGCAATCCCTTCCCCTCACCTACTAGTGTTATGAGGAAGGGGTTGCACCCACAAAACGCGTACATTGAGATGCCCCGATGGCAGATAGCATATGACACACCATGTGCATCTTCAAAATTTGGCTTTTAAAATTGTAAAAATAATTAAAAGCACTTAATGTGGTCATCTAAAAAGGAAATGAAGAACATGATCGATTTAGTTTTAGGGAAAACGGGATTAAATTCTCCCCAAAACATTGATCATGTTCTTCATTTCTTGCTGCATGATGGCCAGGTAATTGTACATTTTATCAATCTCTCCATTCCAGGCCATGATCTGGCCAATGAGTCTTTGTGCACTGTCGCTGGAAAATGGTTCCACCGCTTCCCATTCCACAACCAGCACATCACCTAAAATTGATGAAAAAACATGTATTTAGAAATATGCAGACATACATAGATTACCTGAAGCTGGGGTGTCAGACACTCACCTGGTGGGGTGCACATCTTGCCCACTTTACTCAAGATCTTGGGGGGGCTTGGGTTAATTTGCCAATCAGGTTGGCGATGTCGGGGGTCCCTGGTATCCTCTGACTGCTGTCTGAGTCTTTTCTCCCCTATGAGAATGAAACAAAAGGTATACTTAGCACACAGATATTGGAGTCCAGAAATAGGAATATGAAACATTGCTTTGAAGTGGTGTACAATTGTTTGTTTGGGAAGAGATCCAATTTGAAGACATGATTAAAATTCCCATTTTTACCAAGCTGGAATAATTAGCTTTTTTGGCCAAGTTTCACAGATGGAGACACCCCACGTATCCACTGGAGCACCTGTGTGGGTTACCCTAAAAAATGTGCTCTGGTGTCCCACACTAGTGCTCCTGAGTCCAGATGTGTAAACAGCTGCTGAGTGTCCTCTCCTTACATTCCACTGAATCAAGTTTGCAATTCATTCAAGTTTCAAAGACATCTAGACAACAATGTCCTAAACTTCTCTTAATAAGACAAATTAGCAAGACCAAAATGTAGTTAAAATCCTGTATCAACTAACATTACCATAAACATCAACACAGGTTTAATTAGAACAAACAACAATGTGTGGAATACCCTTAGCAGCTGTGGTAAGCCAGACTAGACTCCTTTACATTAAACACATTATAGCAGACATCAGACAGGTGAGTGGAGTTGATGATATTAGCATCTCATCACAGTAATGCCCCGTACACACGCTCGGACTTTGTTCGGACATTCCGACAACAAAATCCTAAGGATTTTTTCCGACGGATGTTGGCTCAAACTTGTTTTGCGTACACACGGTTGCACAAAGTTGTCGGAATTTCCGATCGCCAAGAACGCGGTGACGTCAAGCACGTACGACGAGACTAGAAAAGGCCATTTCAGAACCAAGTGCGGCACCTTTTGGGCTCCTTTTGCTAATCTCGTGTTAGTAAAAGTTTGGTGAGAGATGATTCGCGCTTTTTCAGACTCGTGGTTTTCAGATCGTTTTCTGCCGTTCAGTTTGTGCTTGTGGGTTTGTATCTGCTCTTCAGTGCATGCAAGCAAGTTCCGCGTGACTTTAAGTAGTCATTGTGTTCTTGTGCGTTCGTTACTGTTTTTCAGGTCGCTCTTCACAGGCCTTGCTGTTCTTCAGTGCGTTCTGTTACTTCGTTTTGAGCAGCCGACTGTTTTCTAGCCATGTTGCGTATGCGTACTCCTCGTAGAGTTTGTGCTGTGCGGGGGCTTGGTATTGGGGTCCTGACCTTGACACAAGTCCAGTCCATGAACAGGGTGGGGAGGAGTTCATGGACCAAGAATTGGTTGCTTCAGCGTGACCAGTTCTTTCATATGCCTTTGCTCCGTGAGATCCGTGAGAATAATCCTGATGATTTCAGGAACTTTCTCCGGATGACGGACCCCGTGTTTCACCGTCTGTTGGCTTCGCTGACCCCCTGTATCAGCAGGCAGGATACCTGCATGAGGCAAGCCATCACTCCGGAGCAGAGGCTCGTCGCTATCCTGCGTTACTTGGCGACAGGGAGAAGCCTGCAGGACCTCAAGTTCTCGACAGGCATCTCCCCCCAGGCTCTGGGGATCATTATCCCAGAGACCTGTTCTGCCATCATCCAGGTCCTGCAGAAGGAGTATAATAAGGTAAGATTTTTATCCTTTAATATCACATTTTCTTGTATTTAATGTTTGATAATATCTTGTATTTCTTTCCTTATTCCCTAATTACCATGATTGTAATATGCTGTGAATGTCCCCTTTGTTCTCATGCATGCTGTTTTTTTAGGTAATTATTTTTTAAGTCCTTCATACATATCTGCCTTCACTTACCTCCCCAACATGCTCTCCTGCCCCTATATTCACCTCATGTAGTCACTTAACAATGTATTTTATCAGCTCCATAGTAGTGCTTTACCCCAAACACCCCCTAAAATGTTTTGAAATGTGATTTGTGCTTTAAATTCAGGCAGAGTGTCAGAGGCTTTTTTTTTGTAGTGTCCCCAAATCATTTTTCTAAACCCTCCCTCCCCCCAACTGCTAAGTCAGCTGATCCCAATTCTCTATCTATCCTCAATAATCTATCTGCTGACTTTGCCAAGCCCATAAACACTATACCCATCTCTTTACTGGTCAGATTTATGGATGAATTCCCCAAAGCATGTAGTGCAAGGGCCTGCCTGTATACTTTCAAATGGTACTGTTTAAAGTTTTTGGATTCGATTATTATCTTGATAGGTAATATCAGAATGTCCAAATGTCCTCAAATGTGTACAGTGTGTATTTATATCTTTGTATTCTGACACTTCTTACCTGTCCAGTGGGCTGCCAATAGTGTAACTAAGGAGGGGCTGTTCCAAGTAATACCCATTATTTAGGCATTCATCTCTCCAATGAAGTGAAGAGGGTTACCTGTCCAAGATCCCCCCCCCCCTATAATGTTAGAAATGGCCCATGAGGGGGGGGGAGGTTGAATATGATAGGTGTACCTTATACTTTGGTGTTAATTTCCCCTTAATATATGCTATCTGGAGGTTGGCCAGCAATGCTTGTGCCTAATCTGCTTGCCATGTTTATGTGCAAAAATAGTAAACTATTTTTGTTTTCCTCAACAGTTTCCTTCCACGCCACAGGAATGGCAGACTGTGGCCTCCCACTTTGCCCAGTGGTGGGACTTTCTTAACTGCGGAGGGGCAATTGATGGGAAACACGTCCACATCATCCCACCACCCAACTTGGGGTCGTACTATTTCAACTATAAGGGGTTCAATAGTATTGTGATGTTGGCGGTGGTGTCGGCTAATTACGACTTCTTGTATGTGGACGTGGGGAAAAATGGCTGGATGTCCGATGGTGGAGTCATCACCCAGACGGAGTTCTACAGGCGTCTCCAGAATGGCAGCTTGGACTTGCCACCTCCAGAGGACAATGTGGAAGGACTCCAGAAGGACTGGCCAGAGCCAGAAGAGTGGTGGAGAACACATTTGGAATCCTGGCCAGCCGGTTCCGCCTGTTTCTGACACCCATCCATATGGCGGAGTATAAACTTAATCATCTAATCCTGGCGTGCTGTGTTCTCCATAACTTTTTACGCAAACATTCTGCCAACTATGCTGGCTCAGTTGGGCTTGAGGCTGGAATTATACATGATCCAACCCTGACGGCGCTTGAAAGTGGCCGTCCTGGCTTGCCCTCCCTGAGTGCCAGTGATGTGCGGTTAAGATACCTTGAGTTCTTTGCAGGTAGGGGGGCCATCAATATGCCAGACAATTTGTAAAGCATTTATCAAATAAAAAAGAAAAAGCTAATGTTTGTTGACATTTACTGCTTGTGTTTGTTTTAGCTGACCATCACAGCAATGTGGGCAGTCTTGAAAATGGCGTGATTGTGTAACCGTATACAAAGCACTGTTGGGTGTTATTTACTAAAGGCCAAGACACTTTTTATACTACAAGTGCATTTGAAACTGCACTGAAACTGCACTTGTAGTGCAAAGATGATTTGCCCTTAGGAAATAACCTCCATTTCCTCACAAAACAGCAATTACATCACCACAAAAGTGTTGTAGCGTTGAGACAATAATCCACACATTCTTGATTAACACTCTTTTTAATACCTGCACAATCACTTTGCATTTACCAAAGATTTTTAAAACAAACCAACATGTTTGTTGTATAACAATTTTTGGGGTGGCATTAGCAAAAATAGAAATGTCCATATACGATAAAACAGGCCTGTGTAAAACCAACAAGAAAGACAAAACTCTTGAACTTGCAAAGTTCACATTTGGTAAAACTTGAAGGCAATATCAGACATGAGTATTTAGGAATGGTGTTTGATATTGCGTTCAGATGGGGTGAAGTCACCCCTTGAAAAGCCAAATTTGGAAGATGCACACCAATTACGAATGTCAACATGTGCTAGCTGCCATCACGGGGGATCAAGGGACGTGTTTTGAGGGAGCAAGCCCTTCCTCACCACTACTTTATTTACTACTTTGAGAAAGGGGTTGCACCCCCAAAACGGGTCCATTGATCTCCCGTGATGGCAGATAGCACATGTTGGCACACTGTGTGCATCCTCCAAATTTGTAATTTCAAAACATTGGTCTCAATTTTTTCCTATTGTAGCACACAAAAAAATAAAGTGATTTTGTGGGGTTTTAAATTTGCCCCAAAATATCAATGATGTTATAATTTTTTTGAATAACATCATTGATTTTTTTCTTGAGGTTTTTCAATTCAAAATTACACCCCGTGATCTCCCCGATCAGGATCTTTGCACTTTCTGATGTGAATGGATCTCGATCCATAACATCACGATCACCTAAAAAGAGAGTAACCAAACAAAAACAGGTATCAAAAATCTGCCAGCATCCATCTCTTACCTGAGCCTGTGGTCGCAGACACTCACCTGTTGTGGTGCCAATTTCCACAACATCTTCTTCCTCCTCCTGCTCAGCTTGTTTTTGGGGTATTTCCCCTTCTTCCAGAGGTGAAGGGTCTCTGGTCTCCTCGGATGAGGGGTGTCCTCCAAGTCTTTTCTCCCCTATGTTAAACAAAAATGGTATAATTAGCACACAGATATTATATAGCAGAACTATAAATAGGAAACATTGCTTGGAATTGGGTTACAATTGTCAATTTTAGTAGAGTTCAAAGATGTAGCTTTTTTACTGGCCTTTGTCAACCTGCAATCCTTTACCTGTTTTGTACAAGCTTCACAGATGGAGACCCCCCTATAGTATACACTGGAGCACCTGTGTGCCCACCCTAATAAAAATTGTGTTCTTGTGTCCCACACTATAGTGCTCCAGTGTCCAGATGTGAAAACAAGTGCTCAGTGTCCTCTCCTTACACAGAATCTAGTTTTAATTTCATTCTAGTAACAAAGCCATCTACACAACCAAATTTTTTTCAGACAAGTAGGCCCTAAAAAATGTTGGAAAATGCATAGGGCCTAAACAATGGTGTTTTAGAGGCCGAAATAAAATTGTTTGATACGAACGATTCAAAAACATTAAAATTTCCATTTTAAACTGTACAACAATTAAGAAAACCATATGGAGCAGCACGAACGTAATAAAGACAAAAAGAATAGGAACACAGCACAACTACTTACTTTTTTGCAGCACTCTCTGGATCTTTCTGTACTGCTCGGGCCCTCTTAATTTCAGGTCCGACCACCGCTTCCTGAGCTGATCTTTCGATCGTCGTACCCCGAAATTCCGGTGCAGACTTTTGACCACTTTCGCAATGATCTTGGCCTTTCTGATATTGGGGTTGGGGTAAGGCCCATACTTTCCATCATAGTCGGCCTTCTTCAGGATGTCCACCATCTCCAATATCTCCCCAAAGGACATATTTGTGGCCTTAAATCTGCTCCTTCTGGATCGGGACGTGTCCGGATCCGGGCTTTCCTCCTCCTCGTTCTTGTAATTAGCACGCACCTGCTGTGTCTCCGCCATGTGCTCTTCCCCCACTGCGCAGAACAAAAAGGGGCGGGGAATAGACTAGAAAGAACATCAGGGGCGGGCGGAACTACACGCATGCGCAGTGTATAAAGCGTAACACACGTGCGTATTACGTACGATCTGTGAGTGGACGAAGGAGCATTGGACTCGCCGATCGATATAACGAAGGTAAGAGACATACTTGTGCCTATACTGCTTCTAGATTGAGGCCTATATTGTAACAAGATTAGTACAGTTTGGTCTGACATTAGGCTTTGTCTTGTGTTGTGTCTTGCAGTGAACATGGATATCTTATTAAAAGATAATGACTTCATGTCAATATTCATTGATATGTTAAGGGAGCTGCCATGTCTGTGGGAGATCAACCACCCACATTACAGTAACCAAACAAAGAGGAAGGCAGCGCTGGATCAATTGTTGGAAATTGTGAAGCAGGTGATCCCCATGGCAGACATCCCATATTTGAAGATCCTAATTGGTGGCCTGAGGAGCACATAAGTAAAGGAGCGCCAGAAAGTCCAGGATTCGCAGAGATCCGGAGCAGCAGATGACATCTATGTCCCCAGGATGTGGTACTATGACAGGCTGCATTTTCTGGCAGGCCAGATTGAACCCAGGTCATCCCTCTCCAGTCTTCCTTCCACGCTTCCTTCCCCCCCAGCTGAGGCTTCTGACGCCCAACCTGGGCCTTCCAGACAACATGTGGAGGAGCCCAGATTGAGCCAGGTATAGCATTCCTCTACATATTTCTGCTGGTCCAATCAATGATGTTAACTAGATGTTAGTTGGGAGTGCTAATTTAGGATTGTGATTGATGAAGCAAAAACTAAAACCATGTCCCTTTTTCATACACAGGGAAGTCTCAGCCAGGAGGTGGTCGGGCCGAGCCGGCTGCCTGATTTGCAGGTCCCTCCACTCCCCCTGGAAAGAGAAAGTGGCAGGAAGAGGAGTGCCCTAGAGGAGGCTGCCATAGGCCTCTTTTGGAGGGCTACAGAGGCCCTGGGAGCACCACACACCGTGGAGGATGACTTCGCTGCCATCATTGCCTCAAAAATGCAGAGGATGGAGGAGGGACAACAACTCATGTGTGAGTCGCTCATATTGGAGGCTCTTAATAAAGGTATGAGGGCCCAAATTACATCTGAGACACACCTTGGCGAACTCACAGATGGTCCTCCTCCTCCTCCTGCAGGTCCTCCTCCTCCTTCTCCTCCAGGTCCTCCCAGTCCTCCTCCTGCCACATCTCCAACAGAAGAGCCACAGCCAGGAAGGAAGCGTGGAAGAAAGACCAGAAAGTGAGGACCCTGGATCCAGTCTGGTCGCCCAAAAGATGCAGCCTCTTGTGGTACCACAGCCTGGTGACACAGATGTCATCTGCTGCTTTCCGGATCTCTGCAAATTCTGGACCAGACTGCCCTCCCTTACATATGGATATGGCAATTATACTTGCCTATGTGTGTTTAACTTCAAAAAAGACAGTTGGTTTGTGAGGATTCAGGTACATTTCAAAAATACAATGTGAAATTAACAAGGGACACCAACAACAAACAATCTCCTTGAGATTAAATAATAAAAGATATCAATGGTGTTGTGGTAACTTGACACACAAAACACACACAAAAATAGTCTGGAGTAAAAATAAAAATAAGATTAAACAAAGATCAGCCTTGGAAAAAATACAAACATAAAATCTAAACGAAAAATGGCTTTAAAGCACAAAAAAACTAAAAGAAAAAAAAAAACATGTCAGATGTGACAAATAACAATATATTCAGGGAATTCCAAGAAAAAAACAACAAAATAAGTTTGTGAGAAGTGTGTGTGAATATGAGCAGCAAAACTACTTAATTCTTGTTACATTATAAAGAAAAAGAGAGTGCACTGTATTAAACCTTTTTTAACATTGTACCGTGACGAAAGTGTTGTATCCATTGCGAACGCTCATTTTACCAGACTGAGCTGTTCCGTGTCAAAATTTCTTCTGAGCATGCGTGGCACTTTGTGCGTCGGAACAGGCCACACATGGTCGGAATTGACGCGATCGGATTTTGTTGTCGGAAAATTTTATCTCCTGCTCTCAAACTTTGTGTGTCGGAAAATCCGATGGAAAATGTCCGATATAGCCCACACACGGTCGGAATTTCCGACAACACGCTCCGATCGGACATTTACCATCGGAAAATCCGGCCGTGTGTACGGGGCATATGAGTCCCAACAGTATGACTCAGTCACTATTGCTAATATGGCAAATGCAGGGTCCCCAGAGTCTGTGTGTCCTGGAGGACAAGGACCCGAAGCCAAAGTAACAACACCTCAAGGGTACCCCAAATGCCAGGACCCATAATCTGTAGGCAAGAGGCTGACATTCAGTCCCCTCCAAAAGCCTCTGTCCCGGGTGAGTCTGTCACAGTCTCTATGTGAGAAGTGATCTCAAAGCGAGTGTGAATGAGGACCGAGTTGATGAGAGTGTGATGAAGCTGAGGCATTATGGGAGGAACTGCACATGGGTGTGCGTACTACAAAAATAGGGGTTTGTGTCAGTGTTAATGAGGAGGGGGAGTCTCAGCTGGAGTAATGGCACTGCAGGAACAGTTAAAGGGCAAACATTTATAAACCTACTACAAGATAATTTTAAAGTCCAGTTCATAGAGGTCCCCGACTAGGAATGAAGCTCTGCTGGACCTGGTAATCTCAAACCATGCAGAGCTTATTACTAATGTTCATATAAAAGAACATCTGGGTAGTAGTGACCATAACATGATTTCTATTAATGTTAGCTGTAAGCAACAAACACATACTGGAAAGATAGACTTGGAGAAATATTGGCATTGATGAAAACAGAACAGAAATAGAAATTTTTTAAAAAGATGGTATGTGAACACACTGCAAAATACAATCCCATGGGCAATAAGTTTGAAATGCTAAACATAAAACCTATGTACTTCATGGCCAAAGTTAGAAGAGCTATAAATAATAAGAAAATAACTTAAAAAAATATAAAAATGAAGGAACACTATCATTGTTTAAATGTTACAAAGAAAATAACAGAACATGTAAAAAAGAAATTAAGGCCACAAAAATTCAAAATGAACGGCAAAAGAGAGTAAGAAAAACCCCAAACATTTTTCAAATATATTAATAGTAAAAAGGTCAGATCTGAGCATGTAGGCATGCCTGCAAACTGAAAATTGACTGACTGCTTATATACATTTTTGGTAATCTGCGTTTATATTCCCATGTCCTGCAAACTGAAAATTGACTGACCGCTTATATACATTTTTGGTAAATCTGTTTGTCACCGCTGTCCCAACTACATCTGTAGCCATGCTCACATTATTTCAATGTTTATTTAGCCATTAAGTCTTACCTAACTTATGGGTTTCCTTATCTTTACAATTTTGGCCTTTTAGTCCCCTTGCAGTTTGATTGTGGTGTGAAAGTTATGCCCTGCTTGCTGTGTTCCGAATATACCCTCCTAATTGATTAATTGCCAGATTCCATCCACACCCAACACAGTATATAACAAGGCCTTCTTTACGGGGGAACATACAGGGGGCTGCACATACAGGGGGTTCTTCCAAAGAAGTGGGGTTCTGAAAATAAGTGACACTTCAGCGATTTGCACAAAGCTAACCATAGCAGATTGCAGGTGATCTCATTTTCATATTATCTCACCTTCTCTGAAACATGCTCTCTTTACCTCTCCTCCTCTTCACAATTGCAGCCTCTCTCCTCAAGCTCTCTTTTCTAAATCCCTCTGCTCCAATACACAATCTGTACATATCACCCTCACTTCTCCCCTCCCCCTACTACTGCACTCATCACCTCTTTCTAACTCTAAGCCCACTTGCTAACATACCCCCGAGGATACTAAAGCACGTCCCCTCATACAAATCATATTCTCATATTACCTCCCTCACTCTTCTGCTTCTCCTAATCGCTGGAGACATTTCCCCAAACCCTGGGCCTCCCTTATTTAACTGTGCCCAACACACCCATCACCATCACCATCACCCTACACCCTCTGGCGGTAGTTGCAATCTACACATTTTAGTGTAGACGCCAGCCTCCCTCTCTCCTGTGCCCTCTGGAACGCTTGCTCTGTCTGCAACAAACTCACTGCTGTTCATGACCTCTTTGTCACTAATTTCTTTAATCTACTTGCTCTCACTGAAACCTGGCTCCACGAATATGACACCCCTTCTCCTGCTTCCCTCTCCCAGGGTGGCCTTCACTGGACTCACTCCCCTAGGCCTAATGGACGCAAGGGAGGTGGAGTGGGATTCCTCCTATCCCCCCAGAGCACCTTCCAGGTTATTCACCCTCCTCCCTCTTTTTCCCTCTCATCATTCGAAGCCCACTGTATACGTCTATTCTCTCCTACTTCCCTAAGAATTGCTGTGATCTACCGGCCCCCTGGACCATTATCGACTTTCCTTGATGAGTTTTCTGCCTGGCTACCCTACTTTCTCTCTTCGGATATTCCCACAATCCTTCTCGGTGATTTCAACATCCCTGCTAATACAAACACTCCTGCTACTTCTAAACTTCTTAGTCTAACCTCTTCATTTGACCTGAAGCAATGGGTACAGGCTTCTACTCACACTGACCTTGTATTCTCCTACCTATGCACTCCGTGCAACTTCTCAAACAATCCTTTTCCTCTCTCCGACCACCACCTTATTAGTTTCTCTCTCCCCCTGTCTTCCACCACCTTTCCCTCCAATCGCCTAACAATCACCCGTAGAAGCTTTTGCAACTTCAACTCCTGTCTCCTCTATTCTGCTACTGACCACCTCTATGACAAAATCTCTCCCCTGTCCTGCCCCAACCAAGCCATGTCCATCTACAATAAATCTCTGTCCTCCACCCTGGACAAGCTCGCTCCCCTCACTAAACGCAGAATCAGGCCTCGACCCCTACAACCCTGGCAAACAGATGACACTAAAATTCTCAAAAAACGTAGTCGCGCTCTTGAGCGTCTGTGGCACAAGACTAAGTCTCTCAAAGACTTCAACCAATACAAATCTGCCCTCCAAATATACTATTCTTTCCTCCACACTGCCAAGCAAACCTATTTTACAACTCTTATTAACACTTTCTCATCCAATCCCTGTAAACTCTTCTCTACCTTCAACTCTCTACTTTGTCCTCCACCGCCTCCACCCACTGACTTACTCACTGCCCAGGAAATCGCTAATCACTTCAAAAACAAGATTGATACAATCCGTGATGAAATCTCCATTCTACAGGTATCTCCCCCAGCTAAGACCCCATGTCAACAGGTACAACTGACACTCCCCCTATTCAAATCTACTACTACACATGAAGTTGCTAAACTCCTTTCTATCGCCCACCTAACCACCTGTCCCCTGGACCCTATTTCCTCTCAAATGCTACGGTCACCCTCTGACCCCATCCTACACTCTCTAACCCACATCTTCAATCTCTCCCTCACCTCTGGCATCTTCCCCGATGTTCTAAAACATGCACTGGTCACCCCCATACTCAAAAAGCCGTCCTTGGACCCCACCAATCTTAACAACCTACGCCCAATCTCCTTGCTCCCCTTTTCCTCTAAACTCCTTGAACGCCTTGTTTACAACCAACTGAGTGACCACCTCATTAAAAACAACCTTCTTGATCCCCTTCAATCTGGATTTCGCCCTCAACACTCCACAGAAACTGCTCTTTTAAAACTCACAAATGACCTACTAACTGCAAAAACCAACGGACACTATTCTGTACTCCTACTTCTGGATCTTTCAGCTGCCTTTGACACAGTTGACCACCCCCTCCTCCTCAAAAAACTTTACTCCCTCGGTCTCCGTGACTGTGCTCTTCAGTGGCTCTCATCCTACCTATCCCAACGCACCTTCAGTGTCACTTACAATTCTACTTCCTCCACTCCTCTTCCCTTCTCTGTCGGGGTCCCCCAAGGTTCTGTTCTTGGACCTCTTTTATTTTCAATCTACACCTCTTCCCTGGGTCAGCTGATAGCCTCTCACGGCTTTCAATATCATTTCTATGCTGATGACACACAAATCTATCTCTCCACCCCTCAACTCACTCCATCAGTCTCCTCACGCATCACTAACTTACTAACCGACATATCTGTATGGATGTCACACCACTTCCTCAAACTCAACTTGTCCAAAACCGAGCTTATAATATTTCCTCCCCCACGTTCCTCTTCCCCCGACTTCTCTGTCAAGAGCAATGGCAAAACCATCCACCCGTCCCCACATGTCAGGGTACTAGGTGTTATCCTGGATTCTGAACTCTCCTTTCAGCCCCGCATCCAATCACTTTCCAAAGCTTGCCGCCTCAACCTCCGCAACATCTCTAAACTACATCCCTTCCTAACCAATGAGACCACAAAGCTCCTGATTCACTCCCTGGTTATCTCTCGCCTTGACTACTGCAACTCACTCCTCATTGGCTTACCTTTAAATAGACTATCCCCCCTTCAGTCCATCATGAATGCTGCTGCCAGACTCATCCACCTTACAAGCCGCTCAGTATCTGCTACCCCTCTCTGCCAATCCCTCCATTGGCTACCACTCGCCCAACGAATTAAATTCAAAATACTAACAATAAGTTACAAAGCCATCCACAACTCTGCCCCCAGCTACATCACTAACCTAGTCTCAAAATACCAACCTAATCGTCCTGTCCGTTCCTCCCAAGATCTCCTGCTCTCTAGCTCCCTCATCACCTCCTCCCATATCCGCCTCCAGGACTTCTCCCGAGCCTCGCCCATCCTCTGGAATTCCCTACCCCAATCTGTCAGACTGTCTCCAACTTTATCCACTTTTAGGCGATCCCTGAAAACTTTCCTCTTCAGAGAAGCCTATCCTGCCTCCATCTAACAACTGCACTATTTTCTCCATTAGCTCATCCCCCACAGCTATTACCCTTTGTATAACTTGACCCTCCCTCCTAGATTGTAAGCTCTAATGAGCAGGGCCCTCTGATTCCTCCTGTATTGAATTGAATTGTATTGTACTTGTACTGTCTGCCCTAATGTTGTAAAGCGCTGCGTAAACTGTCGGCGCTATATAAATCCTGTATAATAATAATAATAATGTAGGCCCTTTACAAAATAATCTACAGTGGGTGACTGTGCCCAAAGAGAAAGCAAATGTATTAAATTCCTTCTTCAGCTTTGTGTATACAAAGAAGCATGGGGGAGCTCATGTTCATAATGGGGATGGTAATGACACAGCCCCAAATGATACACAAGGGTTTAAAATTGGCATTGTCTAGAAATATTTAGATGGAATAATGATGAATAAAGCATCTGGACCAGATGGCATACACCCATGGATCCTTAAGCATCTACAGTGCACTTTCACCCCCTTCCTGCCCAGGTCATTTTTCAGCTTTCAGAGCTGTCATACTTTGAATGACAATTGCTCAGTCATGCAACACTGTACCCAAATGAAATTATTATTATTTTTTCCCCACAAATAGAGATTTCTTTTAGTGGTATTTGATCACCTCTGCGGTTTTTATTTTTTGCGCTATAAACAAAAGAAGAGTGACAAGTTTGAAAAAAAAACACAATATTTTTTACTTTTTGCCTTAATAAATATCCATTTTTTTTTAAACAAATTTTTTCCTCAGTTTAGGCCGATATGTATTCTTCTACATATTTTTGGTAAAAAAACCCCCAAAAAACGCAATAAGCGTATATAGATTGGTTTACGCAAAAGTTATAGCGTCTACAAAATAGGGTATAGATTTATAGCATTTTTATTATTATTTTTTTTTAATAGTAATGGTGGTGATCTGTGATTTTTATCATGACTGCGATATTGTGGCGGACATATTGGATACTTTTGACACATTTTTGGGACCAGTCACATTTATACAGCGATCGGTGTTATAAAAATGCACTGATTACTGTATAAATGTGAATGGCAGGGAAGGGGTTAACACTAGGGGGTGATCGGGGAGGTGAGGAGACCGATCAGTGTTGCTCTATACTGAGAACACACATTGGTCTCCTCTCCTCTCTGACAGGATGTGCATCTGTGTGTTTACACAGATCCACGGTCCTGCCGTGTTATTGGGCAATCGCGGGTGCCCGGTGGACATTGCGGCTGCCGGGCACACGCATCGGGTGCCCAGTGACACGGCTCGCGCTCGTGATTGCCTTAATATGCCGTCCCAGAATGAGACCCGCGCCGCCTGGCCACTATATGACAGCCGGCAGGCGGCAAGCGGTTAAAGGGTAACGCCACTTTAGTGGGGAAATAAAATAGGAAATAAAGAAAAAATAAGATAGCGTATACAATTGCGACACAAGTCATATTGTAGTTTAATGTTATTAAAAATTACCTTTCCTTTTCAATCTGCAGCTCTGTAATTTTCTGAAAATGCAATGCAATATTGCTACTAGAGATGAGCTGAACACCCCCCAGTTCGGTTTGCAGCAGAATATGCAAACAGGCAAAAAATTTGTGAGAACATGCGAAAATCTTTAATGTCTATGGGACACGAACATGAAAAATCAAAAGTGCTCATTGTAAAGGCTTATATGTTATATGCTTATCAATGTTTTTGCCATAAAAAGTGTTTGGGGACCCAGGTCCTGCCCCAGGGGACATGTATCAATGCAAAAAAAAAGTTTTAAAAACTGCCATTTTTTCGGGAGCCCTGATTTTAATAATGCTTAATGTGAAACAATAAAAATGAAAAAGTAGCGCATCTTTTCCATGTTTATTACAGTACCACAGTAAAATTACATTTCTAAAGGTAAACATTTCATTCAAAACTGCTCGCGGGCTGTAATGTATTGTTGGATCCTGGCAATATACAGGGGGTCCCCGGGTTACAAACAAGTTAGGGACTGTAGGTTTGTTCTTAAGTTGGATCTGTTTGTAAGTCGGAACAGGTACATTTTTTAAGTGTAGCTCCAGCCCAAAAAACTATTTTTAAGCTTTTTGGATAGCACAGGGAAGGGTTAACACCCCTGTAACATTTGTTTTGCTGTCTGTGCCCCTGTTCTGAAGATTTCACCTCACTTTCTGTCCCAATGACAAATGGATTTTGAAAATTTTGGGTTGTTGTGGAAACAAGGATTGGTGATAAAGCATCAGTGGAGGTACCTTTTCCCCATAATAACTCTTTACAGGAGTGAATTTCCCTTCCTAGGAGTAGATTTCCTCTAACTTCCTGTTGTCTCCCTCCGTTTGTAAGTAGGAGTCGTTTGTAAGTCGGATGTTTGTAACTAGGGGACCCCCTGTAGATAAAAATCATTGAAAAAAAAAGCCCTTTGGGTCTGATATGAATATTAAGGGGAACTCCGCACCAAAAATACAAAAAAAAAATGGTGTGGATGTCCCCCCAAAATCCATATCAGACCCATGAGGTATCTGATATTAAGGAGAATCCCAAACTAAAATTTAAAAAATAATGATGTGGGGGTCCCCCAGGCCCCCAGGCACTATATACTTTGAACAGCAGTATACATACTCTACGGCCTGCCCTATATACTCTGCAGAAAAATTAGGCCTTTGATTTTGACGTTGCCAGAACACTGTAATGCCCCGTACACACGGTCGGACTTTGCTTGGACATTCCGACAACAAAATCCTAGGATTTTTTCCGACGGATGTTGGCTCAAACTTGTTTTGCGTACACACGGTCGCACAAAGTTGTCGGAATTTCCGATCGCCAACCACGCGGTCACGTACACCACGTACGACGAGACTAGAAAAGGCCGGTTCAGAACCAAGCGCGGCACCCTTTGGGCTCCTTTTGCTAATCTCGTGTTAGTAAAAGTTTGGTGAGAGACGATTTGTGCTTTTTCAGACTCGTGGCTTTCAGATCGTTTTCTGCCGTTCAGTTTGTGCTTGTGGGTTTGTATCTGCTCTTCAGTGCGTGCAGCAAGTTCCGCGTTTAATTAGTCATTGTATTCTTGTTCATTCATTACTGTTTTTCAGGTCGCTCTTCACAGGCCTTTCTGTTCTTCAGTGCGTTCTGTTACTTCGTTCTGAGCAGCCGACCGTTTTCTAGCCATGTTGCGTATGCGTACTCCTCGTAGAGTTCGTGCTGTGCGGGGGCTTGGTGTTGGGGTCCTGACCTTGACACAAGTCCAGTCCATGAACAGGGTGGGGAGGAGTTCATGGACCAAGAATTGGTTGCTTCAGCGTGACTAGTTCTTTATATGCCTTTGCTCCGTGAGATCCATGAGAATAATCCTGATGATTTAAGGAACTTTCTCAGAATGACAGACCCCGTGTTTCACCGTCTGTTGGCTTCACTGACCCCTTATATTAGCAGGCAGGATACCTGCATGAGGCAAGCCATCACTCCGGAGCAGAGGTTGGTCGCTACCCTGCGGTATTTGGCGACAGGGAGAAGTCTGCAGGACTTGAAGTTCTCGACAGGCATCTCCCCCCAGGCTCTGGGTATCATCATCCCAGAGACCTGTTCTGCCATCATACAGGTCCTGCAGAAGGAGTATATGAAGGTAAGATTTTTATCCTTTTATATCACATTTTATTGTATTGAATGTTTGCTAATATATTGTATTTCTTTCCTCATTCCCTAATTACCATGATTGGAATATGCTGTGAATGTCCCCTTTGTCCTCATGCATGCAGGATTTTTATGTAATTATTATTTTAGGTCCTTGCCCTTCAATAACCTCCCCAGCATGGTGTCTCCTGGCCCTATATGCACCTCATGTAGTCACTTAACAAAGTATTTTTTCTGCTCCATAGTAGTGCTTTACCCCAAACACCCCCTAAAATGTTTTGAAATGTTATTTTTGCTTTAAATTCAGGCAGAGTGGCAGAGGCTTTTTTTTGGTAGTGTCCCCAAATAATTTTTAGTAACTCTCCCTCCCCAACTGCTAAGTCAGCTGATCCCAATTCTCTATCCTCAATCATCTATCTGCTGACTTTGCCAAACCCATACGCACTATACCCATCTCTTTTCTGCTCAGATTTATGGGTGAATTCCCCAAAGCATGTAGTGCAAGGGCCTGCCTGTATACTTTCAAATGGTACTGTTTAAAGTTTTTGGATTCGATTATTATCTTGATAGGTAATAGAATGTCCAAATGTCCTCAAATGTGTACAGTGTGTATTTCTATCTTTGTATTATGACACTTCTTACCTGTCCAGTGGGCTGTCAATAGTGTAACTAAGGAGGGTCTGTTCCAAGTAATACCCATTATTTAGGCATTCATCTCTCAATGAAGTGAAGAGGGTTACCTGTCCAAGATTTCCACACACCCCATAATGTTAGAAATGGCCCATGAGAGGGGGGGGGGGGGAATATGATAGGTGTACTTTATACTTTGGCGTTGTTAAATTCCCTTTAATAAATGCTATCTGGAGGTTGACCCATAATGTTAGTGTCTAATCTGCTTGCCATGTTTCTGATCAAAAATAGTAATGTTTATTGTTTTTTCCCCAAAAGTTTCCTTCCACGCCACAGGAATGGCAGACTGTGGCCTCCGACTTTGCCCAGTGGTGGGACTTTCCTAACTGCGGAGGGGCAATTGATGGGAAACACGTCCACATCGTCCCACCACCCAACTCGGGGTCATACTATTTCAACTATAGGGCGTTCAATCGTATAGTGATGTTGGCGGTGGTGTCGGCTAATTACGACTTCCTGTATGTGGACGTGGGGAAGAATGGCCGGATGTCCGATGGTGGAGTCATCGCCCAGACGGAGTTTTACAGGCATCTCCAGAATGGCAGCTTGGACTTGCCAGCTCCAGAGGACAATGTGGAAGGACTCCCATTCGTGTTCGTTGCTGATGAAGCGTTTGGGCTGGGGAACGACCTTATGCGGCCAATCCCAATGAGGACGCTCACTCCGGAACAGAGGGTTTTTAATTACCGGCTGGCCAGAGCCCGAAGAGTGGTGGAGAACACATTTGGAATCCTGGCCAGCCGGTTCCGCCTATTTCTGACACCCATCCATATGGCGGAGTATAAACTGAACCATATTATACTTGCATGCTGTGTTCTCCATAACTTTTTAAGGAAACATTCGGCCAAATATGCTGGCTCAGTTGGGCCTGAGGCCGGAATGATAAATGAAACCACACTGACGGCGCTTGAAAGCGGCCGTCCTGGCTTGCCCTCCCTGAGTGCCCGTGATGTCCGGTTATGCTACCTGGAGTTCTTTGCGGGTAGGGGGGCCATCAATATGCCAGCAAATATGTGAAGCCTTTTTATAATAAAAAACAAAAAGAAGTTCTTTGTGGACATTTACTGCTTGTATTTGTTTTAGCTGACCCTGACAGAAATGTTTTGAGTGCAGAAAATGGCGTGATTGTGTAACCTTATACAAAGCACTGTTGGCTGGTATTTCCTAAATGCAAAAACACATTTCACTACAAGTGCACTTGCAATGGCACTGAACCTGCACTTGTAGTGCAAAGTGGATTTGCCCTTAGGAAATAACCCCCATTTTCGCTGAAAACAGCAATTACATCGACCCAAAAGTGTTGTAGTGTTGAGACAATAATCCACACATTCTTGATTAACCAACTTTTTTATACCTGCACAATCACATGTGCATTTACCAAAGGTTTTTAAAATAAACCAACATGTTTGTTGTATAACAATTTTTGGGGTGGCATTATCAAAAATAGAAATGTCCATTTAGGATAAAACAGGCCTGTGTAAAACCAACAAGAAAGACAAAAAACTTGAACTTACAAAGTTCACATTAGGTAAAACCTGAAGGCAATATCAGACATCAGTATTTAGGAACTGTGTTTGATATTGCGTTCAGATGGGGGGAAATCACCCCTGGAAAAGCCAAATTTGGAAGATGCACACCAATTTATGAATGTCAACATGTGCTAGCTGCCATCACGGGGGATCAAGGGACGTGTTTTGGGGGAGCAAGCCCTTCCTCACTGCTACTTTATAATTGAGGAAGGGGTTGCACCCCCAAAACGCGTCCATTGATCTCCCGTGATGGCAGATAGCACATGTTGGCACACTGTGTGCATCCTCCAAATTTGGCTTTTCAAAACATTGCAAAAAGATTTAAAACATTGGACCACAATCAAAAAAGTGATTTTGTGGGGTTTTAAATTCACCCCAAAACATCAATGATGTTTTGCAATTCGACATTACACCCAATGATCTCCCCGATCAGGATCTGGGCACTTTCAGATGTGAAAGGATCTCGATCCCTCACATCACGATCACCTAAAAAGAGAGAAACCAAACAAAACAGGTATCAAAAATCTGCCAGCATCCATCTCTTACCTGAGCCTGTGGTCGCAGACACTCGCCTGTTGTGGTGCCAATTTCCACCACATCTTCTTCCTCCTCCTGCTCCGCTTGTGTTTGGGGTATTTCACCTTCTTCCATAGGTGGGGGGTCTGTGGTCTCCTCGGATGAGGGGTGTCCTCCGAGTCTTTTCTCCCTATGTAAAACAAAAATGGTATAATTAGCACACAGATACTTGATGGCAGAACTATAAATAGGAAACATTGCTTGGAAGTGGGGTATAATTGTCTATTTTAGCCGAGTTCCAAAATGTATTTTTTTTATTGCCCTTTGTCAAGCTGCAATACCTGTTTAGTACAAGCTACACAGATGGAGACCCCCCTATAGTATACACTGGAGCACCTGTGTGGCCCCCCTAATAAAAATGGTGTTCTTGTGTCCCACACTAGTGCTCCAGTGTCCAGATGTGAAAACAGCTGCTCAGTGTCCTCTCCTTACACAGAATCTAGTTTGCATTTCATTCTAGTAACAAACCCATCTACACAAACAAATAGTTGGCATCCAAGTAGGCCCTAAAAAATGTGGGAAAATGCATATGGCCTAAACAATGGTCTTTTAGAGGCCGAAAGAAAAATGTTTGATACAAACAAATAATGGGCCCATGAACATTAAAGTTGCCCCTTTAAACTGTACAATTAAGAAAAGCATATGGAGCAGCACGAACGTAATAAAGACAAAAAGAATAGGAACACAGCACAACTACTTTTTTGCAGCACTCTCCGGATCTTTCTGTACTGCTCTGGCTCTCTTAATTTCAGGTCCGACCACCGCTTCCTGAGCTGATCTTTCGATCGTCGTACCCCAAAATTCCTGTGAAGACTATTGACCACTTTCGCCATGACCTTGGCTTTTCTGATATTGGGGTTGGGGTAAGGCCCATACTTTCCATCATAGTCGGCCCTCTTCAGGATGTCCACCATCTCCAAACATCTCCCCAAAGGACATATTTGTGGCCTTAAAACGTCTCCTTCTGGATCGGGACGTGTCCCGATCCGGGCTTTCCTCCTCCTCCTCCTCGTTCCTGTAATTATCACGCACCTGCTGTGACTCCGCCATGTGCTCTTCCCCAACTGCGCCTAACAAAAAGGGGCGGGGAATAGAATAGAAAGAACGTCGCGGGCGGAGTTACATGCATGCGCAGTGTATATAAAGCGTAACACACATGCGTATTACGTACGATCTGTGAGCGGAGGAAGGAGCATTGGACGCGCCAATCGTAAGAACGAAGGTAAGAGACAAACTTTTGCCTATACTGCTTCTACATTGAGGCCTATATTGTAACAAGATTAGGAGAGTTTTGTCTGACATTAGACTTTGTCTTGTGTTGTGTCTTGCAGTGAACATGGATATGCTAGTGAAAGACAATGACTTCATGTCAGTATTCATAGATATGTTAAGGGAGCTGCCATGTCTGTGGGAGATTAAACACCCCCATTACGAGAACCAAGCAAAGAGGAAGGCAGCACTGGAGCAATTGTGTGAAATTGTGAAGCAGGTGATCCCCACGGCAGACATCACATTTTTGAAGATTTTAATTGGTGGCCTGAGGAGTACATATCTAAGGGAGCGCAAGAAAGTCCTGGATTCACAGAGATTTGGAGCAGCAGATGACATCTATGTCCCCAGGATGTGGTACTACGACAGGCTGCATTTTCTGGCAGGCCAGACTGAACCCAGGCCATCCCTCTCCAGTCTTCCTTCCATGCTTCCTTCCCCCCCGGCTGAGGCTTCTGACGCCCAATCTGGGCCTTCCAGGCAACATGTGGAGGAGCCCAGATTGAGCCAGGTATAGCATTCCTCTAAATATTGTTGGTTGTCCAATCAATGATGTTAACTAGATGTTAGTTGGGAGTACTAATTTAGGATTGGGATTGATGATGCAACAACTAAAACCATGTCCCTTTTTCATACACAAGGAAGTCTCAGCCAGGAGGTGGCCGGGCTGAGCCGGCTGGCTGATCTGCAGGTCCCTCCACCCCCCCTGGAAAGAGAAAGTGGCAGGAGGAGGAGTGCCCTAGAGGAGGCTGCCAGAGGACTCTTTTGGAGGGCTACAGAGGTCCTGGGAGCACCACACACCGTGGAGGAGGACATTGCTGCCACCATTGCCTATAAAATGCAGAGGATGGAGGAGGGCCAACAAGCCATGTGTGAGTCGCTCACATACCTTAACAAATTACAGCTCAGACACACCTTTGCGCTGGTCCTCCTCCTCCTCCTGCAGGTCCTCCTCCTCCTCCTCCTCCTTCTCCTCTAGGTCCTCCCAGTCCTCCTCCTCCTCCAGGTCCTACTCCTCCTCCTGCCACATCTTCAACAGCACAGCCACAGCCCGGAAGGAAGCGTGGAAGGAAGACCAGAAAGTGAGGACCCTGGATCCAGTCTGGTCGGCCAAAAAATGCAGCCTCTTGTGGTACCACAGCCTGGGGACACACATGTCATCTGCTGCTTTCCAGATCTCTGCGACTTCTGGACCAGACTGCCCTCCCTTACATATGGACTCCTCAGGCCACCAATTTTGATGTTCAAGAATTGATGTCTGCCGTGGGGGTCCCAGGCTTCGCTAATTTCTCCTGTTGATCCAGTGTTGCCTTCCTCTTTGTTTGGTTCTGATCCCTTAATAAAGGATTTTTGTTTTGAATTATACTCTCCTATGTGTTTTACTTCAAAAATGACAGTTTTTTTGTGAGGATTCAGGTACATTTCAAATATACAATGTGAAATTAACAAGGGACACCAACAACAAACAATCTCCTTGAGATTAAATAATAAAAGATATCAATGGTGTTGGGGTAACTTGACACACAAAACACACACACAAATATTCTGGAGTAAAAATAAAAATAACATTGAACAAAGATCAGCCTTGGAAAAAATACAAACATTAAATCTAAAAAAAAAAGGCTTAAAATCCCCAAAAAAATTAAATAAAAAAAAAACATTCTGTCAGATGTGACAACTAATAACAATATATTCAGGGAATCTCAATAAAAAAACAAAAATAAAACTTTGTGAGAAGTGTGTGTGAGTATGAGCAGCAAAACTACTTAATTCTTGTCACAGTCTAAAGAAGAAGAGAGTGCGCTGTATTAAACCATTTTTGACATTGCAGCGTGACAAAAGTGCTGTATCCATTGCGAACGCTAAGTTAACGCTAACGCTTGTTGTCGGAAAATTTTATCTCCTGCTCTCCAACTTTGTGTGTCGGAAAATCCGATGGAAAATGTCCGATTTCCGACAACACGCTCCGATCGGACATTTTCCATCGGAAAATCCGACCGTGTGTACAGGGCATAACTCCTCAGTTACTCTTGTTGGGCGCAGGAACAGGCCCTGCTGTGAAATATATCAAACATTTTAATTACATGCCCCTGTTAAAAAGGGGCAGAAAAATTGGGCCTTGGGTGGTGGTGCCACAACATTGTAACCCCTCACAGTTACTCTTGTGGGGCGCAGGAACAGGCCCTGCTATGAAATATTAGCAATTTGGTCAAGATAGCATGTGGATGGCTGGGACTGAATTTATTTTTATGGTTCAGCAACTGGGGTAGGGAAATTTGCCTGCTAAAATCAGTTGGTGTACTGCTAGCAGATTGGCTGCAAGTACTTGGGACACCTATTGTTATACCTTCATTCTCAGTGCAGGTTTTTGAGAGGACTGGAGGTATAGTAGGGTTGGAGATCCCAGATGAGGAGCAAGGAGAAGTCCGCCTTTTTCTATAATGTGGGTCTTTCAAGTACTGTTGCCAATGGATTGCATGGCAGGTTGTCATATGTCTGGTCAAGCAGTGAAGCATATGGTGCCCAAGTGGCTGCTGTTCTGGCCACGCTTGACCTGCTTCAGACATAGGTGTCGAAAAAGGCCCACACCAAGGAACTCTTAAAAGTGGGGAGTCAGCAGCGCCCTGCACCTGCGGAGCTCTGCAGTGGGATGTAATAGGGTGGCTGCCCTTAAGCTGCACCCTAGAGGACATCCTGCCTCATTGGAGTTTTGCCTCCTCCTCCATTCTTCTCTCAGGCACCCAAGAACAGTCGGTGAACTCTTCATACCCTACCTCCTCGTCACTAGAGCAAACTTGGCAGTATGCTGCAGAAGGGGGAACATGACTGCCAGTTTCTTGTCCTTCTGTGGCACCCCCTCTTTATAGGCTCACTTTACTCCCTTCCTCAACCTGTGAACCAACATCAGAGCCTTCAAATCGCTGCGAATCTTCCAGCAGCATATAACCGACACTGTGGTCGAATAATTCTATGGACTACTCCGTGAGTGATGGTGGGGCTACGGAAGGAATGACTGTGGACAAGGAGCCAGTGGAATAGGCCGCTTTGGAAGCTGCATTGGAAGGCAAACTACTCTGAGCCTGGGTGACAGAGGATGAGGAGAATGAGGACAGCTTTGTTGTAAGATAAAAAATGATCAGCGCAAATTAATAGAATAAAAGCATGTTATCTGTGAACAAATAAAAAAATCTCCTATGTAAAATATAATCCCATGCAAAATAGAACTCCTGTGCAAATTTATGCAATGAAGTGTACTGTGCAAAATGACAATAAATATTGCAAGATACAAAATAAACTCCTGTGCAAATAACGTAACGTGAAAATAGCTAATGTATAGTTAAACAAACAGTGCAAATAAGCATGAAGTCCCAGAAAGCTCAAATATATAGAACTATATAGTATAATAATAATCCACTGTGTTTAAAATAAACAAATAAAGTGCTGAACGTTTTATCAAAGGTTATCTTCAATCGGGGATCTTCATAAACACCACGTAATGCTCTCCGGACTCTCACCTCAATATGAAGTATATACAGTGTTGGCAATCAGCTTAGCTGGGGGACATCTATGGATCTCCCGACCTTTAGAGACAGTGATAGCCAGTGGTGTTTCTCCAAATAGTGTATTCCAAATGATGGGTTCCGAATTCACAGCCATTCACGGAAAACGGGCATATAAGGGGATAAAAGGAGGATCTCCTATAGTGCAAACTGTTTAAAAAATGAATGATAAATGATAAATATCCAAATGGGCACTTAAAAAGAAAAAGGTAAAAAAACAGCAGAAATGTGCAATACACAGCATTGCAGACACATCTTACATCACTTCCGGTTCATTTGGCCGGATATCGAATGTGAGGGGTGTACTCAAATGTGAGGGGTGCACTCACTTTTGTGAGATACTGTATATACTAGACTGTGTATATGTATAATATATGTGTGTGTGTGTGTGTGTATATATATATATATATATATATATATATATATATATATATATATATATATATATTTATATATTAATACACCGCCTTAAGTGTATTAGAAACAGTACACCGCCGAATGCACAGAGATTTTTTATATATATACACACAGTCAGGTCCATAAATATTGGGACATCATCACAATACTAATCTTTTTGGCTCTATACACCACCACAATAGATTTGAGATGAAACAAGCAAGATGTGATTTAACTGCAGACTTTCAGCTTTAATTTGAGGGTAGTTACATCCAAATCAGGTGAACGGTGTAGGAATTACAACAGTTTGTATATGTGACTCCCACTTTTTATGGGACCAAAAGTAATGGGACAGATTAACAATCATCCATCAAACTTTCACTTTTTAATACTTGGTTGCAAATCCTTTGCAGTAAATTACAGCCTGAAGTCTGGAACGCATAGACATCACCAGATGCTAGGTTTCATCCCTGGTGATGCTCTGCCAGGCCTCTAATGCAACTGTCTTCAGTTCCTGCTTGTTCTTGGGGCATTTTCCCTTCAGTTTTGTCTTCAGCAAGTGAAATGCATGCTCAACCAGATTCAGGTCAGGTGATTGACTTGGCCATTGCATAACATTCCACTTCTTTCCCTTAAACTCTTTGGTTGCTTTCGTAGTATGCTTCGGGTCATTGTCCATCTGCACTGTGAAGCACCATCCAATGAGTTCTGAAGCATTTTGCTGAATATGAGCAGATAATATTGCCCGAAACACTTCAGAATTCATCCTGCTGCTTTTGTCAGCAGTCACATCATCAATATGCCCACGCCATGACACTACCACCACCATGCTGCACTGATGAGGTGGTATGCTTTGGATCATGAGCAGTTCCTTTCCTTCTTCATACTCTTCTCTTCCCATCACTCTGGTACAAGTTGATCTCGGTCTCATCTGTCCATAGGATGTTGTTCCAGAACTGTGAAGGCTTTTTTAGATGTTGTTTGGCAAACTCTAATCTGGCCTTCCTGCTTTTGAGGCTTACCAATGGTTTACATCTTGTGTTGAACCCTCTGTATTCAATCTGGTGAAGTCTTCTCTTGATTGTTGACTTTGACACACATACACCTACCTCCTTCTTGATATGGCCAACTGTTATGAAGGGGGTTTTTTTCACCAGGGAAAGAATTCTTCAGTCATCCACCACAGTTGTTTTCCGCTGTCTTCCGGGTCTTTTGGTGTGGCTGAGCTCACCGGTGGGTTTTTTTTTAAGGATGTTCCAAACAGTTGATTTGGCCACACCTAATGTTTTTGCTATCTCTCTGATGGGTTTGTTTTGTTTTTTCAGCCTGATGATGGCTTGCTTCACTGATAGTGACAGCTATTTGGATCTCATATTGAGAGTTGACAGCAACAGATTCCAAATGCAAATAGCACACTTAAAATTAACTCTGGACCTTTTATATGCTCCTTGTAATTGGGATAATGAGGGCATAACACACACCTGGCCATTGAACAGCTGAGCAGCCAATTGTCCCATTACTGTTGGTCCCTTAAAAAATGTGAGCAGATATACAAACTGTTGTAATTCCTACACCGTTCACATGATTTGGATGTGAATACCCTCAAATTAAAGCTGAAAGTCTGCAGTTAAAGCACATCTTGTTTGTTTCATTTCAAATTTATTGTGGTGGTGTATAGAGCCAAAAAGATTAGAACTGTGTCGATGTCCCAATATTTATGGACCTGACTATATATATATATATATATATATATATATATATATATATATATATATATATATATATATATATATATATATATATATATATATATATATATATGTATATGTATATGTATATGTATATATATATATATATATATATATATATATATATATATATATATATATATATATATATATACACACACAGTTGCAATAAAAAGTATGTGAACCCTTTTGGAATGATATGGATTTCTGCACAAATTGGTCATAAAATGTGATCTGATCTTCATCTAAGTCACAACAATAAACAATCACAGTCTGCTTAAACTAATAACACACAGAATTAATTGTTACCATGTTTTTATTGAACACACCATGTAAACATTTACAGTACAGGTGGAAAAAGTATGTGAACCCTTGGATTTAATAACTGGTTGAACCTCCTTTTGGCAGCAATAACTTCAACCAAACGTTTCTTGTAGTTGCAGATCAGACGTGCACAATGGTCAGGAGTAATTCTTGACCATTCCTCTTTACAGAACTGTTTCAGTTCAGCAATATTCTTGGGACGTCTGGTGTGAATCGCTTTCTTGAGGTCATGCCACAGCATCTCAATCGGGTTGAGGTCAGGACTCTGACTGGGCCACTCCAGAAGGCATATTTTCTTCTGTTTAGGCCATTCTGTTGTTGATTTACTTCTATGCTTTGGATTGTTGTCCTGTTGCAACACTCATCTTCTGTTAAGCTTCAGCTGGTGAACAGATGGCCTTAAGTTCTCCTGCAAAATGTCTTGATAGGTTTGGGAATTCATTTTTCCTTTGATAGCAATCTGTCCAGGCCCTGACGCAGCAAAGCAGCCCCAAACCATGATGCCTCCACCTCCATACTTTACAGCTGGGATGAGGTTTTTATGTTGGTGTGCTGTGCCTCTTTTTCTCCACACATAGTGTTGTGTGTTTCTTCCAAACAACTCAACTTTGGTTTCATCTGTCCACAGAATATTTTGCCAGTAGTGCTGTGGAACATCCAGGTGCTCTTGGTATCCTCCCTTGAAATCCATTCTTGTTTAGTGTTTTAAGCATCATAGATTCGCTAACAGGGACGTTAGCATATGCCAGAGATATTTGTAAGTCTTTAGCTGACACTCTAGGATTCTTCTTCCCCTCATTGAGCAGTCTGCGCTGTGCTCTTGCAGTCATCTTTACAGGACGCCCACTCCTCGGGAGAGAAGCAGAAGTGCTGGACTTTCTCCATTTATAGACAATTTGTCTTACCGTGGACTGATGAACAGCAAGGCTTTTGGAGATACTATTATAACCCTTTCCAGCTTTATGCAAGTCAACAATTCTTAATCGTAGGTCTTCTGAGAGCTCTTTTGTGTGAGGCATCATTCACATCAGGCAATGCTTCTTGTGAAAAGCAAACCCAGAACTGGTGTGTGTGTTTTATAGGGCAGGGCAGCTGTAACCAACACCTCCAATCATCTCATTGATTGGACTCCAGTTGGCTGACACCTCACTCCAATTAGCTCTTGGAGATCTCATTAGTCTAAGGGTTTACATACTTTTTCCAGCTGCACTGTGAATGTTTACATGGTGTGTTCAATAAAAACATGGTAACATTTAATTCTTTGTGTGTTATTCGTTTAAGCAGACTGTGATTGTCTATTGTTGTGACTTGGATGAAAATCAGATCACATTTTATGACCAATTTGTGCAGAAATCCATATCATTCCAAAAGGGTTCACGTACTTTTTATTGCAACTGTATGTATGTATATATATATACACACACACACACACACACACGCACGCACACACACACAGAGAGAGATATCTATCTCTATATATAGAGAGATAGATAGCGATATACTGCGATCTCGCAGTGCATTATGGGGCATTCTGCGGTGCCGCTCACACCCCATATGTTCGGTTTGTATTAGAACAAACAAACACCCAATGTTCAAGTCGAACTTACATTCGACTCAAACCACTGGCTCATCCCTAATGGCTACCTAGAGGTGTTCTGTACACTGAATGTGTACTGACCACCCCCCAGAAACATAACTTCCTGCTTGTGCCCACTGATTGTCCCAGAAATATGCACTAAGATACAAGTCAGATTTCAGGTAATTTTTGGTGAGATACATCCAATAGAAAATCACATATAAAGGGATACAGACCCATCAGCTTTCCTCATTAGAGCTCTGCAGCTGCTGCAGCTGATTGAACATTATGAAACCACTCCCATTAGACTCACTTTCCCACATAGACACAGAGAAACACAGGGATTTATTCAGAATAACAAAAGGGAGGAATCTGCAACAAAGTTTGTTAAAATCCTTTTAATGTACACAGATCACCCAGGAGGATGTTTTTTCTCAACAAAAGTGGGGTTACTATTCAAAGAATTCAGCTCTGTCATTTCAAAGCCATTGTTCCAATATTTAGGTATCCAAGCAGTGGGAGGGATCATCCCCTCCCGTCATCTTCCATGGTTTTCTCTGGCTCTCCTGTCACACCGGGGAACCTGAGAAGGCAGCCCGTGGTTGCGCCAGCTGACCATAGAGCTGTTTAGAGACCAGAATGGCTCTAAACATCTCTATGGCCTAAGAAACCAAAAGCTACGAGCATTTCATGACTTATTCATGACTTTATATCCGGTTTTGGCGGATATAAACAGTGCCATTTGAAAATTGGGAAAGCACATCTTATCAAACTGATTTGGATGTGGTCAGATGCTTTGAGGGCAGAGAAGAGATCTAGAGTCTAATAGACCCCACTTTTTTCAAAAAAAGAGTACCTATCACTACCTATTGCTATCATAAGCGATATTTACATTCGCTGAGATAACAATAAAAATGATAAAAAAAAAATGAATGGAACAGTTTCAAAAATAAAATAAAAAAGCAAAATAAATAATACAAAAAAAAAAGCACCCCTGTCCCCTCATGCACAAAGGCGAACGCAAGCGTCGGTCTCGTATATAAACAGCAATTGCTCCATCCATGTGAGGTATCACCGCAAACATCATTTTTAGGGCAATAATTCTAGCAGTAGACCTCCTCTGTAAATCTAAAGTGGTAACCTGTAAAGGCTTTTAAAAATGTATGTAGTTTGTCGCTGCTGCACAGTTATGAGAAATTTTAAAGCATGACGTGTTTGGTATCTATGTAAGATCATCTTTTATATTTTACCAAACATTTGGGCTATATAGTGTGTTTTTGTGCATTACGATTAAAAAAAAGTGTTTTTTTTTTTTTTTAAATTGCGTTTGAAAAATCCCAGCGCAAATACAGGGTGAAAAAAAAACACCCACCCACCCAATCTGCAGGGCCTTTGCTTTACAAAAAATATATATAATTTTTGGCGGTTCAAAGTAATTCTCTAGCAAAAAAAAAATATTATTTCATGCAAACAAAAAGTGTCAGAAAGGGCTTTGTCTTCAAGTGGTTAGAAGAGTGGGTGATGTGTGGCATAAGTTTCTAATGTTGTGCATAAAATGCCAGGACAGTTAAACCCCCCCCCAAAAGACCCCTTTTTGGAAAGTAGACACCCAAGATATTTGCTGATAGGCATGTTAAGTGCTCACACATGGCATGGGTATATGCATACATTCTGCTGCTTCTCCTGAGTACGGAGATACCACATGTGTAAGACTTTTTGGAAACCTAGCCACATACAGGACCCCGAAATCCAATCACCGCCTTCAGGATTTCTAAGGATGTAAATTTTGATTTTGCTCCTCACTACCTATCACAGTTTCAGGGGCCATGAAATGCCAAAAAAGCATAACCCCCCCCCCAAATGACCCCATTTTGGAAAGTTGACACCCCAAGATATGTGCTGAGGCATGTTTAGTCCATGTAATATTTTATATTCTGCCACAAGTTTTGGAAAAATGGCAAACATTTTTTTTATTTTTATTTTTTTTTTGCACAAAGTTGTCACTAAATGATATATTGCTCAAACATTCCATTGGTATATGTGGAATTGCATCCCAAAATACATTCTGCTGCTTCTCCTGAGTACGGGGATACCACATGTGTGGTACTTTTTGGGAGCCTAGCCATGTACAGAACCCCGAAATCCAATCACCACCTTCAGGATTTCTAAGGGCGTAAAATGGTGATTTCACTACCTCACTACCCATCACAGTTTCGGAGGCCCTGAAATGTCAAGATAGCACAAACCCCCCAAATGACCCTATTTTGGAAAGTAGACACTCCAAGGTATTTGCTAAGGCATGGTGAGTATTTTGCAGCTCTTATTATTTTTGGAAAAGAAAGAAAGAAACATTTTTTTTTTTCTTTTTTCAATTTTCAAAATTTTGTGACAAAAAGTGAGATCTGCAAAATACTCAACATGCTTCTCAGCAAATAGCTTGGGATGTCTACTTTCCAAAATGGGGTAATTTGGGGGAGGTTTTGTCCTATCTGGGTATTTCATTGCCTCTGAAACTGTGATAGGTAGTGAGGAAGTGAAATCGCCATTTTACGTCCTTAGAAATCCTGAAGTCCGTGATTGGTTTTCGGGGTCTTGTACATGGCAGAGAAGGGCAAGCAAACTGATAAGAGGCATGAAGGAGCTCAGCTAAGAGGAAAGATTAGAGGAGCTGAATTTATTCTCTCTTGATAAGAGAAGATTAAGGGGTGATATGATCAACATGTATAAACACATAAGTGGTCCATATAGTGAACTTGGTGTTGAGTTATTCACTTTAAGATCATCACAAGAGGACAAGGGGGCACTCTTTACACCTGGAGGAAAAGAGATTTATTATGCAAGTATGGAAGGGCTTCTTCATGGTAAGAGCCGCAAAAATGTGGCATGGACTCCATCAAGAGCTGGTTCTGTCCAGCTCAGTAGATTGCTTTAAACATAGGCCTGGATTGTTTCCTAAATGTACATAATATAATTGGATACTAACATTTATAAATAAAGTTGATCAAGGGAATATCCTATTGCCTCTTGGAAGATCAGGAAGGATTGTTTTTCCTGCTGGAGCAAATTAGATCATGCTTTGCTGTTTTTTCCCCTTCCTCTGAATCAATTGTGGGTATGGGATTCTGTATCTAGGATTGTGATATGTTTTTTTCTTTTTCCCTTTTATTGGTTGAACGAGATGGACTTGTGTATTTTTTTCAATCAGATTAACTATGTAACGATATATGATAATTGCTTTCTTCATTCATAGTTTCTTTCAATAGATTTTTATTGAAGTTTCAACAAAGTAACAATATCGTGGTACAGTAAAAATAGTTTTTAAGCAGACACAGAATAAATAGTGTATTGCACAGATACACTTACAACAGAGACATAACAGATATGGATCCGGATACAGAGTAGCAGCCACTAATTGTCATTATCTTTATCCGAGGAAGGGGAAAACTCCTCGGTCCCAACACCCCTAATGGGAACCAGCTGTGTTGGGGTTCAAGGAGAGTCCCTCCCCCCCAGAGTCAGATTACTCATACGTTGCTTCATTACTGGCTGACCAATAATGGTCGCTTGTTTGGGGAAAACCCATTTTTTTTTTTTTTTTGAAAAATATTTATTGATTTTTTCAAAATATATTCATAGAAGACATTGTATAGAACAATTGTAAGGCATGAATATAGACAATTATTCTGTATATATAATGCACGTTCTATCTAAACATAAACAGATTTATAGGGGTGGTTGGGGAAGGGGAGGGGAGAGAGGGGGGGGAGGGGGGTAAGCAATTCACATTTGCCAGCTTATCACTAACATTGGGCAATAAGTTGCCAAAAAGGTTAATCCTACATTTTCGTACCTTTAGGGAATGGAGGCGACTTATGAGTCAATCTGACTAGATAACCTACAGTATGATCTAGGTGAAACACGTTATTTGGGCAAATATAGTCCCGAAGTGTAATAGCTGAGGTTGGTGGATGTCAAGGAGCTTCAAGTAATTGTAGGCCACCTACGGTGGTTTAAATGAGGAAGGGTCAGAGGTTGGAGGAATTTTAAGTTTGCCGAGTGAGTTGGTGATGTCTCTCGTCAGGTACCATTCTGTATATCTAAATGTGTGCATTATGTCTTGGATGGTCTGTTGGGGAAATGTGGCTTCCAGGAATCTTCTCCAGCGTTTGAAAAATCGTGGGGTAAAGCGAAGATTTGACTTGATGAGGTCCAATCTTTCTAGATAGAATAATGAAGTCAAGGCTTTTATAACCGCAGGTAGACTGGGCGGCGATGTCGATATCCAGTGGGACATAATAGTCCTGCGGGCTACAAGAAGGCAGATATGGGCCCAGTGCGGTACGTTTGAAAATCCCAATGTGGACGAGGAGGGTGCTGGAGGGGTGATGCTAAATAGGCATAGTAAGCAGTCTCTATGTAGTTTAATATTGCAGATTTTATTAATGTAGGCTATCACATCGTTCCAGTAGCTGTTAATAGCAGAGCACTCCCAAAGCCTATGGAGCAGCGTAGGACGCTGCAGTAGGCACCATGGACATAGAGCTTGAGACGGGTCCTCTTTGTTGAAACGGAAGGGGAAGTATGCTCTGTGTATAATCTTGAATTGAGTTTCACGCCATATTTCAGAGATCGTAAGTTTCCGGGTGAGCTTATATCCCTCAAGGATTTTGTTGGGTAGGTCCTCATCTCCTAGTATTTGAGACCATTTTTGAAAAGGCGTGAGGCGGTATTTCCGTGACTGGTGCTGGATGAGGTGAGAGTAGATGTTGGAGATAGAGTAATCTTTGCTTTGCAATAGATTGTCGATAAATGAAGGTTTAAAAGGATCAGTCTTGGGACCATAGCAGGTTTTCAGATAATTTGTGAGTTGGTAATGGAAGAAGCTGTGAGCTGGTGGTAAGGAGAATTCCCGCATCAGATTTTGGTATGATTTGAGCTTGCTTGTATTGTTTTGGTATAACGAGGTTATCTTCGTGAGTCCTTTGGATTGCCATTGGGTATAGGCTTTATGCAAAGTGGAAGGTAGGAACATTGGGTTGCCCTGTATTTTGAGATGTTTCGAGATACTAGAAGGCAGATCAAGCAGTTTTCTGACCTCTCTCCAGGCGATGACAGTGTCTCTGAACAAAACGCTGGTTTTGAGGTGGTGCGGCAGGTTGTTAGGATTGGAGTGTAGGATGCCTGCAAGGTCGTATGGAGAAGCCATAGAATCCTCTAGGGCAAAGTTGGAGTATTTGGACCCTCCTGTTAACCAATCTAGTCCCTGTCTAAGCAAGCAAGCTAAATTATAAAAACGAATATTGGGGAGCCCCGTCCCACCCTCGCCCTTCGGGAGACATAGTTTTTGGAGCGCGATGCGTGGTTTTTTGCTAGACCATAGGAAAGCTGTCACAGCTCTCTGAAGTTTCTGCACGTCTGAATGCCTCAGTAGTAGAGGTATGGTTTGCATAGGATACAGTAGGCGTGCAAATGATACCATTTTGAAAAGATGAGCTCTCCCAAAAAGCGAGAGGGGAAGGGCGCCCCAAGCCTCCAATTCCCGTACAATTTTGGCAACCAGGGGAGGATAATTAAGTACATATAAGGAAGAAGGGTCTCGGCCTATATGTATTCCTAAGTATGTTATATGATGGGGTGCAATGGTCAGCGGGGATAAATGTATCCATTTAGTGGATAGTCGAGGGTGTAATGTTAGGATTTCACTTTTATCAAAGTTTATACGAAAGCCTGAGCAGAGTCGGAAGGTCGTAAATATTTGTTTAAGTCTATCAAAGTCCGATACGGGGTTAGTAGAGAACAGTAGAATATCGTCCGCAAATAGTGCAGAGCGGAGTATTTGGTTTCCCAGGGTGATGCCACTAACCCCTTCGGTTGAATTGAGGATTCTGGATAAGGGTTCAATCGCAATGTTGAATAACAAGGGGGATAGGGGGCATCCCTGTCTTGTTCCTTTCGCTAAGGGGATGGTGTCCGAAATAAAGTTCGGGGTGACAAGGCGTGCCGTTGGTGAGGCGTACATTTGTGCGAGGAATCTTGTGATTTGACCTGAGAACCCGAATTTTTCCATTACCGTAAAAAGCCATGAAAAGCCAATATTGTCAAAGGCTTTTTCGGCGTCTAGGGACATGATTGCTACATCTTGATCGGGGTGTGTTTTAGCGTATTCTAGCGCCATTAAGACTTTACGTATATTTAATGTGGCTGATCGTCCTGAGACAAAACCTGATTGGGCTGGGTGTAAGAGGGACGGAAGTAAGAGAGCTAGACGTGATGCTATAATTTTAGACAGGATTTTAACGTCTACATTTATTAATGAGATTGGACGATAGGAGCCTGGGAGTAATGGATCCTTTCCTTTCTTGGAGATTAGTTTAATATGAGCTTGTGTCCCTGTGGGGAGGTAAGGACCTCCGTCCCACATGGCTGCATATACATGTTTCAGTGTGTTGGGGATGAAGTCAGTCGTCAATTTGAAGAATTCCGCAGTGTAACCGTCGGGACCCGGAGCCTTAGCAGAGGCCATAGATTTGATCGTGAGTTGTATGTCTTCTAAGGTAATAGGCGCATTAAGTGCCTCCAAGTGCGACGTTTGAAGCCTGGGCAGGCGTATCTTGTCAAGCAAAGCTTCCACGGCAGGTTGATCCGTTGGGTCTGCACGGTACAGAGCAGTATAGTAATCTGCAAGTAATTTGCTGACTTCGGTAGGTGAGGTAACCAACGAGCCGGAAGCATTTCTCAGAGTTGGGATATGTGTAGGACGTCTTGGTCCTGAACATAGTCTGGCTAGCATTCTGCCTGCCTTGTTGCCAAATTTGTGAAAGTGGAGGGTGGAATACGAGGTTTTAGCAGCTTCGTGTTGTTCTGCCCAGAGATCAAAGGCACACTTGGCCCGTTTCCATTCCTGTATATTAGCTAAGGTGCGGTCTAATGTTAGCTTGTCATGAGCTAGGCGTAGGGAGTCGCTTGCTTGCATATATTGTTGTTGAGTGTGTTTTTTAAATTGTACGGTGTACGAGATAATTTTGCCCCGTAGGAAAGCCTTGCCTGCTTCCCAGAAGAGGTTTGGGTCTGAGATATGTGCTCCATTCGTGGTGATATATTCTTCCCATGTATGGTGCAAGACTTGTCGGAAGTCTTCATTATCCGCCAGATATGAAGGGAAACGCCAGATAGGGGAAGGAGTTGAGGGTGTGAGTTGTGTCATATGGACTGCGATGGGGCTGTGGTCTGAGATTCTGGCATCGTAAATTTCTGGGGTGTTTATTACAGATGCTAGGGCCGGGGAGACAAAGAAATAGTCTATACGAGAGAAGGTGTTATGTGGGGGCGAGAAGAAAGTGTATTCTCTGTCAGTCGGATGTGTCAGGCGCCAGATGTCTACAAAATGCATAGATTCAATAGAGTGTGCTAAGGGAGTCGTGTCCGGTGTATGGGAGGGACCGGGTCTTGTCGTTTGCTTAGGGAGATAAGTGCGGTCTGCCAGTGTGGACATGGCAGAGTTGAAGTCCCCGCCCACTAAATGTAATACCTCGGGGGCCGTGAGAATCCATTGAACCATGTCCTGAAAGAATGAAGTGTCTGGAGAGTTGGGGGCATAGATATTAGTGATAGCTACAGCTTTGTCACCTATGGTCAAATGTAAGGTCAGCTTGCGGCCTAAGGTGTCAGCCCTCACTTCTCTGACAGAGTGTTGTAGGTTTTTATGAATTAAAATAGCTACACCAGCCTTGCGGCCCACTGCAGGGGAGCCGTGTACAGAACCTACCCACATTTTTTGAAGGCGTGTTAAATCGTCTGCGGAGAGATGTGTCTCCTGTAATAGGGCCACATCTGCCCGAAGACGTCGTAGGTGTCTGAGAATGGACATTCGCTTATTTGGGGATCGGAGCCCCTTAACATTCCATGATATAAATTTTAGGTGACTCCCGTCGGCAGAAGAGGACATGGTTGGATATGATAGTTGTTATATAAGGGAGGATGATCAGGGAGCCTCCCGACATGTACAGTGTCGGCCATACGAGAATCACCCAAAAACTGTAGGTCACATAGTAGAAAAGGTACTAATAGGGCAAACATGAATTGCAAATGTATTGAGCAATAGGTATTGAGCTGAAACAAAGCAGGATTACGGTTATAACGTAACAAACTACAAACAGTGTACTTCACTTTTTTCCACATGGGATACAACTACCCATAATGCCTCTCAGCGACCCGCCAGCTTCTCACATATGAGCATGAATTTGGCTAGGAGGAGTAGGATAAGGGAGGAGGAGATGAGGGAAAGGGGGGGAGAGAGGGGGGGAAGGGAGGGGTAGGATCGGGGTATGGGGTTAGGGGAAGTGCTGGTTGTATCTGTGTCAAATAAAGGCTTCAATTAAAATAATCAGGTGCAAAAATAAGGGGGTGACTTGATCAAATGGTTTGCCCCGTTAGGGGTCTATAGCCATGGAGAACATCTGAGTTAATATATTAACCTTTTGGGTAGATAGAATATGTGGGTGGTGGGTAGTGGTAAGCCAGGTTAGAAGGCATACTAACAGGACCATTAGTTAACAAATAATAGCAGCCGTGTAAAACATTACAACTAAAACAGGCTAACAGTAAAGTAAGTAAAAAGGGCAGGAGGCAGGTTAGGGACAACGTGGGGTAAAGTTACCCGTCCGAAGAAATGTAGATGGTTAAAGTTCCTGAAGTCCTTCATCGATTTGCAGAGCGATCATCTTGGTTAGTAAAGCGGCTGCGCTTGTATGGGGGTTTTGTGGGGCTGCGTTGCTGTTTAGGTGGTATCTTCGCTGTCGGTGGTGATGATGATGGTGAATTCTCCTCAAAGTTGCTATGCTCCATTTCTGTACCTCTGGTGGCGAGAAAGTGTTCCGCCTCCTCAGGGGTATGGAACGTGAGGTGTTCTCCTTCAGGTGTCTGGACGCGGAGGACAGCCGGATAGGCTAAAGAGAACCGGATTTGGTTATGGTGAAGGTTGGAGCAGATCGGTGAAAACGCTTTACGCTGTTTCATTACCTCTATGGAATAGTCGGCAAAAAGTAGGAGTTTTGCGCCATCAATCATTAAAGACCGTGAGCGACGAAACTTTTGCATTATGGCATTCTTGTCTGCGTAGTTGAGGTATTTTACAATAACGTGGCGGGGTTTGGCACGTGATTCTGAGAATTGACCTATGCGGTGCGCGCGTTCAATGGTGCAGGGAATGCGAAGGCCTAGTTGTTCTGGAATAATTTTTGCGCAGATATTGGTTAACTGTGGTGTGGAAACCGATTCAGGCAGACCAATGATGCGCAAATTGTTTCTTCTCGAGCGATTTTCCAAATCATCGAGTTTGTCCCATATGTCCCTATTAGCAGCTGTGAGACGTGCTACTGCTGCAGATGAGGCTGTGAGTTCATCTTCCAGGGAGGAAATCCTATCCTCTACCTGATTGATTCTCTGTGCCTGTGCTTGTAGGTCAATATGTAACTGCTCTAAACCCCTATGGACTGCTGCATCCACTGTAGCTGTGAGAGTGGGGCCCAGCAGCGTGACTACAGCCTGTGCAATCCCAGCAGGGGAGGTAGGGTCTGTACCTTGTATGTCTGGAGCTGGGGGGAGCGGTGGTTGTGGCTGTGGCAGCGTGTGTGCCTGCTCCGTCATGCCTGGGGCGGTCGCCATCTTGGCTGTGTCCGCCGCTGTGTCTCCTCCGGTGGGGATCGCGGATGTGACCGCCCGGGCGTACGATCGCTCCACAAAGCGATCCATGGGGGCCCGCTGTGTGTCAGCACTGTGCTGGGGGATCTCCTCGTAGCAATAGCCGGCTTTAGAGGCAGTTTCGTGAGGGGCGCTGCGGGAGCTGAAGCTCGCTACCTCCTCTCCATGTGGCGCCGGAACCGGAAGTAAACCCATTTTAAGATTACCATAGCATAGCTTTGGTTTAATCCCCAGAAGTTTATATACCGATCTGTTGCACTTAGCATCTGTAAGCTCATCTAGAACCATGCTGTACCAAATTAGCACTCATATTCCATGTAGGTATAGAGAGAACAGAAAAGAAAATAAGGAGGAAAGAGAGAGAGAGAGAAAGAGGCGTTGTTGTGGCAACATAGGACGGCATGGCGCTCGCTCCTCTGTTACTTAATCAGAAGAGGGAGAATGGACCGGAGCCCAGGAGATGTATTTGACCCAGGGTTCCCAAACGGCGTCATTTTTGTCTACTGTGTCCAGTAGAATCCTGACTATCTTTTCCTGAGCCATAATCCAGGATATCTTTCGTTTAATGGACAGAAATGAGACTCTGGGCTGTTTCCAAGCTCGGGCTATTGTTAATTTAGTTCCAAGGAGGATGAACCTAATAGGGTTTTGAGCTATCTTCGGTACCCCAGGGCTGGAGAAGTTCAATAAAGCGTACTGTGGGGTTTTAGGGACAGGTGAATTCATAATTTTCCTAATAATATGGAACATTTTGTTCCATAAGTCCCAGATTTTGGGGCAGTCCCACCTGATATGGAGCATGGAACCAATATGTCCACAGTTACGAAAGCATAATGGGGATGCATTCGGGTAAATTTTAGCTATCCGCAAGGGAACCATGTACCATCTCATTAAAATTTTTAAGTTAGCGTCAACTAACGCTATGTTGAGGATGCCCTTTGAGGCAGCAACAGAAGCTCTGTGCCACTCAGTGATGGTCCATTGTTGTTGGAGTTCATTCTCCCATTCTCGCATGAAAAGCATCTTAGAATCAGCCCTAGAAAGTGCCCGGTAAATAACCCAAAATTCCCCCCCTCTGCTCCATGGCCTGACCACATGTGTATGGGGGGGCCCTAGAGATCTGATAAAGTGGGATATTTGTTGGAGTCTAAAACTCTCCGATTATGGCATGTCTAGTTTACTAGTACAGTGGGCAAAGGAAAGAGGACCCATTGGGTTTACAAAGTGACCAATCCTATAAAGTCCCTTATCTAGCCACCATTGGAAGGCCTTAATGTCCTGTCCAGGTGGGTACAAGGGATTTCTGAAAATGTGGGCTAGAAGGCGCCAGTGGGAGAGAAGTGTGAATTGTTTTTAAAGGAGTCCCAAAGTATTAAGGAATGAGAAAGGGTGGGTGCGAGGACGGCTGGTCTGGTCTTGTTTGGGCACCAAAGTAAATAGTCTAGCGCAGGGATATACAATTAGCGGACCTCCAGCTGTTGCAAAACTACAAGTCCCATCATGCCTCTGCCTTTGGGTGTCATGCTTGTGCCTGTCAGAGTCTTGCTATGCCTCATGGGACTTGTAGTTCTGCAACATCTGGAGGTCCGCTAATTGCATATCCCTGGTCTAGCGTGTTGTGGGAGATAGCCTTCCTTTCCATATGTACCCAATCAGGGTGAGCTATTTTAGAATATATAGTGGATAGTTGGGATAATTGTGCTGCTTGATAGTATCAGAGTTTGTTTGGCACCCCTACCCCACCCTGATCCCTGCTGTGGAAGAGAGTCCCCTTAGCTATTCTATGCCCTTTGGCTCCCCATAGAAACGTTATGATTTTCGACTGGAAATTCCGGATACGGTCCTTTGGGATGGGGATAGGTAATGATCTGAAGAGATACAGGATGCGGGGTAGTAGGGTCATTTTCACAGAGTTCACCCTGCCTAGCCAGGAGAGGCCCAATTTGTCCCAAGTTAGGAGATCTTCCTCCAGTTTGAGAACGATCACCAGTAAATTAGCTGAATAATGTTTGTCTATAGTGGTGGTCAAATTAATCCCTAAATAGGGGTGCGCTGTCTCGGTCCACCCGAATTTAAAATTATTTTGAAGTTGGGCAACCTGGGGAGCTGGAAGGTTAATATTGAGAGCCAAGGATTTTGAATAATTCACTAAAATCATCTAGCGCCCTGTATATAATAGGAAGGGAGGTGATTGGATATGTTATATAGAGCAAAACGTCATCGGCAAACAAAGCACAGTTGTGGATTTGTGAGCCGCATTGTATCCCATGTATGTCAGGATTATCTCTGATAGAAATGGCCAGGGTCTTGATGATCATGGCAAAGATTAATCGGGAGAGGGGGCACCCCTGTCTTGTACCGCGGAGGATTGGGAAGGAGTTTGAATTAAATCCTTGAATCTTATTTGTAGCCTCCGGAGTAGAATATAAAGCCCCTATTATGTTCATAAAGAATTCACCAAAGCCCAATTTTTGCAGGGTAGGGACCAGAAAAGAACAGGAGAAATCAAATCAAACGCCTTCATGAGATCCAGCGAGAGCAGGAAACCCTTTTGTTGGGGTCCCCTATGCCATCTTGAACCTAAGAGCAAAACTACATCGACTGCCCTCCTGATCTGGTCCGGCCCCTGATGCCCAGGAATGAAGACAACTTGGTCCCTATGAATATAAAGTCCAATAAAGTTGGAAATCCTATCAGCCATCATTTTTGTTAGAATTTTAAGATCATTGTTGATCAATGAAATAGGCCTATAATTTGAGGTGCAACTGGGGTCCTTGCCCGGCTTGGGGATCACTGTAATAAACGCCGAATTTGATGCCTTATCAAGGGGCGCTCCGGACCTGAGATGATTAAAAAGGTGGGCTAGGTATGGGGAGAGTGTTGTGGAGAAATGCTTGTAATACGGTATGGAGAAGCCGTCGGGGCCAGGGGCAGAGTTGTTTTTAAGGTTCTTGATGATCTGTGCTACTTCTGCTGCTGAAATCGGGACTTCTAACTCGTCTCTGTGCTGTTCTCTGATCTTCGGATCTTCACCGATCCCAAAAATGAATCTATCATGTCTGGAGAGGGTTCTATCCCCATCTTGCCATACAGAGAGCGATAGAAGTCATGAAAGGCTTCCATCATTTTCTTGGGGTTCTGTGAAAGGGACCCGTCACCTAATTTTATTTTGGGGAGTGCATGGGATCTTATTTTAGGGGTTAATCGTCTTGCTAATAAAGAGCCTTGTTTATCTTTTTGGTGGTAAAACCGTCCTCCCTCCCATCTGATATTCTTTTCCGCTATTGCGGTGAGCGCTAGGTTCAGGGCTGTGCGTGCGGATACCAGTCTCCTAGCGGAGTCTGAGGTAGGTTTGGACTTGTGCAGTTTGCTTAGGGAGGAAAACTCCCTTTCCAATCTATCAATTTCCAACTTGCAAGCTTTACGTAATCTAGAGGAAATTTGGATTAGGATACCTCTAATAGTGGCTTTATGAGCTGCCCACAGAGTGGATGGGGAGATGTCATCAATGTCATTCAGAAGGAAGTATTCCTGAAGGTGTTTTTTGATTTCGCAAACATGAGTTGGGTTGCTAAGGATGGAGGCTTCAGTCTCCAGTGAAATCCCGGATGTTGAATCAATCCCCCGTTCAATGTCAGTAACAGAAGGGAACGATCCGACCAGGCAGAGTCTCTAATGACCGACTTATGCACCAGTGGAACATGTTGTTGTAGAAGAAAAAAAGGTCTATTCTAGAAAATGATTGATGCGGATTTGAGTAGTGTTTATAATCCTGTGCCCTTGGGTTCATTTCCCTCCAGACGTCTACCAAACTGTGATGGAATAATTGTCTGGCAACATTAAGACTCTGCCTGGTAGGACAGACCCTGTTTTTGCCCGGGGGACAAATCTTATCTATGCCCGCATCAAAGGCTAGGTTGGAGTCTCCTCCATATATGACTAGGCCTTCAGTCAGTGGTGCCAGGGTGTGAAAAAGGGATTGAAAGAACTTTGCTTGCCCCTTGTTAGGCGCACAATAAGAAACGAGGGAGTACAGTTGTTCATCTATGAGAACCTTAACAAGCAAAAATCTGCCCTCCGGGTCCTTAAATTCAGATACCGGGGAGAGTGTTGCGAGAAAAAAATAGGCCTACGCTTTTGGTCTTATTGTCAGTGTTCGTTAGATAAAATCTGGGGAATTTGGCATGAATGAATGAAGGAGTATACGATTTAGGAAAATGTGTTTCCTGAAAAAACAGTATATCTATTTTTTGGGCATGATAATGTTGAAAGATTTTCCTTCTTTTCGCCAGGGAATTAAGTCCCTGAACGTTGTGGGTGGCAATGCGTAGGGCTGGTCTGTGTGAGGCGGGGTCAGCCATTGAGCAGAAAAGAGGAGAAAGCAGGCGATCCCCGACCACCTACCTTCATTGCAGAAGTTGATCCCATTGCGGATGCTGTGGGAGGGTTCACCATGTCATCCGTCGGATTTCTTCCGAGGAGCGAGACCATGTCCACCACTGGAAGAAGAATTAGAGAGATGAGGGATAGAGGAAAGAAAGAAAAGACAGTATGGAGAACTAATAGAGGTGAGCTCTGGGGTAGAGGTGAGAGCAAGACCACCTCACCCGGAGATGTACTCATGGTATCCCTCAACTAGTGAGGGAGTTCCCAACCAGGAGTAGCAAAACTACTATGTTTGGCAACTCCGAGTACGAGAGTAGGTGCATTGGACCCGTTCCGTCCTCCGCACCCCTAATTAACAGCTCGTAACATTAAAAGAAACTTGAACATACAGGAAATATGTTCCCTATAAGCTAGAAAAACTGGAGTAACCGGGACCGGGGGTATAATAGGATACTGGTAGAATGAGAAAGAGAAAAAGAGAACGTGGGACCATGTATCGTCTGTCCTGTGTATAGTCCGCCTCGGAGAACAGGATAGAAAAAAAAAAAGAGAAAAATATTTTACGGGCTAAGGGGGAGGAGAGGGGAAAGGGGAGGGGGGAGAGGCGAGTTTAATGGTCCTGTCCCAACTCCGGTCTTGTGTTGGTGGAAGGATTTAGGACAGTTCCAGAGTAACGCCAGCTAATCTAAAGCGAGAAAGAAAGGATCCATTAATTGGGATAAAGTTCCTCTGGGGTAGGTGCTGACTGTGATGTGGTGCAGACCGAAGGCATCCAGGTGGTCAGTCCTGTAAGTTGTGCAGGATGCCTGTGGAGACAAGCTGGTTATCCTGGCATAAAAAAAAGGAAAAACAACTCAGAGAGGGGGTATAGCACAAATGATCAGAGTATTAGTAGTCCCTTAAAAACAGACTGTGGGGATAGGTTTTGGTTGGGCATAAATTCCAGGGGTCTAGGAGGTTCCTGACCCAGAAAATACGAATTCTGTATAAAGAGGGAGAGGGTCCCCCTTAAGTCAGGTGGGGAGTCCTTATTTAGCTTTCTTGTTTCTGGGTGTTAGCCAGAGGGAGGTGAGAGGGCTAGATGGAGGTGGATGTTTGGTCATGCCGGAGTTGGAGGACTGCATGGGAGAAGGTGGATCCTTTGGGAGGAGGCCCAGTTTTTGCATCAGTTGTTCTCCTTCCTGGACTGTAGAGAATCGAAAAGGTTTGCCGTGGAGATCAAATTTCAGACTGAAAGGGAAAAGCCACCAATACTTAATATTCTTTTGTTGCAGAACCGTCAGAAGGGGCTTGATCGCCCGCCTTTTCTGGATAGTGAAGGGCAAGATGTCCACGTAAATTTGTATTTGATGCACCAGCAGCTGGATCTGTGGGGGGTTGCAAGCTTTCCTCATGACCTCTTCCTTGACATTATAGTAGTGTGGCTTAACCACAATGTCACGTGGCAGGCCGTCCTGGCGGGGGGTCCCATGGCTCTATGGGCATGGTCAAGCTCCAGTTTATGGGCCCAGATGTCTGGGATGAGGTTTTTGATCAGAGACTGTACTGCGTCTGGGACGTCTGTTACTGACTCAGGCAGACCCCTAATCCTAAAATTAGGCCTTCTGGACCTGTTCTTGAGGTCATCCATTTTTGCCATGGCCCCCTCTAGTTGGTTATGCATTTCCTGAAAGCGATCAGTGTTTTGATTAACCCGGTCGATCGTGGCATCAACTTTGTTTTCAATGCGGGAGCCTAGGATTTGGAGATCCGCTTTAATATCAGATGTGGTCCGGGATGCAGTCTGAGCTAAGCCTCTATCTAGCATTTCTGTAAATTTTGCAAACATAAGTGTAATGTCCTGGGGATGGGGTGTATGCTGGGTTGTCTCCTGGTATGCTATATTAGGCCTGGGAGTGTGGGCTCCTGAGGGGGACATAAGCATATTCATTTCATCCAGGGTCTGGTTCAGGAGAGATACTGTGGTGGCTGGTGACAGTGGGCCTCCGCTTGTAGTGGGAGATGGGGCCCCTCCACATACCTCCTCATGCAGTGTGTCCCTCCAGGGAGAGGAGCCAGGGATCCCTGAGTGAACCTCGTGAAGTGGCCATTCCGCCGCCATCTTGGAAATTTCGCCCGCTCCTGGGAGTGCTGCAAACCGAGCTTTCAAGCCTCTCCTCGCTGCCCCCACTTGCATGTAAATGTGCCCCGATGTTTACCCCATCCTCCGTTTCCAGTCTGGGTTTGCGGGAGTCAGGGTGCGTGGAATGCACGGAGCGGGATGGAGCTCTGTGATCAAGCTGCCATCACACAGAGTGCCACGCCTGCGCCTCTTCATTCATAGTTTCATAGTAGGTAAGGTTGAATAAAGAGGTTGAATAAAGACAATAGTCCATCCAGTTCAACCTGTGTAGGTTTATGTGTGTGAATGTTGATCATTTCCCTGTATATTGTGTTCACTAAGATGCACATCCAAGAGTCTTTTAGAAATATCAATATTCCCCCGCTGACACCAATTGTGGAAGAGAGTTCCACATCCTTATCACCCTGACAGGGAAAAATACCCTACGCACCTTAAGGTTAAACCATTTCTCCTCCCAATCTTATTGTGTGGTCCTGTGTCTTCTTACACTCCCTGAGGCTGCAAAGTTACATTCCTGTGCTGGGATCACCATTGAGAAACACCCAGGTGCATGAAGTTGTGGTAAAAGGTGGTGAAAAAGGGGATGGAGGGAGGGGAGAAAAGAGGGGGAGGGAAAGAGAGGGGGGGAAAAAGAGAGAGGGGGAGAGAAAGAAAAGGGAGGAGAAGATAACAAAAAAAGGTGGAAGATAGAAAAAGAGGATTAGCCGTTTAACTTCCGGGTTGGGGGCATTTAAGGCAGAAGATGCAGCTGTCTGCCAAAGAGGCACACACCCAGAAGTCCTTCCACGCCAGCTTCCTAATTGTAAGTACCCATCATGTATCCTGTGTGTGGGGAGGGGGGGATTCTATGACACTATGTGGCGTTATTTTCCCTCTCTCCTCTGCCTGAAAGTAGCCTTTCTTTCTACAGCAGAGAAGTGCAGTAAACCTGACACAACTCAAATCTCTCTTTATTCTCAGGGATCCTGTATGTTTTGGCTGCCTGGTCCCTCTAGTGCATTGTCGTTTTACCATTCAGTTTCCCTGGGTGTGAATTTGCCATCAAATTTGCAAATGGTTTTAACTTCATAGTAACGGTGAGTATATCCTCTGATATTAACCCCCGCTTTTCTAAACATCTCTACTTCTTCTTTTACCATACTGGTCAGGTGATGGACCCCCCTTCCCTTCATATCCCTCCTTTCTCTCCCCTTCCTTTATTCCCCCCTCCTCTCTTCTTTTTCCTCTTCCCCTTCCCCCCCTTTCCTCTTTTCCCCATCCCTCCCTCCTCTTTCTTCCCCATTCTCTGTCCCCCCTCCCTCCTTTCCTCCTCTTTCCGTCCCCCCTCCCTCCTTTCCTCCTCTTTCCCTCCCCCCTCCCCCTTGCCCCCCCCTCTTTTCCATCCCCCTTTTCCTTTCTTCCCTTTTCCCCTTCCTCCCCTTCCCTTCCCCACGCTTCCCCCTCCCCCTTTTTTTCCTTTTTCCCCCCCTCTTTTCTTTTTTCCTCTTTTTCTATCTTCCACCTTTTTTTGTTATCTTCTCCTCCCTTTTCTTTCTCTCCCCCTCTCTCTCTTTTTTCCCCCCTCTCTTTCCCTCCCCCTCTTTTCTCCCCTCCCTCCATCCCCTTGTTCACCACCTTTTACCACAACTTCATGCACCTGGGTGTTTCTCCTATTTAATAGAACCCCATGTGCTTATATTAAATACATTTTTTTATATTTTTTCATATTAGTACCATCTTAGTGCCCCCCTGGCCCGCCCCCGGGGGATCGCCCCTTTGTGGGCGTCTCACAGTATCGCTCCAAACCCTTTGTGGGTGTAGGTTGGTGAGTGCAACACTTAATAACGATTATCTTCTACAAAATAAATGTTGTATTTCCTTGTATATGTTTTTTCCTCTTTCATATATTGCAATGTTGATATTTTCATGTTTTGTTATCTTGTAGAGTATGTACTAAAAAGACGCCTCCTGAAGAAGCGGCTTTTAACCGCGAAACTGTAGAGGTCACGTCTGCAAGTACCACATAACCTGCCTCTATTTGTCTGTGGAGGCAATATTTATATAATTCGATTGTCAATATTGCTGTAACATCTATTGTATGATCATGTTATGTTGTTATTGTTCATATTGTGTCCTCTGTAGGACTTTTTATCCCCATTTTTGAATAAACTATACAAATTTTTTAATACTCTCGTCTTTATCCCTTTTGGTACCGCAATAGTCCTATTAATTTTGAAAGAGATTGGATCCAATTGGAGAGGTCCTTATTGTCTGCTCTTTCAACCCAACATTGTTCTATTCATTCTAAGGATGATGGTACTAATTAATGATTCAATACCCCATTTTTCTAACCTTGTGGCAAACCTTTGAACATCATTTGCCATGTAGTTGCCCACCTCATTATTCCAGAGAATATGAAGGGGGGTTTGGTACTTTAAATGAGGCACAATTAAGTGCCTCCATCCCGATAATTGGCATGTACAAAAAGGGAGGTTGGGACTTTAAATGAAGCGCTTGGGTAGTGGAGATAAAATAGTACCATTCTTGAATTGTATTATGAAATGTTTATTGGTTATAGTAAATAACAGACAATAAAAAGAGTATTAATTTCATATACAGTAAAAAATGTATTAATTTCATATATGTATAAGAAGTATGCACATAGCATGAACATGGTAAAAGATATATACATACACATATAACAGCACATGGTTTGAAGTGGGAAATAAAGTGACATAGTATTACTAACAGGCACATGCCTGGTACCGATAGGTGCATCCACATGGTATATGTACCTTTACTAAATAAGGAAGATTTAATGTAGTTGGAAAAAGCAGATGGTCAAAATGAGTATAATTCCATATAGGATGTAGCTGGGGCATCAAAAAACAAAGCTTGACGCATTTTGTGGGTGTTTCCCCACTCATCAGGAGCTGATGTGACCAAAATTCCTATAAAGTACATATAAAAATATAGTGAACCATATTGTCCATATAGAAGAGTAAAAAAATGTAAATAGATGAACATTTCGTATATGCAGATGGTTTGACCAAACGCACTCACCAACTCGGACAGCAAGTGCGGTGCACGGCGGTGGGCGTAAGGGCGGGACAGAAACATAACCTCTCCACAGGAGCCGAGGCGGCATGAGTGTAGATGCAACATCGGCAGGGTGAGAGAAGGCAAGATGGAGCAGAGTGTGTCCATGAGGCAGGAGTGTATTATGGTGGAAACAAGCATATCTGGGAACAAAATATTATAGTGGGTATGTGTATAATTTGCAATGGTATTTTGCAAATAACAGTAGTCAAATAATAAATAGTGAACCCAGTGAACTCCAAAAGAGATGATAGTGTGAATAATGAATAGATGAGTGTTTGAGAGATCTGTACTTACAATTGAGTGACATTAAAGATGTAGGGTAGTCAGGATAGGATAAGAGGTGGTAGCAACTAGTGCAAAAAGGGGGTTGCAAATGAGAAAAGGTGACAAGAGGAAACAGGGTCACCAGAAAAATAGACATCAAGACCCAGGAGAAACAGCCAAAACGGGGAGAAAAAAGTAGTAAGAAAAAAACGGCAACCTAACCAGTTGTGGCATCTGGAAGCACCCCCAGCTCAACGTGATCCGCAAGGCTGGTGTGCAATCACCCCAGAAAGAGACCGGCCGTGTCGAACTTGTGGAACTTGGTATAAGTGGGAGTTAAAAACTAGAGTTATAGAGTGAATAAGTCTTGCTTGTCTTGCTAGTTGATTGCTGGGTTTGCTGGGGTGCATTTTTGTGGCTTTTCCTTTTAGTTTTTCATTTGCCTTTTTCTGTCACTTTTTAAATAGCTTTTTTTTTTTTTTCCTCTGGTTCCTTCAGCCTATCAATTAAGGGGGGTGGTTAATTGCTCACAGGTGCCTAATTAACTGGGTGTAGAACTCAGTCTGAGCGTGCTCAGTCTTTGGCTGTGGAACTTTGTGTAAGTGGAACTTGGTGTAAGTGGGAGTTAAAAACTAGAGTTTAAAACAGGAGGTTATAACAGGGGTCATAGTACCTGTGTAGTGTGAGTATCTGAGTGTTGTCTGAGTAGTGTGTGTGGATTGTTAGTACTTGTGTATTGTGTACTGTATACTTGAGTATTGCGAGTGCACGTAGGTCTGCGACTGTTCTGCGATTGCACGTAGGTCTGTGAGTACCTGTGTATTGTCTTGTTGTGTACCTGTGTATTGTCTTGGGTATTAGTGCCAGGAAGCTAGCTGTTAGGTAATTTGGACAGGGTAAAATCCCCAAATCCTCACTAAATTTAATAGGTACGATGCCCGGCGGGTGTGGAGAGGCGACTCTTTGTACATCTTGCCGCATGTATGCGTTCCTTGATCATCCAATCGAGGGTGAATACTGCTGTGCAAAATGTAAGCACATTGTTTCCCTGGAAGCCCAGGTTCTGAATCTAGGGAAGCAACTGTCAGCACTGAGAAGTCCCTCCATACTAAAGGTGAGCCAGGAATGTACACGGCAGGTGCCGGCAGGGGCCAGCACAGAGGCGGGTGGAGACAAAGAGGCGCAGGCACTAGCAAAGAGTAAATGGGTAACAGTCAGGAGGGGTAGAGGGGGAAGTGCCAGAGAGGCCGATCCAGGACTGGAGCATCCCAATAAGTACGCTCCATTGAGTGTCATTGGTGAAACCAGTCAGGAACCAGCACTGCTGGAGATGAGGGACTCTCCTAGCTGCCAGGTGAAGAACTCCTCCAGTGAGAGTGGGGGGGCAGCAAAGGGAAAGGAAAGACAGATTCTGGTGGTAGGGGACTCAATTCTTAGAAGGACAGAGAGGGCAATCTGTAACCAAGACCTGAAGCGCCGAACAATATGTTGTCTACCGGGCGCTCGGGTTCGGCACATCACGGATCTTGTGGACAGATTACTGGGAGGGGCTGGGGAAGACCCGGCTGTCATGGTGCACGTTGGCACCAATGACAAAGTCAGAGGCAGATGGAGTGTCCTAAAGAATGATTTTAGGGACTTAGGTGCTAAATTGAGGAAAAGGACCTCCAAGGTAGTATTCTCAGGAATACTACCGGTACATCGAGCCACACCAGAAAGGCAGAGGGAGATTAGGGAAGTAAACAAGTGGCTGAAGAGCTGGTGTAGTAAGGAGGGGTTTGGGTTCCTGGAGGACTGGGCCGACTTCTCAGTCGGTAACCGGTACTATAGAAGGGACGGACTGCACCTAAATGAGGAGGGTGCAGATCTGCTGGGAATGAAGATGGCCAAAAAGTTAGAGGGGTTTTTAAACTAGGTGATGGGGGGAGGGTCCAGAGACAGTGATAGCCAGCGTGGATGATATTCCAGAGGGTAGTGTTGGGGGCATTAGTGGTAGGTTAACCAAAGCACAAAAACACAAGATGAGTATAGTAGCAAGTCCTAGTTGCAATTTTGAAACACCCAATACGAGGACAATATGCGACCGGTCTAAACTATGTGGCATGTTCACCAATGCTAGGAGCATGGCAGACAAGATGGGTGAACTAGAGATACTGTTGTACAAGGAGGATTTGGATTTTGTTGGAATTTCAGAGACCTGGTTCAACAGCTCTCGTGATTGGCTGGCAAACATTCAAGGGTATACCCTATACCGCAAGGATAGAGAGGGTAAAAAAGGGGGAGGGGTATGCCTATATATCAAGAAAAATGTACAAGCGAATGTGAGAGATGACATCACTGAGGGAGCTAGAGAGGAGGTGGAATCCTTATGGGTAGAGCTCCAAAGGGATGAAGCTAAGGGGAAAAGAATACTGGGAGTATGCTATAGGCCCCCTAACCTGAAGGAGGAAGTGGAGGCGGATCTCCTATCACAAATTGGATTAGCAGCAAGGATGGGAAGTGTTATCATAATGGGGGATTTTAATTATCCAGACATAGACTGGGCGGAGGGAACCGCGCATTCATTTAAGGCTCGCCAGTTCCTTAATGTCTTGCAGGACAATTTTATAGGTCAGATGGTAGACGCACCAACTAGAAATAAAACATTACTGGATCTACTGATTACCAACAATACAGACCTGATCACAGATGTGGAAATACGGGGCAATTTAGGTAACAGCGATCACAGGTCAATTAGTTTCAGTATAAATCACACAAATACGAAACATAAAGGGAATACAAAGACACTGAATTTCAAAAGAGCCAACTTCCCTAAACTACAAACCTTGCTAAAGGACATAAATTGGGATAAAATATTAGGAACAAAGAATATGGAGGAGAGATGGGTTTGCTTTAAGAGCATATTAAATAAGGGCATTAGCCAATGTATCCCATTGGGTAATAAATTTAAAAGAGCGAACAAAAATCCTGGATGGCTTAACTCCAATGTAAAAATGCATATAAAAGCAAAGGAGAAGGCCTTCAAAAAATACAAGGTTGAGGGATCATCCTCAGCATTCAGACTTTATAAAGAATGCAATTAGAAATGTAAGGATGCAATTAGGACGGCTAAGATAGAACATGAAAGACACATAGCGGAGGAGAGCAAAAAAAATCCCAAGAAATTCTTTAAGTATGTAAACATTAAAAAAGGGAGGACAGACCATATTGGCCCCATAAAGAATGAGGAAGGACATCTGGTTACAAAGGATGGGGAGATGGCAAAGGTATTGAATTTATTCTTCTCCTCAGTCTTCACGAGTGAATCGGGGGGCTTCAGTAACCAAAACTGCAGTGTTTATCCTCATGACACAACACAGGAAGCACCTCCATGGTTAACAGAGGACGGAATTAAAATTAGACTTGAGAAACTTAACATTAATAAATCACCGGGACCAGATGGCTTGCATCCGAGGGTACTTAGGGAACTCAGTCAGGTGATTGCCAGACCGTTGTTCCTAATTTTTACAGACAGTCTATTGACTGGAATGGTACCAGCTGATTGGAGAAAAGCCAATGTAGCACCAATATTTAAAAAGGGCCCAAAAAACATCCCTGGGAATTACAGACCAGTTAGCCTAACATCAATAGTATGTAAAATCTTGGAGGGGATGATAAGGGACTATATACAAGATTTTAGTAATAAGAACGATATCATTAGCAGTAATCAGCATGGATTCATGAAGAATCGTTCTTGCCAAACCAATCTATTAACCTTCTATGAGGAGGTGAGTTGCCATCTAGATAAAGGAAGGCCCGTAGACGTGGTGTATCTGGATTTTGCAAAAGCATTTGACACAGTTCCCCATAAACGTTTACTGTACAAAATAGGGTCCGTTGGCATGGACCATAGGGTGAGTACCTGGATTGAAAACTGGCTACAAGGGCGTGTTCAGAGGGTGGTGATAAATGGGGAGTACTCAGAATGGTCAGGGGTGGGTAGTGGGGTTCCCCAGGGTTCTGTGCTGGGACCAATCCTATTTAATTTGTTTATAAACGATCTGGAGGATGGGATAAACACTTCAATCTCTGTATTTGCAGACGATACTAAGCTAAGCAGGGCAATAACTTCTCCGCAGGATGTGGAAACCTTGCAAAAAGACCTGAACAAATTAATGGGGTGGGCGACTACATGGCAAATGAGGTTCAATGTAGAAAAATGTAAAATAATGCATTTGGGTGGCAAAAATATGAATGCAATCTATACACTGGGGGGAGAACCTCTGGGGGAATCTAGGATGGAAAAGGACCTGGGGGTCCTAGTAGATGATAGGCTCAGCAATGGCATGCAATGCCAAGCTGCTGCTAATAAGGCAAACAGAATATTGGCATGTATTAAAAGGGGGATCAACTCCAGAGATAAAACGATAATTCTCCCGCTCTACAAGACTCTGGTCTGGCCGCACCTGGAGTATGCTGTCCAGTTCTGGGCACCAGTCCTCAGGAAGGATGTACTGGAAATGGAGCGAGTACAAAGAAGGGCTACAAAGCTAATAAAGGGTCTGGAGGATCTTAGTTATGAGGAAAGGTTGCGAGCGTTGAACTTATTCTCTCTGGAGAAGAGACGCTTGAGAGGGGATATGATTTCAATTTACAAATACTGTACTGGTGACCCCACAATAGGGATAAAACTTTTTCGCAGAAGAGAGTTTAATAAGACTCAGGGCCACTCATTACAATTAGAAGAAAAGAGGTTTAACCTTAAACTACGTAGAGGGTTCTTTACTGTAAGAGCGGTAAGGATGTGGAATTCCCTTCCACAGGCGGTGGTCTCAGCGGGAAGCATTGATAGCTTCAAGAAACTATTAGATAATCACCTGAATGACCGCAACATACAGGGATATGTAAGGTAATACTGACACATAATCACACACATAGGTTGGACTTGATGGACGTGTGTCTTTTTTCAACCTCACCTACTATGTAACTATGTAACTATGACAGCTAGCTCTAAGTGGGGGATATATGTATGCTGCCAACGCCACGTGGGTGACGTAAAGGAGGAGCCACCGCACCTGAGCCAAGTGTGCACTCAGCGGTCGGCGCGAAGGAACTCCTGCCATAGTGACACCGAGATGTAAACAATTGAACGTCGGCATAGTGACGCCAAGGACTGACGTCACACGCCCGCCCGACGTAGGATAGGTGGCGCTGATGCGCAGAGGGGCGTCCGCCCGAGTCTCCCGTCACTAGGTGAGATGGGGAGAAAGGGAGGACCCACTGGTGCATCGCAGCTCCTGCAGAGAGGGAAACCAGCAACGCCCAAATGTCCAAACACCGCACACACACACAAACACTGGCCAGGTGGAGGATGTGCCTGGGATGCCTATAAGGAGAGAGCCATGTGGGGCAAAAAAACAGTAGCAAAGGTGCTGCCTATGAAAGTTAAAGGATGACATAAAAATAAAATAAACAATAGCATGTCCATAACTGCATAGAGAATAAAAAATATACATAAGGGCAATATCCTATACAAAATGGTACCCTATAAATAAGGGCAAAACTCACACAGTTAGGGTAGGGGAACACCACCAATCCCATATAGCCAATTGCTTCCATCCCAGTAATATATGAGAATATGAAGGGGGGTTTGGTACTTTAAATGAGGCACAATTAAGTGCCTCCATCCCGATAATTGGCATGTACAAAAAGGGAGGTTGGGACTTTAAATGAAGCGCTTGGGTAGTGGAGATAAAATAGTACCATATTTGAATTGTATTATGAAATGTTTATTGGTTATAGTAAATAACAGACAATAAAAAAAGAGTATTAATTTCATATACAGTAAAAAATGTATTAATTTCATATATGTATAAGAAGTATGCACATAGCATGAACATGGTAAAAGATATATACATACACATATAACAGCACATGGTTTGAAGTGGGAAATAAAGTGACATAGTATTACTAACAGGCACATGCCTGGTACCGATAGGTGCATCCACATGGTATATGTACATTTACTAAATAAGGAAGAATTAATGTAGTTGGAAAAAGTAGATGGTCAAAATGAGTATAATTCCATATAGGATGTAGCTGGGGCATCAAAAAACAAAGCTTGGCGCATTTTGTGGGTGTTTCCCCACTCATCAGGAGCTGATGTGACCAAAATTCCTATAAAGCACATATAAAAATATAGTGAACCATATTGTCCATATAGAAGAGTAAAAAATTAAAATAGATGAACATTTCGTATATGCAGATGGTTTGACCAAACGCACTCACCAACTTGGACAGCAAGTGCGGTGCATGGCGATGGGCCAGAAACATAACCTCTCCACGGGAGCCGAGGCGGCATGAGTGTGGATGCAACATCGAGCAGGTTGAGAGAGGGCAAGATGGAGCAGAATGTGTCCATGAGGCAGGAGTGTATTATGGTGGAAACAAGCATATCTGGGAACAAAATATTATAGTGGGTATGTGTATAATTTGCAATGGTATTTTGAAAATAACAGTAGTCAAATAATAAATAGTGAACCCAGTGAGCTCCAAAAGAGATGATAGTGTGAATAATGAATAGATGAGTGTTTGAGAGATCTGTACTTACAATTGAGTGACATTAAAGATAGATGTAGGGTAGCCAGGATAGGATAAGAGGTGGTAGCAACTAGTGCAAAAAAGGGGGTTTCAAATGAGAAAAGGTGACAAGAGGAAACAGGGTCACCAGAGAAATAGACATCAAGACCCAGGAGAAAAAGCCAAAACGGGGAGAAAAAAGTAGTAAGAAAAAAACGGCAACTTACCCAGTTGTGGCATCTGGAAGCACCCCCAGCTGAATGTGATCCGCAAGGCTGGTGTGCAATCACCCCAGAAAGAGACCGGCCGTGTCGACAGCTAGCTCCAAGTGGGAGATATATATATGCCACCAACGCGTGGGTGACGTGAAGGAGGAGCCGCCGCGCCTGGGTCGAGTGTGCACTCAGCGGTCGGCGTGAAGGAACTCCTGCCATAGTGACACAGAGATGTAAACAACTGAACATCGGCGTAGTGACGCCAAGGACTGACGTCACACGCCCGACGTAGGATACGTGGTGCCGATGCACAGAGGGGCGTCCGCCCGAGTCTCCCGTCACTAGGTGAGATGGGGAGAAAGGGAGGACCCACTGGCGCATCGCAGCTCCCGCAGAGAGGGAAACCAGCAACGCCCAAACGTCCAAACACCGCACACAGACCCAAACCCTGGCCAGGTGGAGGATGTGCCTGGGATGCCTATAAGGAGAGAGTCATGTGGGGCAAAAAATCGGTAGCAAAGATGCTGCCTATCATTATTTTATTCCGGTATTTCTGTAAAATGTATATATCCTGCTCACGGCTGTCTTTAAGGCAGAGCAAAAAGGGGCAGATGCCATGGGCCCCATCATTGTTGTGGGGCCCAAAGCAGATGCCTCATACTTGCCAACTATCCCAGTTTAAATTCCCTTGTGGCTTTAAGTTTTAGTCCCATGCTGTGTCCCAATATCTCAGTGTGAAGTTGTGTTACTAATGCTGTCCAGCTCTGCCCTACTGCCATGTACAGATGACTCACCTGCAGAACCTGTGTTTACATGTCAATAACCTGCATTAATACCTGCATTAATATATAAATAGAGGCGGCATTCATATATATATCATGCCCCCCTGAGGTCATATCCACTGTGGGAAGATTAGCTCATGGGGATCACCTTTTCTGAAGGGCAGTCAGCAAACGGCACTTTCTTAAAAATCTGGGGAATGCCAGGTTTATTTACAGGAGGTTGGCAAAATAAAAATAAACAAAACAGTAAAGTAAATCCTTGCCGTCCTGAGTTAACTAAACAGTCTCCTCTCTAGACAGTGCGGGGCTGGTCCCTGTTACCCACAAAACATGGGTAAAGCAAACCTTTTTAGTCCAATAGCCAGAGCTCCTCTCACTCAGGTTCCTTCCTGAGTCTCAAAACCAGAGCCCTGTTGAGTTCTCTTCCTGGTTATTTAAAGTCCACCTGAGTGTGCGCTCAAGTGGACCAGAACACCAAGACCAGACCCTAGCCTGCCACAGAAGCTGGAAAAACCCAGGCCGGATTCCAGTTCAATCCCTTACAACAGAACAAATGCAAGGTGAAATGTAGCGATTATCCACTATATCACCTTGCATACCATCACACCACCATCACTTTTGCTGAATGCTGTCCACTGGGGAAGTAAAGGGACATGCTTGAAAAACCTGCCTACAACTGTGGTCATTAAACCTAACATCAGCTTGTTCTGCAAAGATAAGCAAATTGCCACTTACATTGGTGGTCAGTAGGGATGAGCTTCGTGTTCGAGTCGAACCCATGTTCGACTCGAACATCGTCTGTTTGATCATTCACCGAATTGCCAACGATATGGGTCGTTCACGCCAAATTCGTGTGGCGCGTCATGGCCCATAATTCACTGCGGCATCGCAGTGCATTGCTGGCTGATGATTGGCCAAGCATGCACTATGACCCACATGCTTGGCCAATCACAGCGCTGTCAGTAGAGAGAGCTGTAATTGCCCAAAGCCAGGGTGGCTTTGGCCAATTATGGCTCAGGGGATTTAGAACATGCCCCACACTATATAAGGTCGCCTGCACGGCGGCCCTGTGTAGTGTGTTCCAGCGTTCTTAGAGAGAGAGAGAGAGAGAGAGACAGTGTCATTTCATTTGCGTTAGCTAGATTAGGCAGGACAGTCAGTGAGTTAGCTGCACTTACAGTGTATTGAGTATATATATATACATCCCAGGTGTTGTATGTGTGAATATATATATATATATATATATATATACACTGTATTCAGTTTAGCTAGATCCGTTCCTGTTATCTTCCTACTGACAGGCAGGCTTGACTTGTTACAGTATTTACAGCTACCTGAAGAAAATTGCTGGTGTTCTTTTGATCCTAATAGTACCACAGTCAGGCAGCTAGACTATTTACAGTTAGTGTAGTGCGTCCTCCTCACAGGGTTCAGTTAAAGCTACAAGTTAGTTTAGTGTGACCTCTGCACAGCGTTCAGCTAAAACTACAGGTTAGTGTAGTGCGTCCTCTTCACAGTGTTCAGCTAAAGCTACAAGTTAGTTTAGTGTGACCTCTGCACAGTGTTCAGCTAAAGCTACAAGTTAGTGTAGTGCGTCCTCCTCACAGTGTTTAGATAAAGCTACAAGTTAGTGTAGTGCGACCTCTGCACAGTGTTCAGCTAAAGCTACAAGTTAGTGTAGTGCATCCTCCTCACAGTGTTCAGCTAAAACTACAAGTTAGTGTAGTGCGACCTCTGCACAGTGTTCAGCTAAAGCTACAAGTTAGTGTAGTACGTCCTCTGAACAGTGTTCAGCTAAAACTACAAGTTAGTGTAGTGCAACCTCTGCACAGTGTTCAGCTAAAGCTACAAGTTAGTGTAGTGCGTCCTCCTCACAGTGTTCAGCTAAAACTACAAGTTAGTGTAGTGTGTCCTCCTCACAGTGTTCAGCTAAAGCTACAAGTTAGTTTAGTGTGACCTCTGCACAGTGTTCAGCTAAAACTACAAGTTAGGGTAGTGCGTCCTCCTCACAGTGTTCAGCTAAAGCTACAAGTTAGTGTAGTGCGTCCTCCTCAGTGTTCAGCTAAAACTACAAGTGTAGTGCGACCTCTGTACAGTGTTCAGCTAAAACTACAAGTTAGTTTTTTGCGAGCGCTGCACAGTGTTCATCTAAAGCTACCTGTAGAAGGTTGGTGGTGTTTTCCTGATCCTATCACTACCGCAGGCAGCTAAATAAGCTACAGGTTAGTTTTTTGCGAGCTCTGCACAGTGTTCAGCTAAAACTACAAGTTAGTGTAGTGCGAGCTCTGCACAGTGTTCAGCTAAAGTTACCTGTAGAAGGTTGGTGGTGTTTTCCTGATCCTATCACTACCGCAGGCAGCTAAATAAGCTACAAGTTAGTTTTTTGCGAGCTCTGCACAGTGTTCAGCTAAAGCTACCTGTAGAAAGTTGGTGGTGTTCTCATACTACAGGCAGTCAGTTGATTTTGCTAGCTGTGTGTGTGTATATATATATATATATATATATATATATATATATATATCTCCCAGCTTCGTGCAGCTACAGGCCATTAGTATGTCTGGAAGGCCAACAAGGAGAGGCAGACAGTCACAAGCCAATAAAAGAGGACAAGCAGGCTCTGTGTCTAGAGGCAACAGTGCTGGTCGTGGAGACGGTGCAACCTCATCAGCACGTGGCTTTTTTTCGGCAGCTGGCCATGTTGAGCCGCAACATGCGGAAGACTTGGTTGAGTGGATGACCAAGCCGTCTTCATCCTCCTCATCCTCTCTCACCCATGCTCAGGGTACTTTGTCTGGCAAAGCAGCTGCCAACGCGGCCTCTTCCCTTGGCTCAATGGCATCAGTGACTCCTTCCCTAGCCCCACCATGTCCTCCTGAGGAGTCCCTCGAACTGTTTGACCACAGTGTTGGGTACATGCTCCAGGAGGATGCCCAGCGTTTAGAAGGCTCTGATGATGATACTGAGCTAGATGAAGGCAGTAACGTGAGCATGGACAGAGGGGGTGCCCAAGAAGGACAGCAATCTGCTCCCCCTGCTGCAGCATACTGCCAGGTTTGCTCCAGTGATGAGGAGGGAGGGGATGATGAGGTGCATCAGATCGCACCGCTGCTATTTGCAACATATGTCTCAAGCGTATCTCACGTGGCCAAAACATCTCCCACTTGGGCACCACATGCTTGACCAGACATATGTTGACCTGCCATGCAGTTCGTTGGCAAGCATATCTAAAAGACCCACACCAAAGAACAAAGAGGACCTCTCCTTGCTCCTCATCAGCTGAGATCTCCAACCACACTATACCTTCATTCCTCTCTGAGACCTGCACTGAGAGGAATGAAGGTGTAGAATTAGGCGTGTCACAGCCAAGTACTTGTGGGCAATCTGCTTTCGGTACACCGACGTCAGATTGTACTAGGAAAATTTCCCTGCCCCAGCTGCTATACGTACTCCTCGTAGAGTTCGTGCTGTGCGGGGGTTTGGTGTTGGGGTCCTGACCTTGACACAAGTCCAGTCCATGAACAGGGTGGGGAGGAGTTCATGGACCAAGAATTGGTTGCTTCAGCGTGACCAGTTCTGTCATATGCCTTTGCTCCGTGAGATCCGTGAGAATAATCCTAATGATTTCAGGAACTTTCTCTGGATGACGGACCCCGTATTTCACCGTTTGTTGGCTTTGCTGACCCCTTATATTAGCAGGCGGAATACCTGCATGAGGCAAGCCATCACTCCGGAGCAGAGGCTTGTTGCCACCCTGCGGTACTTGGCGATGGGGAGAAGCCTGCAGGACTTGAAGTTCTCGACAGGCATCTCCCCCCAGGCTCTGGGGATCATTATCCCAGAGACCTGTTCTGCCATCATCCAGGTCCTGCAGAAGGAATATATTAAGGTAAAATTTGTATCCTTTAATATCACATTTTAGTGTATATAATGTTTGATAATATATTTTATTTCTTTCCTCATTCCCTAATTACCATGATTGTAATATTCTGTGAATGTCCCCTTTGTCCTCATGCATGTTGGATTTTTATGTAATTATTTTTTTGTCCTTCAGACATATTTGCCTTCACTTACCTCCCCAGGATGCTCTCCTGGCCCTATATTCACCTCATGTAGTCACTTAACAATGTATTTTATCAGCTCCATAGTAGTGCTTTACCCCAAACACCCCTAAAATGTTTTTAAATGTGATTTGTGCTTTAAATTCAGGCAGAGTGGCAGAGGCTTTTTTTGGGGGTCCTCAAATCATTTGGAAGCCTCCCTCCCCCCAACTGCTAAGTCAGCTGATACCAATTCTCTATCTATCCTCCATCATCTATCTGCTGACTTTGCCAAATCCATACACACTATACCCATCTCTTTTGTGGTCATATTTATGGATGAATTCCCCAAAGCATGTAGTGCAAGGGCCTGCCTGTATACTTTCAAATGGTACTGTTTACAGTTTTTGTATCCTATTATTATCTTGATAGGTAATAGCAGAATGTCCAATTGTGCTCAAATGTGTACAGTGTGTATTTATATCTTTGTATTATGACACTTCTTACCTGTCCAGTGGGCTGCCAATAGTATAACTAAGGAGGGGCTGTTCAAATTAATACACATTATTTAGGCATTCATCTCTCAAGGGAGTGGAAAGGGTTACCTGTCCAAGAGCCTTCCCCCTATAATGTTAGAAAGGGCCCAGGAGAGTGGCGGAGGGGGAATATGATAGGTGTACCTTATACTTTGGTGTTTAAAAATTCCCATTAATAAATGTTATCTTGATGTTGGCCAAGAATGTTTATGTCTAATCTGCTTTCCATGTTTTAATGTGCAAAAAGACTAATTTTTTTTTGATTTCTTCAACAATTTCCTTCCACGCCACAGGAATGGCAGACTGTGGCCTCCCACTTTGCCCAGTGGTGGGACTTTCCCACGGAGGGGCAATTGATGGGAAACACATCCACATCGTCCCACCACCCAACTCGGGGTCATACTATTATAATTATAAGGGGTTCAATAGTATTGTGATGTTGGCGGTGGTGTCGGTTAATTATGAGTAGGGATGAGCTTCGAGTTCGAGTCGAACTCATGTTCGACTCGAACATTGGCTGTTCGCAAGTTCGCCGAACAGCGAACAATTTGGGGTGTTCGCGGCAAATTCGAATGCCGCGGAACACCCTTTAAAAGTCTATGGGAGAAATCAAAAGTGCTAATTTTAAAGGCTTATATGCAAGTTATTGTCATAAAAAGTGTTTGGGGACCCGGGTCCTGCCCCAGGGGACATGGATCAATGCAAAAAAAAGTTTTAAAAACGGACGTTTTTTCAGGAGCAGTGATTTTATTAATGCTTAAAGTCAAACAATAAAAGTGTAATATCCCTTTAAATTTCGTACCTGGGGGGTGTCTATAGTATGCCTGTAAAGGGGCGCATGTTTCCTGTGTTTAGAACAGTCTGACAGCAAAATGACATTTGGAAGGAAAAAACTCATTTAAAACTACCCGCGGCTATTGCATTGCCGACAATACACATAGAAGTTCATTGATAAAAACGGCATGGGAATTCCCCACAGGGGAACCCCGAACCAAAAAAAAAAAAAAAAAAAATGATGTGGGGGTCCCCCTAAATTCCATACAAGGCCCTTCAGGTCTGGTATGGATATTAAGGGGAACCCCAGCCAAAATTTAAAAAAAAAATTGACGTGGGGTTCCCCCTAAATTCCATACCAGACCCTTCAGGTCTGGTATGGATTTTAAGGGGAACCCCGCGCCAAAAAAAAAAAAAAAAAAACGGCGTGGGGTCCCCCTAAAAATCCATACCAGACCCTTATCCGAGCACGCAACCTGGCAGGCCGCAGGAAAAGAGGGGGGGACGAGAGTGCGGCCCCCCCCCCTCCTGAACCGTACCGGGCCACATGCCTTCAACATTGGGAGGGTGCTTTGGGGTAGCCCCCCAAAACACCTTGTCCCCATGTTGATGAGGACAAGGGCCTCATCCTCACAACCGTGGCCGGTGGTTGTGGGGGTCTGCGGGCGGGGGGCTTATCGGAATCTGGAAGCCCCCTTTAACAAGGGGACCCCCAGATCCCGGCCCCCCCCTGTGTGAAATGGTAAGGGGGTACTTACCCCTACCATTTCACTAAAAAACTGTCAAAAATGTTAAAAATGACAAGAGACAGTTTTTGACAATTCCTTTATTTAAATGCTTCTTCTTTCTTCCTTCATCTTCTTCTTCTTCTGGTTCTTCTGGCTCTTCTGGTTCTTCCTCCGGCGTTCTCGTCCAGCATCTTCTCCGCGGCGTCTTCTATCTTCTTCTCCTCGGGCCGCTCCGCACCCATGGCATGAGGGGAGGCTCCCGCTCTTCTCTTCATCTTCTTCTCTTCTTCATCTTCTTCTTCATCTTCTTCTTCATCTTCTATTTCTTATTCTCTTCTTCATGTCTTCTCCGGGCCGCTCCGCAGCCATGCTGTGGCATGGAGGGAGGCTCCCGCTGTGTGACGGCGTCTCTTCGTCTGACGGTTCTTAAATAACGGGGGGCGGGGCCACCCGGTGACCCCGCCCCCCTCTGAGGCACGGTGACATGACGGGACTTCCCTGTGGCATTCCCCGTGACGTCACAGGGAAGTCCCGTCAAGTCACCTTTAACAAGGGGATCTGGGGGTCCCCTTGTTAAAGGGGGCTTCCAGATTCCGATAAGCCCCCCGCCCGCAGACCCCCACAACCACCGGCCACGGTTGTGAGGATGAGGCCCTTGTCCTCATCAACATGGGGACAAGGTGTTTTGGGGGGCTACCCCAAAGCACCCTCCCAATGTTGAGGGCATGTGGCCTGGTACGGTTCAGGAGGGGGGGGGCCGCACTCTCGTCCCCCCCTCTTTTCCTGCGGCCTGCCAGGTTGCGTGCTCGGATAAGGGTCTGGTATGGATTTTTAGGGGGACCCCACGCCGTTTTTTTTTTTTTTTTTGGCGCGGGGTTCCCCTTAAAATCCATACCAGACCTGAAGGGTCTGGTATGGAATTTAGGGGGAACCCCACGTCAATTTTTTTTTTAAATTTTGGCTGGGGTTCCCCTTAATATCCATACCAGACCTGAAGGGCCTTGTATGGAATTTAGGGGGACTCCCACATCATTTTTTTTTTTAATTTTGGTTCGGGGTTGCCCTGTGGGGAATTCCCATGCCGTTTTTATCAATGAACTTCTATGTGTATTGTCGGCAATGCAATAGCCGCGGTAGTTTTAAATGTGTTTTTTCCTTCAAAATGTCATTTTGCTGTCAGACTGTTCTAAACACGGGAAACATGCGCCCCTTTACAGGCATACTATAGACACCCCCCAGGTATGAAATTTAAAGGGATATTACACTTTTATTGTTTGACTTTAAGCATTATTAAAATCACTGCTCCTGAAAAAACGGCCGTTTTTAAAACTTTTTTTTGCATTGATTCATGTCCCCTGGGGCAGGACCCAGGTCCCCAAACACTTTTATTGACAATAACTTGCATATTAGCCTTTAAAATTAGCACTTTTGATTATTCATGTTCGTGTCCCATAGACTTTAACGGTGTTCGCGTGTTCGAACGAATTTTTTTCCTGTTCGCATGTTCTGGTGCGAACCGAACAGGGGGGTGTTCGGCTCATCCCTAATTATGAGTTCCTGTATGTGGACGTGGGGAAGAATGGCCGGATGTGCGATGGTGGAGTCATCCCTTAGACGGAGTTTTACAGGCATCTCCAGAATGGCATCTTGGGCTTGCCACCTCCAGAAGACAATGTGGAAGGACTCCCATTCGTCTTCATTGCGGATGAAGCTTTTGCGCTGGGGGACCATCTTATGCGGCCATTCCCTATGAGGACCCTCACCCTGGACCAGAGGGTTTTTAATTACCGGCTGGCCAGAGCCATAAGAGTGGTGGAGAACACTTTGGAATCATGGCCAGCCGGTTCCGCCTATTTCTTACACCCATACATATGGCGGAGTACAAACTGAATCACATCATCTTGGCGTGCTGTGTTCTACACAACTTTTTACGGAAACATTCTGCAAACTATGCTGGCTCAGTTGGGCCTGAGGGCGGAATTCAAAATGAACCAACCCTGACGGCTTGAAAGCGGCCGTCCTGGCTTTCCCCCCCCTGAGTGCTTGTGATGTCCGGCTAAGATACCTTGAGTTCTTTGAGGGCAAGGGGGATATCAATATGCCAGATAATGTGTGAAACCTTTATCAAATAAAACAAAAAAATAAGCAAATCTTTGGTGACATTTACTGCTTGTGTTTGTTTTAGCTGACCCTGAAAGAAATGTGGTTATACAAAGCACTGTTGGGTGTTATTTCATAAGGGCAAATCCACTTTGCACTACAAGTGCAGTTTCAAGTGCACTTGTAGTGCAAAGTGTCTTTGCCTTTAGTAAATAACACCCATTGTCACAGAAAGCAGCAATTAGAGCACCACAAAAGTGTTGTAGCGTTGAGACAATTATCCACACATTGTTGATTAACAATCTTTTTAATACCTGCACAATCACATGTGCATTTTAACAAGGTTTTTAAAACAAACCAACATGTTTGTTGTATAACAATTTTTGGGGTCGCATTAGAAAAAGTAGAAATGTCCTTTTAGGATAAAACAGGCATGTTTAAAACCAAATAGAAAGACACAAATCTTAAACTTACAAAGTTCACATTTGGTAGAACTTGAAGGCAATATCAGACATGCACACCAATTTACGAATGTCAACATGTGCTAGCTACCATCATGGGGGATCAAGGGACATGTTTTGGGGGAGCAACCCCTTCCTCTCAGCTACTTTATTATTGAGGAAGGGGTTGCACCCCCAAAATGCGTCCATTGATCTTCCGTGATGGCAGATAGCACATGTTGACACACTGTGTGCATCTTCAAAATTTGGCTTTTCTACAATTCGACAAAAAAATTTAAAATTGTAGCACACTATAAAAGAAATGGCTTTGGAGGGGTTTTAAACTTTACCCAAAGCATCAATGGTGTTCTTATTTTTTTTATAACATCAATGATGTTTTTCGTGATGTTTTCCAATGCAACATTACACCCCATGATCTCCGAAATCAGGAACTGTGCATTTTCTGAGGTGAAAGGATCAGGATCCACAACATCACGATCACCTAAAAAGATAAAAACCAAAAAAAAACAATTTATAAATATGCCGGCATACATCTCTTACCTGAGCCTGTGGTCGCAGACACTCACCTGTTGTGGTGACTAGTTCCACCACGTCTTCTTCCTCCTCCTCCTCCTTCTTGTCTTTGGGGTATTTCCCCTTCTTCCAGAGGTGGGGGGTCTCTGGTCTCCTCGGATGATGTAGAAGATGTAGAATTTTTTGGGTCCTTTGTCAAACTTCAATACTTTGCCTGTTTTGTACAAGCTTCACAGATGGAGACACCCCTATAGTATACACTGGAGCACCTGTGTGGGCCCCCTAATAAAAAGGGTGTTCTTGTGTCCCACACTAGTGCTCCATGTCCAGATGTGTAAACAGCTGCTGAGTGTCCTCTCCTTACACAGAATCTAGTTTGCATTTCATTCTAGTAACAAACCCATCTACACAACCAAATTATTTTCATACAAGTAGGCCCTAAAAAATATGGTCAAATGCATATGGCCAAAACAATGGTGTATTATAGGCCAAAATAAAAATGTTTGATACGAACGAATAATGTGCCCAAGAACATGAAAGTTGCCATTTTAAACTGTACAACAGTTCATAAAAGCACATGGATCAGCACGAACGTAATAAACACAAAAAGAATAGGAACACAGCACAACTACTTACTTTTTTGCAGCACTTTCCGGATCTTTCTGTACTGCTCATGTTCTCTTAATTTCAGGTCTGACCACCGCTTCCTGAGCTGATCTTTCGATCGACGTACCCCGAAATTCCGGTGCAGACTCTTGACCACTTTCGCCATGATCTTGGCCTTTCCGACATTGGGGTTGGGGTAAGGTATATACTTTCCATCATAGTCGACCCTCTTCAGGATGTCGACCATCTCCAACATCTCCCCAAAGGACATATTTGAGGCCTTAAATCTTCTTCTTCTGGATCCAGACGTTTCCGGCTCCGGGTTCTCCTCCCCCTCCTCCTCGTTGCTATAATTAGCATGCACCTGCTGTGTCTCCGCCATTTGCTCTTCCCCCACTGCGCCAAACGAAAAGGGGCGGGGAATAGACTAGAAAGAACGTCAGGGGCGGGCGGAGTTACACGCATGCGCAGTGTGTATAAAGCATAACACACGATCGTACGATCTGTGAGCAGAGGAAGGAGTATCAGAGGCGCCGATCGTGATAATGAAGGTAAGAGCCAAACTTGGGCCTATACTGCTTCTAGATTGAGGCCTATATTGTAACAAGATTAGGAGAGTTTTGCCTGACATTAGGCTTTGTCTTGTGTTATGTCTTGCAGTGAAAATGGATATCTTGAAAGATAAAGACTTCATGGCAATCTTCATTGATATGTTCAGGGAGCTGCCTTGTCTGTGGCAGATAAACCACCCACATTATAAGAACCAAACAGAGGAAGGCAGCTCTGGATCAATTGCTGGAATTTGTGAAGATGGTGATCCCCACGGCAGACATGACCTATTTGAAGATCCTAATTGGTGGCCTGAGGAGCATTTATCTAAGGGAGCACAAGAAGGTCCAGGATTCCCAGAGATCTGGAGCTGCAGATGACATCTATGTCCCCAGGCTGTGGTACTATGACAGGCTGCATTTTCTGGCAGGTTAGACTGAACCCAGGCCAGCACTCTCCAGTCTTCCTTTCATGCTTCCTTCCACCCCAGCTGAGGCTTCTGACGCCCAACCTGGGCCTTCCAGGCAGCAACATGTGGAGGAGCCCAGATTGAGCCAGGTATAGCATTTCTCTAAATATTTATGCTTGTCCAATCAATGATGTTAACTAGATGTTAGTTTGGAGTACTAATTTCTGATTGTGATTGATGAAGCAAAAACTAAAACCATGTTCCCTTTTCATACACAGGGAAGTCTCAGCCAGGAGGTGGCCGGGCCAAGCAGGCTGCCTGATATCCAGGTCCCTCCCCTACACCCGCAAAGACAAAGTGGCAGGAAGAGGAGTACCCTGGAGGAGGCTGCCATAGGCCTCTTTTGGAAGGCTACAGAGGCCCTGAGAACCCCCCACACTGTGAAGGAGGACTTTGCTTGCATAACTGCCTGCAAAATGCTGAAGATGAAGGAGGGCCAACGACTCCTGTGTGAGTCCTTAATTTTGGAAGCTCTCAATAAGGGGTTGAGGGGCCAAATAACATCTGCTACCCACATTTGTGACCTCACACATGGTCCTCCTCCTCCTCCAGGTCCTCCTCCTCCAGGTCCTACTACTCCTCCTCCTCCTGCCACATCTCCAACACCAGAGCCACAGCCAGGAAGGAAGCGTGGAAAGAAGACCAGAAAGTGATGACCCTGGGTCCAGTCTGGTCTGGCAAAAGATGCAACCTCTTATAGTATCACAGCCTGGGGACACAGATGTCATCTGCTGCTTTCCGGATCTCTGGGACTTCTGGACCAGACTGCACTCCCTTAGATAAGGACTCCTCAGGCCACCAATTTTGATGTTAAAGAATTGATGTCTGCCCTGGGGGTCCAAGGCTTCGCCAATTTCTGCTGTTTATCCAGTGTTGCCTCCCTCTTTGTTTGGTTATGAGCCCTTAATAAAGGAATTTTTGTTTCAATTATACTCGCCTATGTGTTTTTTCCTTCAAAAGGGACAGTTTGTTTGTTTTCAGGTACATTTCCAAAATACAATGTGCAATTACCAAGGGACACCAACACCAAACAATCTCCTTGAGATTAAATAATACAAGATAATAATGGTGTTGTGGTAACTTGACACACAAAACACACACAAAAATATTATGGAGTAAAACTAAAAATAAAATAAAACAAAGATCAGCCTTGAAAAAAATACAAACCTAAAAAAACAAAACAAAACAGCCTTTAAAAAAAAAAAAAAAGAAAAAAAGAAAACAACCCAAAAATAATTTTGTCAGATGTGACAAATCAAAATATATTGAGGGAGTCCCGATAAATAATAAAGAAAGAAGTTTGTGAGAAGTCTGTGTGAAAATCAGCAGCAAAACTACTTCATTCTTCTCACATTATAAAGAAGAAGAGAGTGCGCTGTATTAAGCCATTTTTTACATTGCACCATGACGAAAGTGCTGTATCCATTGCGAACGCTAATTTTACCAGACCGAGCTGTTCCGTCTCGGAATTTCTTTTGAGCATGCGTGGCACATAGTGCGTCGGAACTGGCCACACACGGTCGGAATTGACGCGATCGGATTTTGTTGTCAGAAAATTTTATAGCCTGCTCTCAAACATTGTGTGTCGGAAAATCCAATGGAAAATGTCCGATGGAGCCCACACACGGTCGGAATGTCCGACAACACGCTCCGATCGGACATTTTCCATCGGAAAATTTGACCGTGTGTACGGGGCATAAGAGTTAATATGGGAAAAACATTTCTCCTTTCCACTGATGCTTTATCACCAATCCTTGTTTCACAAAAAAACACAACTTTTCAAAAAACATTTGTCATTGGGACAAAAAGTGAGGTGAAATCTTCTGAAGAGGAGCACAGACAGCAAAACAAATGTCACAGGGGTGATAACCCTTCCCTATGTTTTCCAAAAAGCTTAAAATGGATTTTTGGCTGGAGCTAAACAGGTTAAAAATGTACCAGCTCAAAATTACAAACAAATTCTACTTAACAACAAACCTACAGTCCCTGTTTCGTTTGCACCGCCTGTATACTGCTGTTCAGAGTACAGAGCCTGTATACTGCTGTTTCCTTTTTTAATTTGGGTACAGGGTTCTCCTTAATATCCACACAAGTCCCAAAGGGCCTGGTAATGGACTGGGGGGTACCCATGCCGTTTGTCTCACTGATTTTCATCCATATTGCCAGGACCCGACATTACATTAAAGCCGCAAGCAGTTTTAAATGACTTTTTTCCTTTAAAAATGACATTTCCTGACAGACTCCATGGCAGCAATGTGTGGGTTAAGTCCCGCCTCTACTACCCTATAGGACACTACTCCCATAAATCTTTGCTCCCTGCCCCATGAATTCCCCACTGCCTGCCTGTGGTCAGCCTCCTCTCATAAGGTACAGGGGCAGGTTCCATCGTCGAGGGTCCATTGGGCGGGTGGGGGGTATTTCCACAGGTGATTGTTTTTCTAACTGCTCTGTTTTCTGTGTTTCTCTGTCTTTTGCTTTAGCCCTTCCAGGTCAGAACAGCGTCGCAGCTCGCACAAAGGAAGTGATTAGTCTAAATCGCATCACCGGCAATCCTCTTCCAAATCTAAGCATTACGGCTCCTCCTCAAAATCAGGACACCATAGCGAGGAGCGCTCGCACTCCTCAGTGGCTCATTCCAGCCACTCATCCAGTGTCTGCTGGGGATGCAGAATGCAAGTACCTGCGGGAAAATCGCTGTGCGATCCCTGCTTCGCCAAAGCTTCCAAGGAAAGAGGTGATTCAGACCAACAACATAAATCCCTAGTTGAGAGGGTTGTTAAGGAATCACTTAAAGGTACTGAGGCAGTCCGGCCCGTCATCCCTCAGGCAGAGCCATCTAGTTCCCCAGTGAGGGAAACTCAGTTGCAGGACACCTGGGAGTCCTCTGTACCTAGCCACCCTTCAGTTGTCATCTCTGACAGTGACTCGGATGAAGATAATACCTGTGTGGGTTTTGACTTCGCTCTGCTACCTCCATTGGTCAAGGCTATTAGAGAAACTTTAAATTGGGAGGATCGGTGGCTGTTCCTCCCAAACAGAGGAAATTCTTTAAACAGCTAAAGAAGGAACGGGTGGTTAACTTTCCATTCTTTTCTGAATTGGGCGAGATTATCACAGATGAATGGGGCAAGGTGGAGAAGAAAAACTCCATGCTTACTAAAGTTTCAAAGCTTTATCCCTTTAGGGAAGAAGAAGTGAAGCATTTGGAATCAGCTCCATTGGTGGATGCAGCCGTGATGAGGCTGGTTAAACACATGACACTCCCCTTGGAGGACACAGTGTCCTTTAAAGACGTTCTGGACAGAAGGATTGATGCTGATCTGAGGAGAGTGTACCTTACAGCGGGCATGGCTTGCAAACCAGCCTTAGCTTTGGCAGCCCTGTCCAAAGCTATGGAAGTGTGGACGGATAATGTTCAGGATACGCTAAGGAATATCTCAGATGACACGGCGAAGAACTCACCTATTCAAGAATTGAGGCTAGCATCAGCTTTTCTGGGGGAGGCCTCGATTGATATAATTCGTCTTGCAGCCCGAGTAACGCTCTCGTCGGTCACCGCCAAGCGGGCTCTTTGGCTCCGTCCCTGGCTGGCTGACCCAGCCTCTAAACAGGTATGGTGCCGAATTCCCTATGGGGGGTCTTCTCTTTTCGGCAACAAATTAGATGAGGCCATTACGCGGGCTACTGGCGGGAAGTCGGGGTTCCTACCTCAGGACAGGCGTCTGCAAGGCCAAAGAAGATCCTTCCCGAAGAGGCAATATCAAGACCGATCCAGAGAGGCTCGTACTTACAAGCCAGGCCGGGAATTCTCCAGGTCCTGGAAGTCAAGGCAATCATCCTTTAAGAAGGCTGCAGGTAGTGAGTCGAAAGGGGAGAGGCAACCTTCCAAATCTTTTTGAGATTGGGCCCGCTCAGACAGGCCGTGTGGGGGCCCGTCTTTTCCACTTTCGGCATGTCTGGGCGGCTTCGATTCATGACTTCTGGACAATCAAGACAGTCTCCTCTGGTCATGCTTGGACCTTTATCGACCCTCCCAGACTCAGGTGGGTGCCCACTTCTCTTCCGGCATCAGAAGAAAAAAGGACAATACTTTTAGCCTACATAGAATCTTTGTTGGCTCAAGGCGCTGTCAGCCCAGTTCCAGTCAACCAGCGAGGCACGGGAATGTATTCCCCCCTCTTTCTGGTTCAGAAGAAGAGTGGGGCCTGGAGGCCTGTCATAGACCTAACCCATCTAAATCGCTTCATCAAAAAGGAGAGGTTCAAAATGGAAACACTCTCCACAATTCAACAGTCGGTGCAACCAGGGGACTGGATGGTGTCCATAGACCTCAAGGATGCCTATTTTCATGTCCCCATCGCAGAAAACTTTCAACAGTTTCTCCGCTTCTCCGTGGGCAAGCTTCACTTACAATTTACATGCCTTCCCTTCGGGCTATCAACTTCTCCACGTGTTTTCTCAAAAGTGCTGTTGGCAGTAGTAGCTCTCCTGAGAACCAGGGGGATTCGTCTACATCACTACCTAGACGATCTGCTTCTCTTGGCGCAGGACAGGGTGCAACTCATAGCACACAGGGGGCAAGTGATTTCCACGTTACAGGAATTCGGATGGATTCTGAACCAGGAGAAGAGTCAGTTAGACCCATCTCAGTCTCTGGTGTTTTTAGGAGCCCTCTTCAACACGGTCAGAGGCACTATTTCATTACCAGAAGAGAAGATCTCGATAATCAGAGACAGGATCCACCCGGCTCTTTCTATTCCTCATCTTCGTGCTCTCCAATGCCTGAGAATCATTGGCACTATGGTGGCGGCGATTCCGATGGTGAGATGGACCCAATGGAGGATGAGGCCTTTTCAGAAGGGTTTCCTTCACCAGTGGAAGGGCAACAAGGCCCAGCTGATTCGGATTACTGCGTCCATGAGGAACTCTCTCCTGTGGTGGCTCTGGCGGGAGAACCTCTCCAACTGCCATTCCATCCTTCCCATTTCTTGGGTAACTATAACCACGGATGCCAGCAACAGGGGCTGGGGTGCCCACTGTCTGGCGGAAGTAGCTCAGGGCACTTGGGAATTTCCCTCCAGAAGGATAGTGTCAAACATCCTGGAGTTGAGAGCAGCCTTCCAGGCACTGCTGGCGTTTCGCCATTTCATTCAGGGCACCTCGGTCCTACTCAGATTGGACAATACCACAGCAGTGGCATACATAAGAAGGCAAGGGGGGACTCTAAGTCTTTTCTTATTGCTGGAGGTAGACCCAATTATGTCCTGGGCTCAGAAAAACCTGAAGGATCTGACAGCGACATATGTGCCAGGGGTTCAGAACGTTCAGGCAGACTTCCTTTCTCGGAGGCTCCTAGACAACAACGAGTGGTCTCTCCACGAAGAGGTATTCAAGTGGATTCTATTATTGGGGTTCTCTCCGGAAGTCGACCTGTTCGCCTCCCCCTGCAACAAGAAAATGGCAAGATACTATTCGAGGTACAGGGACCCTCAAGCGTATGGGGTGGACGCCCTGATGGAGAAATGGTGGTTCAACAGAGCCTATGCCTTTCCGCCAACTCCGATTATTCTTCAATTCCTGAAGAGACTCAGGGCAGAAACAGCAGAAGTGTTAGCGATAATTCCTTACTGGCCCAACAGGCCTTGGTTTCCTCTCCTAACACTCCTCAGTGTCCGAGATCCGATTCCTCTACCATCCAGACCAGACCTTCTGTCTCAGGGATCGAGACTACACCCTTGCCCGGATCACCTGCGCCTAAGGGCTTGGCTTTTGAAAGGAAGGTTGGAGGCGCTAGGCTGCCCGGATGAGGTAATTCCCACTCTCCTTAGTGCGAGAAGAAGTAGTACCAATCGGGTATATGAGAGGATTTGGTCGAAATTTACCAGCCATATGTCTTCCAGGTCCAACTCCTGTAATAATCTGGCGATTCAGGACATTCTAAGTTTTCTGCAGACAGGTCTGGATATCTCACTGTCCGTCAGTTCTCTTCTTGTCCAGGTTTCCGCAATCTCAGCCTTCTCCGGAGTCGCATGGGCTAAGCACCCTCTGGTCCAACAGTTTTTTTAAAGGAGCAGTCAGGCTTAGGCCACAGAGGAAACCCAGATTTCCCAAATGGGATCTTCCGTTAGTTCTGGATTTCTTTTCACAACTTAATTCACTCTCAGTCAGAGAATTAACCCTCAAGACTTCATTCCTGATAGCCATAACTTCGGCGAAGAGGGTCTCGGAAATTCAATCTCTGGGGTCCAAGGAACCGTTCATCACCTTTTTCCCGGATAGAGTGGTCCTAATATCAATGCTTGGGACAAATCCCAAAGTTACCTCGGTCTTTCACGAGAACCAGGATATCACACTCCCTACCTTCAATTCTGCTGGAAGTCCAAATCCACACCCTCTTGATGTGGGAGCTACTCTCAAACAATACCTGGAAGTTACGGCCTCTTTTCGTCAATCTGACTTTCTCTTTGTTCTATTCCATGGGAAAAACAGGGGCTCTAGGGCTTCTGTCAGATCCATCGTGGCTTGGGTGGTTCAAGCCATCCAATGGGCTTACAGAGAGAAGGGCTTGGCTCCTCCTGAGGCGGTTACAGCGCACTCTACTAGAAGTCTTTCAACGTCCTGGGCGGCCTCACGTCATGTTGCACCTGAAGTGATCTGCAGAGCAGCTTCTTGGTCTTCGATTCATACCTTCATGACCCATTATTGTGTCGAACCAGCAACCTTATCTTCTGTTAATTTTGGTTTGAAAGTGCTGTCGGCCGACAGTGTTAATTAAATCTTCTGTTCAGCATTTAGCCCACCCGGGTGTGTACGGAGAGTTATTTCCCACACGTTGTTGCCATGGAGTCTGTCAGGAAAACGGAAAATTCCTATCATAATACTTACCGTAATTTTCCTTTCCTGATGGACTCCATGGCAGCAGGAGTTCCCTCCCGAATGGCTGAAATAGGCTAGTTACCGAACACGGCCGGGGGCAGGGAGCAAAGATTTATGGGAGTAGTGTCCTATAGGGTAGTAGAGGCGGGACTTAACCCACACGTTGCTGCCATGGAGTCCATCAGGAAAGGAAAATTACGGTAAGTATTATGATAGGAATTTTCCGTTTTTGTGCAGGGACTATTCTAAGCACGGGAAACACGCGCCACTTTACAGGCATACTATCGACACCCCCCAGGTACGATATTTAAAGGAATATTTCACTTTTTTTTTTTTTACTTTAAGCATCAGCAAAATCACTGCTCCCGAAAAAACGGTCGTTTTTAAACCTTTCTTTTGCATTGATACATGTCCCCTGGGGCAGGACCCGGGTCCCCAAAACCTTTTTAGGACAATACCATGCAAATTAGCCTTTAAAATTAGCACTTTTGATTTCAAACGTTCGAGTCCCATAGACGTCAATGGGGTTCTAACGTTCGTGCAAATTTTCGGTCCGTTCGCGGGTTCTGGTGCGAACCGAACCAGGGGGTGTTCGGCTCATCCCTAGTCGTCAGTGTAAATCCTCCATACATTGTTGATTAGTGTGAATGCTCCTAATACATTGGTTGTCAGTATAAATCCCCATTACATTGGTGGCCAGTGTAGAAACTCCTCTTTATCAAAATCAAAACTTTTATTAGTGCTCAGTTTTGAATCCTCCCGTACATTGGTGGTCCACAAAGAAACCCCCTTTAGGTTGGTGGTGAGTGTAAATCCCCCCTTACATTGGTGGCCAATGTCCAAGTTCCCGATTATTGGTTGTTGATTTATAATCCCCCATTACATTGGTTGTCAGTGTAAATTCTTCATTACATTGGTAATCAGTGTACATTTCCCTTTACATTGGTGGTAAGTGCAGAATTGCTCTTACACTGGTGGTCAGTTTAACCACTTTCCGGCCGCCGCACAAATGTTTACGTTGACGGCATGGCACGGACAGGCAAATGGGCGTACAGGTACGTCCCTTTAAATTTACCGCCCTGTGGACCCTGCTGCGAGCTCCATGAGTGTGATCATGGGTCCCACGGACTCGATGTCCATGGGGATACCCGCGATCGTCTCACGGAGAGGAAGAACGGGGAAATGCTGATGTAAACAAGCATTTCCCCATTCTTCCTAGTGACAAGACACTGATCACAGCTCCCTGTGATCAGGAGCGGTGATCAGTGTCATGACACACATAGCCCATCCCCCCTAATCAATGCATTTTTAATCGCATTGATTGGTGTATAAATGTTAATGGTCCCAAAATAGCACCAAAAGTAACCGATCTGTCTGCCATAATGTCGCAGTCACGATAAAAATCACCGATCACCGCCATTACTAGAAAAAAAATTATTAATAAAAATGCCATAAAACTATCCCCTATTTTGTAGACGCTTTAACTTTTGCACAAACCAATCAATAAACGCTTATTGCGATTTTTTTTTTTATCCAAAATATTTAGAAGAATACGTATCGGCCTAAACTGGGGAAAAAAATGTTTTGTTATATATTTTTGGGGGATATTTATTATAGCAAAAAGTAAAAAATAGTGTGTTTTTTTTCAAAATTGACGCTTTTTTTGTTTATAGCGCAAAAAATAAAAAATGTAGAGGTGATCAAATACCACCAAAAGAAAGCTCTATTTATGGGGAAAAAAAGAACGTCAATTTTGTTTGGGAGTCACGTTGCATGACCGCGCAATTGTCAGTTAAAATGACGCAGTGCCGAATCGCAAAAAGTGCTCTGGTCTTTAGCCAGCCAACCGGTCCGGGGCTTAAGTGGTTAAATCCACCTTTATATTGGTGGTCAGTGTGAATCCCCCCTAACATTTGTAGTCGGTGTAGAAGTGTCACCTTATATTGATGGTCGGTACAAATATCCTCGACAATGGCTGTCAGTGTAAATTCCCCCTTACATGGAAGTCATTGTAATTCATTGTCATTACCCCTTACACTGGTGGTTGGTGTAAATGCTCCTATTACATTGGTGTCAGTATAGAAACCCCTCTTTATATTGGTGGGGGGCATAAAAATCCCCCGCTACATGTTGGTCAGTGTAAATCCCCCCTCACATTGGTGGTCATTGCAAATTTCCCATTACATCTGTGGTCAGTGTAGAATCCCCCACTAAATTCCCTTCTTACATTGGTGGTCAGTGTAAATCCCCCCTCACATTACTGGTCATTGCAAATTCCCCATTACATCTGTGGTTAGTGTAGAATACCCCACTATATACTTCCCAAAGTTTTTTACCTTTACTCTACATGATTCCAAATTTGCCACACTATACTGCCTCCTAACTAATCTCATCCCCCACCACTGCCACTGATCCCATCAACCCCCCAGCATTGCCACTGATCACACCCCCCCTCCCCCAGCATTGTCACTGTTCCAAGGAGTCCTATGATCCCTAGAAGTTTTCTGTCTATGGTTTTCAGGCAGTGAGGAGATAATGTGCTGTAACCTTTAGCAACCAATAAGTGAGCAGTAATGATGTCCACTAACCTCTTGCAACCAATCATTGAGTGGTAAGGATATGCAGTAACCTCTAGCAACCAATCAGTGAGCAGTAATAATGTGCAGTATCCTCCAGCAACCAATTAGTGAATAGTAAGGATGTCCAGTAACCTCTAGCAACCAATCAGTGAGCAGTATTGATGTTCAGTAATCTCTAGCAACCAATCAACAAGCAGAAGTCATGTGCTTTAAGCTCTAGCAAATAATCGGTGAGCAGTAATGTGTGCTGTAACTCCAGCAGCCAGTCAGTAAGTGGTAATGATACACTGTAACCTCTGGCAACCAATCTCATTTGCTGACAGTGTGGGAGGAATGCATGGAAGGTGTGTGAACAGACACTGGCATCACATCATACAGTTTATTCATAAGCAATAAAATACATACTTGTAAGTAGTATAAACTTACTACATTTTGTGAAGGGGGTTACAAAATGTACATTCGTAGTGTTACAAGTGGGACATGCCCAGACAGGGGCAAGTGCTAAAAGAATGTCTGACGCGTTTTGAGTATAACCTCGTCATCAAAGCTTTAAAAGGTGAAACAGTCTGTACAAACACATATGCACATGGAAAGCGGTGGATAGTGGAGAGACATATCATGTGGAGGGTAGTTCTCCATAGCTCCATGTAGGTCCACATCAGAGCGCTCTAGATAGAAAGTAGATAGATAAATATCAACGACCAAATGGTCAGTTTCAAAACACATCTCATTAGTAAGAAATAAGGCAAGTTTGAGAGGGACAGGCTAGACCAGGGGTCTCAAACTGGCGGCCCTCCAGCTGTTGAGAAACTACAAGTCCCATGAGGCATTGCAAGGCTGACAGTTACAAACATGAGTACCTCAGGCAGAGGCATGATGGGACTTGTAGTTCCGCAACAGCTGGAGGGCCACCAGTTTGAGACCCCTGGGCTAGACTATCTATATGGGCGTGAATTTGAATGGAAAAAATCTACAGATAGCAACTGCTTCCATACACATAAGTCAGAATTACCCACTCAAAATGACACACGCCCTAAGACACCTTCACGCCATCTGACAAGCAACACCATTAAAGGCAACGGCAACAGACAGAGATTCAACAGAGGACCCCATAACAACCACCAACATAAATATCCTAACAACACCCCAGGGAGGGAGAGAGGGAGGAACCTTTGGATCCATAAAGACCACCAAGGGACAGTATCCTCCCTCCCCCACAACTATAATAACATAAAGAAACCAACAAAAAAATCAAGCAGGGAAAATGACCTAACCCCATCATCTAGAACAGAAGTCCAGGGAACAAGAAAACACACAGACGATCTTGCCACTAACACAAGGAAAATCGATGACAACAAAACCTCCAATTACACTACTAGTACAATCACACTCTACCGCCAGAAGCAATTACTAGCGATAACCATGACAGCCAACAGATAGTCGATACAACATACGCTACCCTCAAAATCTTTAATCTTTCCAGTTCAGTTTTTGATGACATTGAACTAAATGTTCTACTTAAAGGTCTCAACTTTGCTCCCAAAAATCCTCCAAATCTATTTGAGATCTTTGTCGACCTCAACAGATACACAAGAAATCTTATCCTCAAAAGGTACTTTGCTCTCCCTAAACTACCCTCTAAGACATCATCATCTACAAATATTCCATCTGACAACGCACAAAACACAAATTATGCATTGGAATCTAGAGAGCCTATTTCAGGAGGGAGCCTGTGAAGACTATGTAATGGAACCAGAACTCTTGGCCTATGGAAAAGCAGATCGTACACACAGACTTCAAACCCAAATCTTCATTCTATCCCCACTGGGCCAAAGGAAAGTTGATTCCTATCTTCCATGAGATAGTGTTTGACGAGATAAAAAAAGATCTGCCAAAACAATCACCATAATGACAATTATACCAATACCAAGAACAAAGATCAGGAAGTCCCTAAGAAAATCCTCAAGAAATTCCAAGAAAGAAAAGATATAATCATCAGGCAAGCTGATAAGGGTGGTGGTCTAGTGATACAAAATCGGTAGGACTCCTTGGCAGAGGCTCTGAGACTCCTCGGGGACATCAACACATACGAGAAACTCCCAGCTGACCCACTACCATCCTTTGCAATTACTCTTAAAAATGTATTAAATCAGGCCAGAAAAAATGGAGTCATCACAAAAAGTAAATATCTCTTCCTGAATAAACAACACTCACTAACTCCCCACTTCTACCATATCCCTAGGATTCATAAAGATCAGACAAACCCATCAGGCAGACTCATCATCGTGGGGATAGACAGTCTAACAAGTAATCTTGGATGATATATAGATCACTTTATACAAGACTTAGTGATACAACTTCCATCCTTCGTTAAAGATTCTGGCCACATGCTTGAAATTCTCTCATCATTCTCATGGCAACCACACGTTAAGTGTCTCTCCCTGGATGTCTCATCACTGTACACTTCTATTGAGCACAGATATAGCATAGAAGCAGTCTAGTATTTCCTATCAAAGAGTGAAATACATCCCTTACAGATCAAATTTCTTCTCGACTCTATCGAGTTCTGTCTCACCCATAATTATTTTTTTTTCGTGGGTCAGTATTTCCGACAAACCAGAGGGACAGCTATGGAAGCTAAATTTGCTCCAAGCTATGCCAACCTTTTTTCATGGGACTCTGGGAAGACAGATTCATTTGGGCTAACAATCCCTTCAGAAATCAGCTTGCCCTTCACACCAGATACATAGACGATATTTTAGTAATTTGGAGCCGATCGAATACGGATCTAAATTATTTCCTTGAATACTGCAATTCCAATCCTTTCGGTATTGCTTTCACCCATGTGATTGATGATACTTCACTCATCTTCCTAGACCTCGACTTACGAATCGACGAAGAAGGTATGATTTTGTCTAAAACTCACTTCAAGCCCAGTGCGGGCAATTCGTACCTCCATGCAAAAAGTCATCATCACCCCAAATGGATCCGCAACATTCCCTATAGGCAATTCTGCAGGCTGAAGAGAACCTGCACTAAAAAAAGTGACTACGAAAATCAAGGGTCCATTCTAAAAAAGAAGTTTCTGGAGAAGGGCTACAAAGAAGACTGTATAGAACAAGCCTTTCTAAAATACTGGACACAATATGATGTTACTCCCCCAGACAGCTTGGCGATGGAGGTCAACAAACCGAGGAGAAACAAACAGATTTCCGACAGTGATTGCTCCAATTCCATTAGATTCAGCACACAATACAGTACAAAGGCATTCGACATCCAGAGAGTTATCCAGAAGAACTGGAAGATACTCAAACAAGATCCTATCCTCAATTCTGTCTTACCATCTACACCAGAAATTGTGTTTCGAAGATCAAAAGACCTCAGGAGTCTGATAGCACCCAGTAGAGTAAACCCCCGAACCAAACAAAGACCACCATCAGCCCCTGGACATCCCTGTTTGACCAGAGAGGAAACTTTAAATGTGGTGTTAGGAACTGTGGAACATGCGCTTTCATGTCACATCGCAAAAAGGAAGCCCTAGGATCTGATGGCCATACTCACAAGATCAGCCAGTTTATCAATTGTGGAACTTCCTTTGTAGTATATGGGCTAGTCTGCCCATGTGGCCTATTGTATGTTGTCTGCCCGTGTGTGGCCTATTGCATGTTGGGTGTACAACACGTCCACTAAGGACAAGATTTAGTGAGCATAAATGAAACATCATCAACGGCAATTCATATGACCAGTCCACAAAAAGCAAAAAGAGCCACAACTACTCAGTACCCAGACATTTCAAGGAATGCCACGACGGAAATCCAACAAGCCTTAAGGTGTTTGGCATCGAAGCCATCAAAAAAGAAGGGGAGGAGATTTCGAAGACTATGTAGACAAGAATCTTTCTGGATCTTTACGCTTGGGTCCATGGCCCCTGTCAGAATGAACGAAGACCTGTAAGTTCATGGTACAATCTAGGAATATGACTAGCACCAGTACCCTTTCCCCAGTGCTCATCTTCTCAATTTTTCAATTTTTCAATCTTTCAGTTTTTGACCACATTGATCACTTTGTCCAACATATCTCATTCATTACAATTTGTTCGCCACTGTCATAAGTACCTCTATTCTCTTCACATGTATCAGTGTCATTGTACACATTCCATATATATCCACTCAATATTAACACAGACACCTGCACTAGCAGTGTGCTCTTTCCCCCTCATCCCCCTCTTCCTTTCTATTACAGTCCAAAACCTCCATTTCCCTACAAATTACACCTGTGTCGTTCAACCAATCCACGTCACTACATTAGACCATTACGTGAACAACATCTGCTAAGGAGATCACCTGGTAGTGCATTGTCTGTCATTGAGACATTTATTCACATATTCACATGTATGACTATTACATATATATTATTATAATATATATTATGAATTATCTTTTTTATCTACTATTCTCCATTTACCATTTATCTCTCTCTCTATATATGTATATATTTTATAATGATATATTTTTATATGTGTTTTTTACATCTCTGTATCTCTATCTATCTATCTATCTATCTATCTATCTATCTATCTATCTATCTATCTATCTATCTATCTATCTATCTATCTATCTATCTATCTATCCATCTATCTATCTTATACATTCTCCATATAGACATTGTTTATAATCATGGTTTCATTTCTCTACCCTCTCCCCTCTTTCTGTCAGCCAGGAGGCATCATAAGCCCTCCCTCAGCCCCGCCCCCTGTCAGCCCTTAAAGAAGCTCACTTCCTCTCCCCCTTTACAATATCCATGTCTTGTACAGACACAGTGCCTCACAAACACAGCATTGGGCATTTTTTGAGACTTTACTTATCTCCCACTGCACCAAACTCTTGCCCCCTCCAAGGACGCACGCAGGCTGCAGTTTTCCTACAAGCTCCTAAAACAGGTCAGTCATCCAGATATCCCCCACACATCCGGACCTTCCCTCCTTATCATGTAGTTATTCTTATCACCCATTTTAGCCTTCTTAGGAGCTCCTTCCCAGGTTCATCCTTCCTGCCCCCTTCTTTCTGGTCTATTTCCCCTGCAGGTTCACCTGACAGTACCACCCCCACAAGAAGGATCACCTTGTACACTTTTTATTTTGGCCGCTATAGGTAGGTGCAGTTTAGTTGGTTTTCTCACCTGCTATCATCAACACGTCACCCATACCTAGGTTATCCAGCTCCTCTGAGCACCCATCTTAAACGCATTTCCCTGCATACATGTCCCATCCACATTATTCTATCCCATACTGATCCGTCCATCCCCACTTCACAGTAAAGGATGTATACCTAGGCACATGTATACAGGTACCGTCTCTCTCCATTTTTCATACAACTATCCACATATTCCTGCATCCTTTTGTGCTCTTGTGCAGTGGTGCTCTTTGCACGAACACAAAGTGACAAAGAATTATTTGAGCTCCCCATGTAACTGTGTATGGGTTTGTATATATGTACATGCACATCCATGTGCGTGCGTGTGCATGTGTGTGTGTATATTATATATATATATATATATATATATATATATATATATATATATATATATATTCTATACTAATCATTTTAAGTGATACCAGTAACTTTCAACCTCCATCTTACCTAGACTTCTGTATGGTCACACTACCATCAATTTGCAACAATCTTTATACATTTGTCATGGTTATGTTTTGCATGTTTCAATATGTTACCATTATATTACCATTTATTGCATCAGTTTTGATTTTATTTGATAAATGTTTTTATTTTATTTTATTTCATTTCATTTTTTTCATTTTATTTTATTTTATTATATGAATTATAATCTTTTTTATCGTATCACTTCATCATCAATTTGTAATATATTTTTAATATATTTAATATATTGGTATATTCTTCAATACTACTAATATTACTCCAAACAAATTATGTGCAACTATTTTGTACCAGATCATTTTGATTTTATTCACTAATCACACATCTCCAGTCTGTCCCGTACAAACACACATCCACTATGCGCTCTGCATTACACACTTATGACCCCTATTTATTTATCTATCTACTTTCTTACCCTCCACATGATATGTCTCTCCACTAGCCACCGTTTTCCATGTGCATATGTGTTTGTACAGACTGTTTCACCTTTTAAAGCTCTGATGAAGAGGTTATCCTCGAAACGCGTCAGCCATTCTTTTCGCACTTGCCCCTGTCTGGGCATGTCCCACTTGTAACACTACGAATGTACAGTTTGTAACCCTCCCCCCTTCACAAAACGTAGTATGTTTATACTCCTTACATGTATGTATTTTATTGCTTAGGAATAAACTGTATGATGTGATGCCAGTGTCTAATCACGCGCCTTCCATCCATTCCTCACACACTTTCTTCTTCAGACCACCCCAGGTCAGTCCAGGCAGCGGGACATACATGATCACTTTCTCCAGTTTGGCCATCATAACAGCACTATGTACCCAGACCAACAATGCCCCCTCGTGTGCAAGAGTTAATCTTTTTTGTTTACAATCTCAATTGCTGCCTGATCTGATTCAGTAAACTAATTTTGAGTCTAGCTGTTATTTATTGTAAGTTGCATGGATGGGGGCAAGAAAATGTTTGCCCAGGGTCCAATCAATATAAAGATGGCCCTGATAGTCATGCCTGTCAGTAGCTCCTCATCAGTGCTGCCTATCCAGTGCCTTCTATCTTTGCCCATCAGTGCCCATCAGTGCCACCTATCAGTGCCCATCAGTGCCGCCTATCAGTGCCACCTATTAGTGCCCATTAAGGATGAGCCAGCGGCTCAAATCAAACATAAGTTCGACTCAAACATCGGGTGTTTGTTCTAAAACAAAACAAACATATGGGGCATTTGTGGGAAATTTGAGGGCCGCGGAACACCCCATAATGCACTGCGAGATCGCAGTGCATTGCTGTATGATGATTGGCCAAAGCGTGCACCTGATCTGCATGCTTTGGCCAATCACAGCGCACTCTGCTGAGAGAGCCATAATTGGCTAAAGACAGGTGCCTTTGGCCAATCTTGGCTCAGGGGGACTAAGTCCACCCCCCACACTATATAAGGTTGATTACATAGCGGCCATGGGTAGTGTTGTTGGTGTGGACTAGGGATAGGGCCTGGTATGGATTTTGGAGGGGACATCCACGCCATTTTTTTTGTATTTTTGGCGCGTGGTTCTCCTTAATATTCATACCAGACCCAAAGGGCCTGGTAATGGGCTGGGGGGACCCACACCATTTTTTTTCAATGATTTTTATCTATATTGCGGGGATCCGACAATACATTACAGCCATGAGCAGTTTTGAATGACATTTTTTCCTTTAGAAATGTCATTTTTTTGTGGTACTGTTATAAACATCGGAAAGATGCGCTACTTTACAGGCAGACTAAGAAGACCCCCCAGGCACAATATTTGAAGGAATATTTCATTTTTATTGTTTCATTTTAAACATTATTAAAATCACTGGTCTCGAAAAAATTACCATTTTTAAAACTTTTTTTGCATTGATACATGTCCCCTGGGGCAGGACCCGGGTCTCCAAACACTTTTTATGGCAATAACTTAAAGGCATACAAGCCTTTAAAATTAGCACTTTTGATTTTTCACGTTTGCGTCCCATAGACTTTAACGGTGTTCGCACAAATGTTTTGCCTGTTTGCATGTTCTGCTGCAAACTGAGCTGGGGGGTGCTCGGCTCATCCCTAGTGTCCATCAGTGCTGCATATCAGTGACGCCTATCAGTGCCCATCAATTCTACACATCAGTTCCTCCTCATCAGTGCCCATCAAGGCCACCTTATCAGTGCCACCTCATCAGTGCCGCCTCATCAGGGCCCATTAGTGCAGCCTCATCAGTGCATGTCAGTGAAGGAGAAAACAACATTTTATAACAGAAACAAAGAGAACCTTTTTTTTTTTTCCAAAATTTCGGCCTTTTTTAGTTTGTTTAGCAAAAAATAAAACCCCAGAGGTGATCAAATACCACCAAAAGAAAGCTCTATTTATGGGAAGAAAATTATAAAAATGTATTTTTGGTACAGTGTTGTATGACCGTGCAATTGTCCTTCAAAGTGCTACAGCACTGAAAGCTGAAAATTGTCCTGGGCAGGAAGGGGGGGAAGTGCCTGGTATTGAGTTTCTAAACTTCATTTGCCATGCAGTAGCCCACTCCATTAATTTATTCAGGTCCTCTTGTAAAGTTTCTATATCATGCTGTGTTGTTATTGCCCTGAATATTTTTGTGACGTCAGCAAACGCTAAGATTGAGCTATTTATCCCACCCTCTATATCATTTATAAATAATTTAAACAGAATTGGTCCCAAGACAGAGCCTTGGGGTACCCCACTAACCACTCTAGACCATTCTGAGTATACTTATTTTATCACCATCCTTTGGACATGCCCCCATAACCAGTTTTCTATCCAAGAACAAACCTTATTGTATGGACCCTACAGAACTCAGCTTGTAGATTAAGCATTGGTGGGGGACTGTATCAAATGCCTTTTGCAAAATCCAGATACACCACATCCACTGGCTTACCTTTGTCCAGATGGCAGCTCTCTTCCTCGTAGAATGTTAATAGGTTGGTTTGGCAAGAGTGACCTTTCGTAAACCCATGCTAATTACTGCTAATGATACTGTTTGCATCAGCAAATTCTTGGATATGGTCCCTTATCATCCCCTCAAATAGTTTACAAACTACCCACGTTAGACTGACAGGCCTATAGTTCCCAGGAATAGATCTCTGACCTTTTTTGCATATTGGTACCATGTGGGCCTTTCGCCATTCAGCTGGTACCAATCCCGTCAGTATGTTGTCCATGAAGATTAGGAATAGCAGTCTGGTTATAACCTGACTGAGTTCTTTAAGGACTCCAGGGCGTAAGCCATCTGGTCCTGGTGATTTATTTATGTTAAGCTTCTCTAATCCTTTCCAGACTCTAGCCTCTGTTTGCCACAAAGGTCACTGTTTCCAGAGTTGTTCCATAATTCCTAATCTGCAATCAGATCTGTATCATTTGTAATTAAAAGATCTAGCAAGTAATTATAAGATCTAGCAATGCATTACTTCAATTGAAAAGTTTTTTTTTTAAACCAGAGTTTAGTGTAACTAAATAAAAATAATAATAATGATGTTAATAATAAACATCAACAAAACCAAGCTACATTTGTCAAGTGTTTTGTTTTTGTGTCAGTGTTATACTTGTTTTAACATGTGTATTAAAGAAAACAATTATCTGAAAAGGGAACAATGTATACAGTAGTTAATTGAAAATGTAATCAAACACTTACAAAACGTATCAAACAGTTATGATTGATATGAAATAATAAAATGCATAAACATGTTCTTACATGAATCAATTGTCATTGATAGAAATGTCACACGTGACAAACAAGAACAGATTACTGTGTAAATATTTTTGTACTAAAACGTCAATATACAATGTTAACCATACATTACACAATAGTGATCATAATCTGAAAAAAATGTCCAAACCTTTTTCTTTTTCTTACTGCAATAAGTGTTTTTATTAGGTTTTTCATAGCTAGTACAAGAACACACCAGGGTGCAGTTGCCAAAGGCCCTGCACAGAATACAGAAGAAAAAAAAAAACAATAGACAATAAACATTGTTATACAGCCAATAGGGTTCAATAAAGTGGTATTATTACAATGATACAATGAGACACCTTAAGTAGGAAACTTCAGTCAGCAGTATCGTCACTACTACAGTCTACCCAGGGTTGCCATAATTTCAAAAAGATAGCATAATGCCCCGTACACGCGGTCGGACATTGATCGGACATTCCGACAACAAAATCCTAGGATTTTTTCTGACGGATGTTGGCTCAAACTTGTCTTGCATACACAAAGTTGTCGGAAAATCCGATCGTTCTGAACACGGTGACATAAAACACGTATGTCGGGACTATAAACGGGGCAGTAGCCAATACCTTTCATCTCTTTATTTATTCTGAGCATGTGTGGCACTTTGTGCTTCGGATTTGTGTACACACGATCGAAAATTCCGACAACGGATTTTGTTGTCGGAAAATTTTATAGCCTGCTCTCAAACTTTGTGTGTCGGAAAATCCGATGGAAAATATGTGATTGAGCCTACACATGGTCGGAATTTCCGACAACAAGGTCCTATCACACATTTTCCGTCGGAAAATCCGACCGTGTGTACGGGGCATATGAGTTGCTTTTTACTAGGCAAAATTAGTTCTCTTGTTTAAAGAGTTCTATTGAAAAGTAGAGAGTAACAAAATAGAAAGTATGTAAGAAAATATTGGCAAGGTTGCTCTATATATAGTAACCAGTGTAACAACTAGTACATTCAGTAGTCATTATAACTTTACCATTTGGCATTATATATAGTAACAAAAATCATATAGCAAAGATGAATAATGCTAATCAATTATTTTACAGACATATCAGGCTTAGTAATGAGGTTGCTACAAATTCATGAGAATAGGTGAATAATAAAGACAAATTGAAACTCTGTAGGACCTATGGTGGATCTATTTTATAGCCAGAGTTGGATCGGGAGTTTTTAAAATGAGAGCTGTGCTTGTTATTAATATTGGTCTGATAAAGACTACTGAGTAGGTGTGGTGCTCTAGGTTTTTAAGAGTGAAAGAGGCACGGGCATGGGCATTACAAAACTAACAATGTCTAACGACTAACAAACACAATGTCAGGCTTAGTTGTGTCATGCAATAAAAAGACCTTTATTGTACAAAAAGTAAGGAGCTACATGAATGAAAGAGAAAGAAGGTAAAGAGGGGAGGAGAGCAAAAAGAGATGGAATCCCCATGGGTAACCCAATTGCCAACGCAAAATTGGTTCTCAGTAGGGAACCCTTTGATGGGAATAAACTTCCAGCAGAGGTAGTGAGGCAGTCAACAGTAAATGGCTTCAAACATGCTTGGGACAAACATAGATCTACAGTATACTCAGGAAAAAGAGTTAACAAAAAAAATGGGCAAACTTGATCGGTTACTCTCTTTTTCTACTCACACCTTTCTATGTTTCTATGGGTTAGGCGCCATTTGGGTTTTCCAGTGCCTAACTATCATGGTTCTGTTCGCCAAGAAGGTATGGGTAATAATGTTATGATATACATTTGGATATCTATCTATTCCTAGGTTCAAAGGTGCTAAAGCTGGCTTGATATGCATTAGAACACCCGTAATGTCAGAAATGATTTGGAAAATCTTGTGCCAAAAGCTAGTTAGACATTTGCACATTCAAAGGGTAAGAAACAGGGTTCCAACCTGCCTAAAGTCACATTGGAGTTTAACAGGGATATTGGTCAAAATTAGAGAATGTTTTGGGGTCTCTCCCTGGCTCGGGCACCGTTACAATGTACGGTCTCAACTCCCCAGGTGGGAAAGTGTCTCTAGATGCTCAAAAGTAGTCGCAAGATATTGAGAAAGCAAGTTTTTAAATACCTTATAATATTCATTGGAAAACCCATCTGGGCTAAGAGCTTTGTTCAAAGGGAAGGAAGAAATGCTTTTGTGAATTTCTGGTCCCTAAACAGAAAGTTCATCTCCGTCAACTGTTCTTCAGTTAAGGAAGGGAGCTTCAGCTTGTGACAGAAAAGCCATGATGTCAGATGTGAAGGGCTGGGGTATAGACGGAACATCTTTAAGGTTATATAGACTACCACAGTTTTCTGCAAGCACGTCAACCATTTATTTGAGTGTCCACTACTTTATGCTGGGTGCTGGGGTGGATAAGATGGGAGATTATAGTTTTGGACACTCAAGTTTTAAAGGGGTTGTTAATCCTCATTTTTAGTGCTGCAGCCCTCCAGGCCCCCCGTTTTACTTACCTGGACACTGTCATACTCTGTCTGGGAATGAGCACACTATCTGTAGCTGGTGTCTCGTGTCCTGAATTGATAGATTGATAGCAGCGCATTCATTGGCTCCCGCTGCTGTCAATCAAATCCAATGACACGGCACTGGGGGCGGGGCTGAGTCCTGCATTCTGTGTGAATGGACACAGATGTGGGACTCGGGAGCGTGCCCGCATGGGTGTCCACCAAGGAGAGTGCTTCTCCAACGTGGACACTAGATGCAGGGAGGAGCCACCAGCACCACTGTGGGACCCCAGAAGGCACAGTGGAGGTAAGTATAACATGTTTGTTTTTTTAAAAAACAAAAAAACAAGGGTTTACAACCCCTTTAAGTCTATGAGTTGTCCTTCTCCTCTATATCTATGGTTATGACTGCATGGTATGACCATGTGATATCAAAGATAGTGGTGGAGACACTCGTTGCAACAGCCCCTTATCCACTATGAAAAAATTTATTCTGGAATACGTGTTATGTCTAGGTGAAAAATACATATAATCTTATTCATTATCCTGTAGGTAGCACCAAACATCATAGAGATCTTCCCTATGATGTATAGCCTGAGGGGAGGGCAAACAATGCCGCATAGGGAAGGTAGCTTCTAGCTGGGGGTTTACCGTTAGACTAAAATCCCTGCATAGAACAAAGTTGCCATATTTCACTTTAGCAAGTTTGTTAATAGACATGGGCCGAACACCACCCTGTTCTGTTCGTATTAGAACTCCCAAACAAGGGAAATGTTCTAACCGACACCCCATTGAAGTCTATGGGAACCAAATAGGAAAAATCAAAAGTGCCCGTTTTGAAGGCTTATATGCAGTAATTGGCCATGACATGCCCCCCACCTCAAAACACCTTGTCCCCATGTTATCGGAATCTGTAAGCCCCCTTTAACAAGGGGGCCCCCAGATCCAGGTCCCCCCATGTGTACATAGTACCCCTGCCCATTCACCAAAAAAGTGGACAAAAAATCCTTTATTAAAAAATTAAAAAAACAGTGTCCCTTGATGTAAATCTATCCTCAATCATGCCATCCGCTGCATTGCTGACCAATAAAAAAATAAAATAAAATAATTCTCCGCCTTCTGGGACAGCTGGCCCACCGAATGCCTCCTCTGTGCTTTGACAGTTCTTATATAGGTAAGGGCAGGGCCACCTGGCAACATCACCTGGTGGCCCCACCTTGTACCATCATTGGCCCAGCATGCAGAAGGGGATGAGGCCCTTGTCCCCATCAACATGGGGACAGGGTGCTTTGGGGTGGGAGCAGAGACCCCGAAACCCTGCAAATTCAGATGTTCAGTGAACATCCGAAAAAGGAAATGTTCGGCCCCAACTCATGCTCGGGCTGAACTGTTCGCCCAACACTATATGCTAAATGACCTACTTATAAACCATAATTGGTGAGTGCTCAAGGCATACACTCCTACCAATGTATAAGGATGATTGTTGAAGTTCGATTGTTGAAGAATTAAGTACCGGCCTTCCGTGTCAGGGATAAAATCCTGGAGTGTAAAGGCTAATGGCGAGAATTTTTTAATGGTGCTTGGACCACAAAGATGGGTAGGAAATCTCTATGCGTGCACTTAGAAGTGGTGTGAAGGTGGAAGTGTGTCTCTTGGGCACATACAATGTCAGTGTGGGTATTATGTGCTTCTAGCCATTCAGAAAAATGCTTAGCTGGGTAACTCAACCCTTGGGTATGAATAGACATAATTTTAGGTCCCATAATAAGTTCTGGGGGATGTCCAAGGAAACAAAACGTGTCCGCCATTTTTATTTCACACAGCGCTGTTTTATCTATTCCCATGTGAGTGTATTTCTTTTTTTAAAATAAATTTGGTATATAATTTATATGGAATTACACTATGTGGCCTTCTTTTGTTCCTTCCTATCCAGTCTAACTACCATGCAATCTGGGCGCCATCCCTGAGGGACGCACCAGTTTATAGATCATCACAAGGTCTTCTCTCAACTTCTACAGAACCCTATCGGCTGTTTACCACACAAGCTTGTTTGACCCAATTGAACGTACGTTTCTTTGGGTTCAAACGTTCCGGTAAGCCTCCCTATTGTTAGTGGTGGGATTTTTCTTATTTCAAGATTTCACAAGTATATTGATATGATCTACGTATGAAGTCACTTTTGTTGTTATTTTCAGTTTTTTGGTTTTGTTTGCCAATGTTATGATGTAATGGTCTTCATTGTACATATCATGTGCCCATTTTACAGTTCATATTGGCGCTATACTTTTTTGGTTTTCTTTTTATGCGCATATCCTACTGGCCGTGTTAACTGCTTATCCTTTTTGGGCAGCGTAGAATTATTTGTTATATATTTTGTTAGCAAACATATATGGCCAGCTGAGGCGGTCGAAGGCCTTTTGGGCATCAAGGCTTAGAATTAAGGTAGAATGAGGGAATTTATTAATGAGGTCTATAAGGTCTATTGTACACCTAGTATTATCCCCCGCGTGGTGAGCTGGTACAAAACCTACTTGGTCTTCATTGATCAATTTTGGGAGCAGCTGAGTTACTCTATTGGCCAAGATCTTAGTAAAGATATTGTAGTCCGAATTAAGGAGGGCTATGGGTCTGTAACTGTCAGGGTCCTTACCAGGTTTTGGAATGACAGATGAATGAGTGCATAAAGAAAAAGTGGGGGGTAGTGCCCTGAAGTAAAGAACTATAGGTAGTTCAACATATGAGGAGATAAGGTGGGTAGGAAGGCCTTATAGTAAGAATAAGAAAGCCAGTCAGGGCCTGGGGACATATGTAGCGGGAGGTCTTTGGTCACTTGTGTTATTTCTTCTAGCCACATTAAGCATGGTTATATTGGAGGGTGATAGTTTTGGTAGATTGAGTTTCTCGAAAAATTTGTCAAATTTCTCTTGAAAAAAATGGAAATTGTTTTCTGGGGTCAAACAATTTTATAATTTATGATAGAAAGCCCCCAAAACCTTGGTCATAGCATGAGGACAATAAGTCGGGGTACCATCCCCTTGCAAAAGCAAATCAGGGAAGGAATGGAAAGGCCGAGGTCAAAGCTTGTTTACCAACATCCTATGGGGTTTATTAGAAAATTCATAGAATTTCTGCTTGGCCCACAATAGAGATTTCACATTTTTATTCATGGCTAAGGATTTTAGCTGGTTGCGAAGGGAGGTGACCATGCGGAGGCATGCCACAGTGGAGGAGCACAAAAGTAGCCTCTCCAGGGCTTGCAATTTGCTGAGTAAAGTGGCCTTAAGATTGGATGATTCTCACTTGAGATGAGAGCCCTCAGAGATACACAGACCCCGAAAAAACACTTTATGCGCCTCCCACAGTGTGCAAGCATCCTGCACAGAGCCTGTATTGGTTTGGAAAAATTCTATCAGTTCCATAGTAATTTTAGCCCTAGAGGTCTGTGATTGAAGTAGAAAGCCAATGGCAAGTTTTTGAAGAAGAAGTGGATAAGGCAATGTCTAGGGTAATGGGGGCATAGTCAGACCAGGTAATAGGGGCAATTTCAGAGGCCACCGTGTGGGCCAGTAACGGGGCAGAGATAAAGAAGTGGTCCAATCAAGAGAACATTTTATGAGGGGCAGAATAGTAGGGAAACTGTCTGTTTGATTCTCCAGGAATCAAGTAGCTTTTGGCTTCTAATACATTTGCGAAAGGAGGCGGCCTGGGATAACACCTTCTGTGAGGGAGTAGTGTGGAATAATATTTGCCTATCTTTATGTGGAGACATGATCAAGTCTCCACCTAGAAATAGCTTTGAAAGCCTCTTCAAGAAATCAGATTTGTCCAGAGCTCAGGCGTATATAGTAATAAGGGTGAAGGAAGAAGACACATAGTCACAGTACAGGGCGATGAACCAAAGCGTGGAGGCACTTTGTGTTTCCCTATTTTGTCCCTGGGGTGCCCGGGGGTCTGCTGTGGGGAAGAGGTTTAGCCCCCTTGCTGATAAAGCGGATAGAAGATGCTCAAGGGTCACGGAGAGTGGGCAGGGACCAGAGCTCTGAGTCTGTGCGTCCGCCATCAACAAGATCCGCGCATGCACCCCGGTCACTCCATTGTGTGTAATGGTCAGCTTGGCAGGGTATTTCCAATGGTGCAGGATTTTGTGATTGTAAAGGGCTTTGGTAATTATTAGGAGATACCTGTGCTGCTAAAGAGTGTGTTTAGAAAGATTAGGTAGTAGTTGAAGTTTTGAAAATCTCTCATGGAGCTGGTCTGTATGCCAATATGCCTCCAGTTCCTTTTTCTTCACTTGTGGACATGTGGAAAAGTTACACGTAGGATGACATCTCTTGGTACATGAAAAGTAAGGTAATCAGGCTTGGGAATGCTGTGTATCCTGTCAATTGTAAAATCAGAAGATATATCAGAAGATATACACAGGACAAAAAGTCCTGTGTATATTGCAAATTGTGATTGCTGGATTGACTCTGGTACTTTGCAGATTTTCGGATTGTTACAATGTGATCTGTCCTCCACGTCGGCAACTTTGGATCCATATTTAGTCTTCTATAGAGTCTGGATAACCTGTTAAATTCAAAACGACATAATTCAATTAATCCATATTTTTTCTCATTTTTATTCCAGCCCCACCAGTGCCTCATTTGGTGCATTAAAAACATGTGTTTCACCAAGGGCAGCTACACTTAACTGTGAGGCATACAGCATAGCATATGTCGTTTTTAACATGTCAATGTCAATGTGATGCCTAGATACACTGGATGTCGTCCAGGAGCAGGCGTATTCCCACTCTAGATGTGACTGATCTCTTTTAAAGGTTCCCATGCTAAGTATGATCAATTTAGACCCCTTTTTACACTGACATGCTTTTCAGGTGCTTTCGCGCAAAAGAAAAGTGCCTGAAAAGCTCACGAAAACCAATTTCCAGTAACCACTTAACAATAGGCCCATAGCCGAATGAAAGCTACAGGGCGGTTGCATAACTCTGGGAGGGTGTACGGTGACATCCTCCCAGAATCCCGCTCTCCCGCACCCGAGGCGCGCACCCAAGGACATCGCTGATCGCTGCCGTTTACCATGTGATCGCTCAGTCAAATAACGGAGCGATCACTTGTAAACAAATCGGCATCATGTCATGACGCCGGTTCCTCTCTCCCCTCTGCGCACCGATCGGTACAGTGTGAGAGGAGAGGGGAAGAGATAGGATGGCAGCAGCACTGTGGGCTGGATCTGTAGTGCCCACAGCGCTGCTCTGTGACAATTGCAGTCACATCCAGCCATCCATCATCCATGCTCAGCCATCCCTCCATACTCTGTAATACCCTGCAATACTCTGCAATACTCTGCAATGCCCTGCAATACTCTGCAATACCCCGCAATACCCTGCAATACCCCACAATACTCTGCAATACTCTGCAATACCCTGCAATAGGGATGAGCCGAACACCCCCCTGTTCGGTTCGCACCAGAACATGCGAACAGGAAAAAAATTCGTGCGAACACGCGAACACCGTTAATGAATAATCAAAAGTGCTAATTTTAAAGGCTAATATGCAAGTTATTGTCAATAAAAGTGTTTGGGGACCTGGGTCCTGCCCCAGGGGACATGAATCAATGCAAAAAAAAGTTTTAAAAACGGCCGTTTTTTCAGGAGCAGTGATTTTAATAATGCTTAAAGTCAAACAATAAAAGTGTAATATCCCTTTAAATTTCATACCTGGGGGGTGTCTATAGTATGCCTGTAAAGGGGCGCATGTTTCCCGTGTTTAGAACAGTCTGACAGCAAAATGACATTTTGAAGGAAAAAACACATTTAAAACTACCGCGGCTATTGCATTGCCGACAATACACATAGAAGTTCATTGATAAAAACGGCATGGGAATTCCCCACAGGGAAACCCCGAACCAAAATTAAAAAAAAAAAAAAATGATGTGGGAGTCCCCCTAAATTCCATACAAGGCCCTTCAGGTCTGGTATGGATATTAAGGGGAACCCCAGCCAAAATTTTTAAAAAAAATTGACGTGGGGTTCCCCCTAAATTCCATACCAGACCCTTCAGGTCTGGTATGGATTTTAACCCTTTCATGACTAAGCCTATTTTTGAAATTTGGTGTTTACAAGTTAAAATCCGTATTTTTTGCTAGAAAATTACTTAGAACCCCCAAACATTATATATATTTTTTTAGAAGAGAATCTAGAGAATAAAATGGCAATTGTTGCAATATTTTTTAGCACACGGTATTTGTGCAGCGGTGTTTTAAACGCAAATTTTTGGAAAAGTGACACTTTCATGAATTTTAAAAAATCCAAACAGTAAAGTTACCCCAATTTTTTTGTATAATGTGAAAGATGATGTTACGCCGAGTAAATAGATACCAAACATGTCACCCTTTATAATTGCACGCACTTGTGGAATGGCGACGAACTATGGTACCTATGAATTTCCATAGGCGACGCTTTAAAATTTTTTTACGGTTACCAGGTTTGAGCTACAGAGGAGGTCTAGGGCTAGAATTATTGCTCTAGCTCTGACGATCGCGGCGATACCTCACATGTGTGGTTTGAACACCGTTTACATATGCGGGCGCGACTTCCGTATGCGTTTTCTTCGCTGCGCGAGCTCACGGGGACAGGGGCACTTTAAAATTTTTTTTTTTTTTTTTTTTATTTATTTTATTTTTTTTTGTACTTTTATAAATTGTGTTTTAAAATTTTTTTTTTTTTTTTTACTTTTATTGCTGTCACAAGCAATGTAAACATCCCTTGTGACAGTAATAGGTGGTGACAGGTACTCTTTATGGAGGGATGGGAGGTCTAAAAGACCCCCCATCCCTCCTTTACACTTCAAAGTATTCAGATCGCCGAAAACGGCGATTCTGAATACTGTGTACTTTTTTAAAATTCGGCGCCATTGGCAGCCGAGTAAACGGGAAGTGACGTCATGACGTCGCTTCCGCGTTTTCAACAAGAAGGCTGGAACGAAGCCGCTCGCAGCTTCGTTCCAGTCCGCCCCCAGCCGCCGAAGGCAGCCGAACAGACACCGGGACTCCCGATTGCACGGGAGGCCCGGTAACAGCGGCGGGAGGCGGCGGGAGGGGGGGATGTCCCCTCCCGCTCCTCCGGTATAACAACCGAGCGGCTTTTAGCCGCATCGGTTGTTATACACGGGTAGCCGATCGCCCGCTGAAAACAACGGTACCGGGATGATGCCTGCAGCTGCGGGCATCATCCCGGTATAACCCCGGAAAGCCGAGTACGCATATGTGCGTACGGTCGGCGGGAAGGGGTTAAGGGGAACCCCGCGCCAAAAAAAAAAAAAAAAACGGCGTGGGGTCCCCCCAAAAATCCATACCAGACCCTTATCCGAGCACGCAACCTCGCAGGCCGCAGGAAAAGAGGGGAGGACGAGAGTGCGGCCCCCCCCTCCTGAACCGTACCAGGCCACATGCCCTCAACATTGGGAGGGTGCTTTGGGGTAGCCCCCCAAAACACCTTGTCCCCATGTTGATGAAGACAAGGGCCTCATCCCCACAACCCTGGCCGGTGGTTGTGGGGGTCTGCGGGCGGGGGGCTTATCGGAATCTGGAAGCCCCCTTTAACAAGGGGACCCCCAGATCCCGGCCCCCCCCCTGTGTGAAATGGTAAGGGGGTACTTACCCCTACCATTTCACTAAAAAACTGTCAAAAGCGTTAAAAATGACAAGAGATAGTTTTTGACAATTCCTTTATTTAAATGCTTCTTCTTTCTTCCTTCATCTTCTTCTTCTTCTGGTTCTTCTGGCTCTTCTGGTTCTTCCTCCGGCGTTCTCGTCCAGCATCTCCTCCGCGGCGTCATCTATCTTCTTCTCCTCGGACCGCTCCGCACCCATGGCATGGGGGGGGAGGCTCCCGCTCTTCTCTTCATCTTCTTCTCTTCTTCATCTTCTTCTTCATCTTCTTCTTCTTCTTCTTCTCTTCTTCATTTCTTCTCCGGGCCGCTCCGCAGCCATGCTGGCATGGTGGGAGGCTCCCGCTGTGTGACGGCGTCTCTTTGTCTGACGGTTCTTAAATAACGGGACATGACGGGACTTCCCTGTGGCATTCCCCGTGACGTCACAGGGAAGTCCCGTCAAGTCACCGTGCGTCAGAGGGGGGCGGGGTCACCGGATGGCCCCGCCCCCCGTTATTTAAGAACCGTCAGACGAAGAGACGCCGTCACACAGCGGGAGCCTCCCACCATGCCAGCATGGCTGCGGAGCGGCCCGGAGAAGAAATGAAGAAGAGAAGAAGGAAGAAGAGAAGAAGAAGAAGAAGAAGAAGATGAAGAAGAAGATGAAGAAGAGAAGAAGATGAAGAGAAGAGCGGGAGCCTCCCCCCCATGCCATGGGTGCGGAGCGGCCCGAGGAGAAGAAGATAGAAGACGCCGCGGAGGAGATGCTGGACGAGAACGCCGGAGGAAGAACCAAAAGAGCCAGAAGAACCAGAAGAAGATGAAGGAGAAAGAAGAAGCATTTAAATAAAGGAATTGTCAAAAACTGTCTCTTGTCATTTTTAACATTTTTGACAGTTTTTTAGTGAAATGGTAGGGGTAAGTACCCCCTTACCATTTCACACAGGGGGGGGGCCGGGATCTGGGGGTCCCCTTGTTAAAGGGGGCTTCCAGATTCCGATAAGCCCCCCGCCCGCAGACCCCCACAACCACCGGCCAGGGTTGTGGGGAGGAGGCCCTTGTCTTCATCAACATGGGGACAAGGTGTTTTGGGGGGCTACCCCAAAGCACCCTCCCAATGTTGAGGGCATGTGGCCTGGTACGGTTCAGGAGGGGGGGGGGCGCACTCTCGTCCCCCCCTCTTTTCCTGCGGCCTGCCAGGTTGCGTGCTCGGATAAGGGTCTGGTATGGATTTTTGGGGGGACCCCACGCCGTTTTTTTTTTTTTTTTGGCGCGGGGTTCCCCTTAAAATCCATATTAGACCTGAAGGGTCTGGTATGGAATTTAGGGGGAACCCCACGTCAATTTTTTTTTTAAATTTTGGCTGGGGTTCCCCTTAATATCCATACCAGACCTGAAGGGCCTTGTATGGAATTTAGGGGGACCCCCACATCATTTTTTTTTTTTTTTTTTTGGTTCGGGGTTGCCCTGTGGGGAATTCCCATTCCGTTTTTATCAATGAACTTCTATGTGTATTGTCGGCAATGCAATAGCCGCGGGTAGTTTTAAATGAGTTTTTTCCTTCCAAATGTCATTTTGCTGTCAGACTGTTCTAAACACAGGAAACATGCGCCCCTTTACAGGCATACTATAGACACCCCCCAGGTACGAAATTTAAAGGGATATTACACTTTTATTGTTTGACTTTAAGCATTAATAAAATCACTGCTCCTGAAAAAACGTCCGTTTTTAAAACTTTTTTTTGCATTGATCCATGTCCCCTGGGGCAGGACCCGGGTCCCCAAACACTTTTTATGACAATAACTTGCATATAAGCCTTTAAAATTAGCACTTTTGATTTCTCCCATAGACTTTTAAAGGGTGTTCCGCGGCATTCGAATTTGCGAACTTGCGAACAGCCAATGTTCGAGTAGAACATGAGTTCGACTCGAACTCGAAGCTCATCCCTACCCCGCAATACTCTGCAATACACTGAAATATCCTGCAATATCCTGCAATACCCTGCAATACTCTGCAATACTCTGCAATACTCTGCAATACTCTGCAATACCCCGCAATACTCTGCAATACCCAGCCATACTCTGCAATACCCCGCAATACCCAGCCATACCCAGCCATACTCTGCAATACCCAGCCATACTTTGCAATACATGGTGATACCCAGCCATACTCTGCCATACCCAGCCATACCCAATCATACTCAGTGATACCCTGCAATACCCAGCCATATTCAGCCATACCCAGCCATGCTCAGCCATACTCGGCTGTACTTGGCCTCTGTATGTGGCCAGGCTGTGGAAGTCTCACACATGTGGTATCGCCGTACTCAGGAGGAGTAGGAGAATCTATTTCATTTTTGGTATGTACATGCTATGTGTTAGAAATATTGTATAAATGAACAACTTTGTGTTAAAAAAAATGCGTTTTAACCACTTCCCACCCACCTTCATATGACGTCCTTGACTTTGTGTGGCGATATCTGAATGATGCCTGCAGCTACAGGCATCATTCAGATATCAGCTTTTTCAGCCGGCAATTCCCTGCACCATAAGAATGATCATAGCAGCTATTATGGGAGGTGAGAGGGGAAGTTCCCCCCCTCCTGCTGCTCTCTGGTGCTTCTAATGACTCGCCGCTACGATCGAAGCCAGGATCATTTTTTTTTATTTCAGGCTTCCCAGCCTAGAGGTGAGATGTGGGGTCGTATTGACCCCATATCTCACTGTAAAGAGGACATGCAGAAGCAAACACATACGTAAGTCCCGCCCACATATTAAAATGGTGTTCAAACCACACATGTGAGGTATCGCTGCGAATGTTAGAGCGAGAGCAATCATTTTGGTCTTAGACCTCCTCTGTAAGTCAAAACATGTAACCAGTAAAAAATTTTATAGCGTTACCTGTGGGGATTTTTAAGTAGCGAAGTTTGCCGCCATTCCACGAGCGTGTGCAATTTTGAAGGGTGACATGTTGGGTATCTATTTACTCGACGTAACTTTATCTTTCACATTCTGTAAAAACATTGGGCTAGCTTTACTGTTATGTTTTTTTTTTTAAAGCACAAAACTGTTTTTTTTACAAAAAAAAAGCGTTCGAAAAATTGCTGCACAAATACCGTACGAGATAAAAAGTTGCAACGACCGCCATTGTATTCTCTAGGGTCTTTGCTAAAAAAACATATATAATGTTTTGGGTTTCTATGTAATTTTCTAGCAAATAAATGATGATTTTTACATGTAGGAGAGAAATGTCAGAATTGGCCTGGGTGCTCCAGAACGCCTGAAGGTGCTCCCCTGCATGCTGGGCCTCTGTATGTGGCCACGCTGTGTAAAAGTCTCACACATGTGGTATCGCCATACTCGGGAGTAATAGCAGAATGTGTTCTGGGGTGTAATTTGTGATATGCATATGCTGTGTGTGAGAAATAACCTGCTAATATGACAATTTTGTGAAAAAAAGAAAAAAAAAATCTTGATTTTGCAAAGAATTGTGGGAAAAAATGACAACTTCAAAAAACTCACCATGCATCTTTCTAAATACCTTGGAATGTCTTCTTTCTAAAAAGGGGTCATTTGGGGGGTATTTGTCCTTTTCTGGCATGTTAGGGTCTCAAGAATTTAGATAGGCCGTCAGTACTTCAGGTATGGTCAATTTTCAGATATTGGCACCATAGCTTGTGGACTATAACTTTCACAAAGACCAAATAATATACACCAATTTGTACTTATTTTTACCAAAGATATGTAGCAGTATACATTTTGGCCAAAATGTATGAAGAAAAAATATTAATTTACTAAATCTTATAACAGAAACAAAGAAAATTTCATTTTTTTACATAATTTTTAGGCTTTTTTCTTTTATAGCGCAAAAAATAAAAAAAAACAGCGGTGATTAAATACCACCAAAAGAAAGCTTTATTTGTGTGAAAAAAAGGACAAAAAATTCATATGGGTACAGTGCTGTATGACTGAGTAATTGTCATTCAAAATGTGAGAGCACCGAAAGTTGAAAATCGGTCTGGTTAGGAAGGGAGTTTAAGTGCCCAGTGGTCAAGTGACTACTTTCACACTGGGGCGGTGTGCTGATGGACCAGTGAAAAACTCCTGCAAGCAGCATCTTTGGAAAATGTTTGGAGTGCTAAAAAAAGCAGCTTAAAAGCACCCCTCTTCACTGAAATGAATGGGAAGCGCCTCAAAAGCGTCTGAAAATTGCACAAAAAGCGCTTCAAAAGCACCTCAAAATGAGTCACGTGACCTTCAAAAAAGCACAACGCTAATGCCTCAAAAGTGCTTGAAAAGCCACTCAAAAGCACCTCAAAAGCACCACAAAAGCGACTCAAAAGCACCACAAAAGTGCCTGGCGTTTTATAAGCAGTTTACAAGCGCCTCAGTGTGAAAGGGGCCTTAGAGAAATTTACTTTGTAATAAGAGACGGCACTGAACGCCAAAAGGACCTTAAGACCCCTTTCACACTGAGGTGCTTTACAGGTGCTACAGCACTAAAAATAGCGCCTGCATAGCACCTGTAAAGAGCCGCTCCTGTCTCTCCATTGTGAAAGCCCGGGGGCTTTCACAGTGGAGCGGTGCGCTGGCAGGACACTAAAAAATTCCTGCTAGCAGCATCTTTGGAGCAGTGAAGGAGCGGTGTATACACCGCTCATAAACCACTCCTGCCCATTGAAATCAATGGGGCAGTGCGGCTATACCGCCAGCATTGTGCTGCCGCAGCAGCGCTTTGCGGTGGTTTTAACCCTTTCTCCGTCGCTAGCAGGGGTAAAAGCGCCCGCTAGTGGCCAAATAGCACCATGAAATTAATGGCAAAGCACCACTAAAAAAAGTTTTACCGCCGACGCACCCACCTTCCCAGTGTGAAAGGGGCCTAATTGCTTGTGGGAGAGAGGTAGTGGGGTTAGCCAGTATAAGTATAACATTGTTTGCAAACAAATTTATGACACGCATTATGGAATGAACTGTGAAGTCAGTATTCAGAGGGTCAGTGCGTATAGCTTCTGCTAAGGGCTCAATCATTAGGTTAAATATTAGCGGGGACAATGGGCTTTCTTACCTCATGTCGTTTATGATGGGGAATGGTTTCAATAGTAAGTTTGATGTGTAGACCTGAGCTGATGGACAAGAGTAAAGAGCAAGTAGGGCCAAGAGTATGATCCTTGGAAACCAAACTTCCGGAGGACATGCTGCATGTATCCCCAGTGTACACTGTCAAATGCATTCTCTGTGTCAATAGACAACAGCAGAGAAGGCGTTTGTTGTGTCTCTGCGTAGTGGGTTGTACTAATGATGTAATAATAGTCAGTAGGCAGATGGCTAGCATTTTGGTGTATATTTTTTTGTCAGTGTTAAACAATGATATAGGTCTAAAGTTGGCCAGGGTGATTGGGTCCCTTCCAGGCTTCAGTAGAACAACAGTGTGTGCTTTTAGCATCTCATGAGGGAAAGGGGGTTTGTGTTTGTGCAGCAGTAAACATGTAAGGGACTAACATGTCATCAAAAAGTTTATAGTACTTGTTGGTATTCCCATCAGGCCCAGCGATTTATTCAAAGACATGGACTTTGTTACCCGGGTGATTTCCTCAGGCGTTAAATTAGCATTAAGTATCTCAAGTTGAGCAGAACTCAACGATGGTAGCTGAAATGGGACAAGGAAGTTTCAATGTCGAAGTCTGAGGGTTGAGGTATAGAAGCATCACTTTTAAGATGCTTCTGGGCATATTGCCAGTAAAGAAATTACAAAACTATAAGAACAAAAATGTACAGTCTAAAAAGAGTTCCAGTAGAACTAGGCACAGCCAATCTGCAACATCTGTGGGGGAACCAAAGAAGTAAACCCATGGTGCATTCCGTGGGCCAGGAATATTGAGAAAAGGCATTTGATGCATTAGGAAGGTCGTGATCTGGGGCTTTCATGTTGTCTTGCTTTATGGCTGCTCTTGTGGGAGACCACTTGCCAATCTTTGGAGAACTGCGGCGGTGAGGATTTAGTAGAGGGTGGAGGCAAATGTTCAGGGAGGATGCCCCATTCTAGCAGCAGGGTATTTCCATTGGTATCCCAGCGAGTGATTGCGAAGAGCCTTTGTTTTTTTATCTAAGTTCTTGTGTTGGCGCAAAGTGTGTGCTGAGAAATCAGGGAGGACCTGCAGACCTGCAGCTTGCTCTGGAAGATAGTCTTTTTTATGGAAGGCTTTCAGCAGTCTCTCTTTCACATGAAAAAAGTGAACACAGAGTAAGACGTCGTGCAGTACATTGGAGGGAAGAAAGTAAGGCTTCTGAATTTGATGGACTCTGTCGATGGTGAGGTCAACGAGGGGATGACAACCTGGAACAAGTCATGTAAGAAATGTGGCAGATGAGAGCATTGCACAGTTTGCGGGATGCCTTAGATTTTCAAATTGTTGCGGCAGGATCTATCTTCTATATCCGCCATTTTTTTTCATCCAGGTTATATCATATTTCTTGGCCTCGTGCGCATCAACTAAAGTATTAAATGTAGTGGTGAACTCCCCTATTTTATTTTCAACGTGATCCAATCTATCTCCAAGATCTTGGACTTCTGCTGAGACCTTATGCACATATGAGAACAAGTCTGCCTGTAGAGAGGCTCTCAGGTAAATCTGCTTTATAAGGTGGTGTCTGAGACAGGCTGATCTGATGTGGGGAAAGCCAAGATAGGGTCCTCTGGGTGGGGTATTGCAGGGCCTGGCAAAGGTTGCATACCCACCTCCATGTTTGGCTTATCTCCTTGCTCCAGATCTGAGTCTCTGCATCCTAGATTTGGTTGGACTCCTCATTGTTGGAGTGGATGCCCCAGAGCTGCTGTGGTCCTCTTGATTATATGCACTGGCCAGTAGCACGCTGTCTGGATGGGCAGCCACTCCATGGGTCCCGCAACCATTTTGGCATGGACCTATGCTGAGGACCAGGAAGAAGCCAGGGAGTTTCTGCAATTGTGGTGGTGTCACTGGCGGCATGGTAGTGTGTGGATGGGCCCCAGATGAGGTGTTGATTGCCAGTGAGCAGAGGAGCTGCTAGGTCAAGTGGCCATCTTCTACGGCAGTCAAAACGCCCCCCAAAGCACAATTTTTTAATTAATTAAGTATTGTAAGAGGTATATTTTAAAAAATCTGCGAAAATGGAATTCACTAAAAAATTACTGCAGGTGAATAAATTATTGTGATTTAAATGTCATGCACCAGGAGGATACACCTGCAGTGAGTGTTTGATGAGTGTCATATTGGATGATTTTTAAATATGCCCCTTAAAATATTTAATGAATGTAAAAATGATTGGGAAGATAAGCAATAACAACTTAAGTGTTTTTATTAAAAATATTTGCTCACCTATTACCTGTAATGGATGTGAATAATGTGCTACCAGGTGTTAACAGGTGAGGTATATTAAAATGTCTTGAATTCCAAATTCAATATTGCATCAGAGGTTTGAAATGTTAGAAACCTTAAGACTTTCCAGATATTTGCTAGTTCCTCTTTCTCAGTCTGAAGCCAAACTGCAATGAATTATAAAAAGACTGTTGCTTCCTGTTGCTTCCTGTCTTTTCCAAGAAGTTGCACCGACAACAGACATAACGTCAACATATAATAATAGCTTTGATTAATTGTTAAGTTTGTTGAAATTATTGCTAAATTTGCTAAAACTGCTAAAAATACTCAGACAATGTCACAATAACGTGTTTTTCAAGTGCTTTGTTTTTGACTGGCGAAAATGTATAAAACTGGTATACATGTAATACTGTTATACATATAAATGTATAAAGTCTTTCATTCTGAACTAAGTGTCAGAGCGTGATTACTTCATCACATGCATGTATTTTTAATTTGGCAAAGGGGTAGATATGATAATAATCAGATTTTGTTCTAAATCCAAAACATTTTGGTACTCAAAGTGGGGCTCGATGCTAGGGTCCAAAGGGATAGCTGATCTCGAGAAGGGACCAGGAGAAGCCAACGTGGATGCAGGAGGAGACTGATCAACTCTAGAAATGGTAAGACACTTTTGATATCTTGTATATCTAGCCTACTGTTTATCCTGTATCCGTGGCTGGTCAATCTCTGTGCCCATATCAGCTTCCTGCGGCCCTCAAAGACAGGTATTAATCTTGCTTCGAGTCTGTTGATAAGTTAAGGAACCACCTGCAAATTATATCTACCACCTATTTTGTTCTGTTCTGTTTTGTTGATCGATCTTGTGTTTTGTGATGGCTGTTGGGAGTTGGGGATTGCTTATATAGTCACGGATGACGGATGAAATCAGTTGACGTGGTTAAACTTCTCCTGGGACTAGGAGAAGACGTCAGGACGTGGTTAAACTCCTCCTGGGGGGATAAAAATAAATAATTGTGCAGACAAAGCACGGGTACATAAAATACGGAAGTACGGGCAACCGGGGAAAAAAAACCCAGGGGGGTCATCAGGAACACGCATAGTGGCGTGGGGGACAGTTTGAGAAATCCTGTACTTTGCTGCAGCCGTCACATATCTGGTTGTTGGTCACATTTTGTTGTTGGTGGTAATGTCATGTCCTAAGTGTGTTTGTGGTCTGTTATTTGGGATACATGAAGAGGGCTGGGGGTTGATTGAAGTGGTAGAGCCAGGATATAGGGCTGAGTCTCTTGGTTACAAACCCCTACTGCTACATACTGCGCATTTATTGGTGTTCAGGTTGAATGTGCATTATCCAGTAAAAATTGTTGTTGGCAAATCACTGGAAGTAATAGAGGCTCAAACTAGAATAACAGGACGTGCAGCCGAAAGGTGCCCCTTGCAACCTGAACAACCGGAAGGGTTAGAAGAAGGGGAAAGAGACAGAGTGAGAAGTTTGGGTTTTGAGTTGGGACATGTAAATAACATTTAAAGTGGTGCATTGAATATTACTTACTGTACTCCTTATCTGTTTGTTAATTGTCTCGTTGAGGGTAATAAGTAGTCACGTATTACCCGCCAGCTCCCTTACCTGTGGCCACCTGAGTGAGCAGGGCTGTGACTGATCTACGTTTTGGGAAGACATTTGTAAGGAGACTTGCACTGCAGTCGAACACTGTAGACGTTCTTTTCTCTCTCTCTCTCTCTCTCTATCCATTTTGTCTTTTGTCCTCGTTAACTTGAGACTGTGATATGGTCTGAACCGGTACCAGGTGACGGATAGAGGATTGTCAGACCCTTGGGTCAGGACAGCCTCATGACCCGTTAAAAATTCTGAGCAGACACACATAAATATCACAGTCATCAAGACAGAACGTAGCAAGATAGTGTTATATATTGGAAGGTGGTCCAAAAGAGGACAGGTGGTGGTCAGAGGATTGTCGGACCCTCGAGTCCAGGACAGCTTCATAAAACCGCCATACAAATCCTGAGCCTGGACACAAACTTCCCAATAACAATGGGGCAGAAGTTAGAGAGACCTAAAGAGGGTAGTTTGGCTTGTGATTTGATATCGGAGCGAGAAGGAGAAGATGCTGTCAAGGAAGGGAAGAGATTGGCAAAAGTGTGTGGGGTCACTATGCATTTGGGTGGTCGGCTAGAGCCGAATGAATGGCGTGCTCTTTTAAGAAAGGAAAGGAAAGGGGTTTGTTGTGGGGCCATGGGCTGCTGCGAACAGCAGACGCTTGGTTCAAAGTTGCCAAAGCCATTCATGAAGAAGGATGGATAGAACATAAAATATGTCAGAATGGTTGTACTATGTATGTGTACAAAAAGCCAGAAAAGGGGTCAAAATCCAAGACAGACAGACAGCCACCGCCCTATGATGGCACCCAGCCCTCAGGAAGTGGGTATTGCCCCTCTGGCACTGCCCTTTCCTCTGTGCACAGATACCTCCCCTCTGCCACCTCCACCCCCCGCACCTCCACCATGCTTGGATGTGGGCGGGGCACACTTGTCTTTGTATGGCTCAGGTGATTGCTGTCACACACGCCCGACACAAACTGTACCACTGCCCCCACCGGAACCTACCCACATACATCCGGTGATAGACCAGTCCTTGGTACCATATTACAGAGCCCACCCCCCCCCAGTAATGACAAGTGTACATTCTGGGGAAGACTCGGACAGCTCCCAAGGGGGAAACGCAGACACTCAAGCCTCAGGAGGTCCCCCCTTGGCCCTCCTCCCCTAACAGACCTGGGAATAGGGACCCAACCTTAGCCCCAACCCGGTCCCTCCTCTTAAAGTCCTGACCAGGTTCACACCGGCCCTGCGAAGAAGCACCAAGTTGACAGGCATGCTGGAATAGGTACAACTGTTACATTTCAAGGCACACCCCGCATTGGATCCACCCCTATGTATGACTCATCAGCTGGGGAATGGGTTCCTTTGTGCCATTGTCCAACGTCCCATTTGACCACCTATACGGTGACATACGTTTACAGTCCCTTTTACGCCCCTTGCAATCCAGCAACCATTACCCAGTACTTTCCCTGAACCCCCTTTAAATGGGTTCCTGGACCCTCACACCACCAAAGACAACAACCCCAATACGGTCCTCTCCCTTCATCACTGAGAGTCTGAGAGTCTGACTTTAAGGAGTTTCTCTAATAACAGTGAATTTAGCAAATGTGCTATATTTAAGCAAATGGTTTTAATCGTGTTTAAGCTGTAGTAGCAATAACTGGTTTAAAATGTTCAAATTCAATCGAGAATATAAATAAGTATTACAGATAAAGAAGAAGTGTTTTCCTCATTTAAATCTGTACCTATATTTAGGGCTCATCCACATCTGAGCATTTTGTAGAGAAAAGAAAACATTTATTCTGTATGTATTCATATATCCCCTCTGAAACGCCTGAAGCCTATATGTGTTTAAGTTTACTGATTTGGGTCTTAGTGTTCTGAATAAAGCACATAGACACATGTTAAATTATTTCATGTCTTAAAGAGTCAATCCGAAAGGGTTTGAGTATAGAGTAATGGAGCTAGTAGTTGTTAGGTCCAGAATCCTCACAGATCAGTAGAGAGTAGCTCCTCTCATGATGGCCTCTGACACACCCTATCTGCGCCCATCAGTACCAACTCCACGTGTCTGCTAAAACTGCGGAAGACCTGGCCGTTCCAGAAGAGAATACCGAAGACAGCAGAAGCTTGCCCACAGGCAACCAGGCCCCAACCATGACCCACGTGATGACATTCTTCCTCCACCCCCTCCAGACCATACAGACCTTCTCCGCTAGGATTTCGGCAAACCTGTGTCACTTACCGCTACAATGGTATCCTCTGGAGACTCAGGAGGTCCTCTCGCAAAAATAATTCTCCCCATCGAGGGCCATCCTACTACGTTCTTATGTGACACAGGCGCTGCCAAAAGTGTAATTAGGGCAGAAGAACTATCCGATACCTCGTTCTTATCAGACATTGACATAACATGTGTAGGGGTGGATAGAACACCTAGGAAAAACCCCCTTACATGCCCTTTACAAGTGGGCAACTTTCCTGATCTACTAGCAATATAGCAAGATTTGTGGTCACTTCCACATGCCCTTGATGACTTATCCAGACTCCAGGCTTCTATTTCCTTCCAACCTGATGGTGGTGTTCTGGTCTCCTCACCGCTAACCATCAATGATGCCTCAGCACTATGCTCTGTTCCCCCCTCCCACGCCATCGAAATGACTGTTCCCCTTTTGTTATCATTGGATGCACAATGTGAGGTTGGAATCCCGAATCCCAAAAGAGGTTTTGGATCAAGTCCCTACATGCCTGTGTGCAGCTAAAGTCTGGGGCCCCCTTGCCCAGAAGACCACAGTACCCCTTGAAGCCAGCTCAAACTGCATCTGTTTCAAAGCAAATCAAGACCTTCTGTCAAATGGAGTTCTGATACCCTGCACATCTCTGTGAAACACACCACTGTTCCCAGTGAAGGAACAAACTGCAAAAGGAGAGCCAGAAAAATACAGAATGGTACAAGACCTTAGGGCGGTGAATGAAGCTACTGTATTGGAGACACTTATTATGGGCAACCCACACACCTTGCTGGCAGGAATACCACCCACAGCAAAATACTTTACAGTAGTAGACTTAGCTGGACTGTTATGCCACAAGGTGCCCAGAACTCCCCCTCCCAATCCACCAAGGTAATGGTCCTCATTCTGGGCAACTGGATGAAGTTACACCCAGACGTTGTACTCCTTCAGTATGTAGATGACTTCCTGCTCTGTGCAGATACCCTTGAGGATGCCTTAATCTTTCCTGAAAGTTTCCTCCAACACTTGGCCGAGCAAGGATGCAAGGCCTTAAAGCAAAAAGTCCAGAGAGAAAGTGATTTTCCTAGGCCTCTGCATCTCTCAAGGTACCCGACATCTCACTGAAGAAAGAGTTGCTGCAATCAAAGCCATCCCTTTGCCTCAAGGTCATAATCCCTTACATGCTTTCCTAGAATTAATCTCCTATGGCCGCTCTTGAATCCCAGAAGCCTCCTTCTTGATGCAACCCCTCTATGATGCCCTTTCTTGCTTTCTCCAGAAGCTTTTGAAACTCTGAGGGAGATCCTTTCAACAGCCCTTGCTTTGGGACTAAAAGACTTACAAACTGTTTGTCTCAAAGAGACAAGAACATGCCACAGGAGTTTTGGTTCAGGCCCATGGCAACAGGCTCAGACCCATTGGATATTACTCTTGCCAACTAGACCCAGTGGCCAGGGGGGGGAACCTCCTGTCTCAGAGCTGTCTTTGCAGCCCAAGCCCTTTTGGACAAGACTGCTGACTTGGTTTTGGGCCACCCATTAATCCTTCTTGCCCCTCATGACATAACTGCCATACTAAACCAAGTACAGCCCAAGCATCTGTCTTCAGCAAGACACCTCAGACTCCAGTGTGCCTTGCTCCTCCCTGATAACATCACTCTCCTCCGATGTGATACTCTCAACCCATCCACTCTACTTCCACTTCTCGAGGGGGGATCCTAAGAGCTTGTCTCACCGCTTATGACTGTTTCGAGGTGATGAAAATGGAGACTTCACATTTACCGACAGTCAATGAAACAGCAAACTGAACAGCAAACTGAACACAAGAAGTGGTCAGTGGAGTGGATGCACCCATCCTGGATGATACAGTGGGTACCCCTGAAAAAACTGTACAGACCACCATGCTTCTACAAAACCTTCCTGTAAGCAGGACCCATCTCAAGGAGCAGCAAGAAGCTGCTGACAAAGAAGAAAAAGAACTGTGAATCAAGAAAGGAGCCACAGAAACTGAAGGGATCATGGAATTAAATAAGAGGCCGTGTCTGCCACGATCAATGTTTCCTGCAGTGGTACAGTGGGCCCACGGTGCCTCTCATCTGTCAAAAACTTTGATGAATGCCCTGATCAATAAATACTACTTAGCCCCAGGGATTACACCACTCACCAACAACTTTTGCAAGTCATGCACTATTTATGCTAAATAAAACCCAGGAAGAACGGAAAAGGTACCTTTGAAGCATCTAGCAAAGGCCCAGTACCCCTTTCAAAGGATGCAGATCGACCACATCCAGATGCCAAAAGAGTGGCCGATATGAATATGCATTGATTGACAGAAAAAAACCACGGCTAATAGACTTTTAACAGAAACAGTGTGCACGTATGGTGTCCCAGAGGTTATAGAGAGTGACCAGGGGCCGGCTTTCACGGCCTCAGTAACCAAAAAGATATGGGCAGCTTTAGGAGTCACATTATCTTTCCACACCCCATACCATCCTCAGAGCAGTGGGAAGGTGGAAAGATTAGACAGCACAATAAAATTTAGAATGCTAAGGATGTTAAAATGTCTTAGGAAACAGGGATGAGTTGGCCAGATAGCCTGCCCATAGCCTTATTCAGTGTTAGGTACACTCCAAGGGTAAACCATGGTCTGTCACCCTATGGGATAATATTTGGTTCAGCCCCTAGACTAGGTAGTTATTTCCTACAACAGTTGCAGCTCCAATCTGATGTATTAACTGATTATGTGACTGCTTTATCTCGAGAATTAATCTATATCCATTTGGAAGTATTCTCCTCCATTCCAGATCCTGAGCGAGATACAGGATCACACAAGTTGGTCCCCGGAGACTGGGTCCTGGTAAAGAAGTTTGTGAGAAAACACACCCTTGAACCCAGATATGATGGTCCTCTCCAGGTTCTCCTAACAAGTGCCACATCAGTCAAGGTGGCCGGGAAGAACACGTGAACACATGCCTCCACTGCAAGAAAATCCCTGTACCTGAGGAAGAGGCCGAGGGAACCAAATGATTCTGTATATCCTTTTCTTTGTAACTACTGTTCAGGCACAAGAGGTAGCAATCAAACGAAAAAGATGGTGTAACACAATTCTGGTATAACTCATCCAATATACATGTTGCTATTTTTGTATCCTTTTATGAACAAATAATTCCAGGTACTATGTACAAAATCCAGCCCTGGGATAAAGCAGTGAGACCCATGACTGTGTATGTATGCGTCACTGACACCTTTTGGGGTGACAACTGTGATTCTTGGGGAGCAGTGGGTTGGAACACTGAGGGTACAAACTGGGGGTACAAACCTGAGAATGCCCAAAATATGAAAGACAAAAATGGGAAGTCACTCTTAGAATGACAATCAACAAACATACAGATCAGCCTTACACCAAAGAGTTCAGGCTGACCATTGAGAATCCTAGCCCAGAAGCCAGTGGGACCTATGTTCTGGGCCTATGGTGGGGAGGAGGGCATCCCGGTTTTAAAAAGCCTTTCCAACTGAAAGATATGTTCAATAATCCTGAGTGGGGAGTTCCTCAATCCACATCTAGCTCAAACCCCCCGAAGCCCCATGTACAGAAGTTAGGGGACATGGTGGCCATAGCAGACCCTACCTTTTAAGGACACGATGGCCGCAGAAACCGGGTTCTCAGATGTCAACTTGTGGCTAGAATGGATGAGATACAATGCAGAGAAACATAACAAGACCAATTGTTATGTATGAGGGGGGGGGCTAGGCCTCATCTGGGAACAGAACCCCTAAACATACCCCCCGAACATGAGACATGTTTCCTTAGCCTGTTTACCAACACAACCACTCCCTGTGTGAACATTGGAAGGAGGAATATCCCATAGTCACCAAGACTCCCAAGCCAGGAGAAGGTATCACCATATATCCTGGCAATTACACATGCTATAGACGGTATCAGGGAATGGAGAAACCGTTTGGGAATTTCACTAGGGGTTACTGTGGATCTTATAGAAAGGCCTCTGTAGATCTAGTACAAAATCAAGTCCAGTCCTTGGGAGACATATACTGGATTTGCGGGGACATTAAAGTCAGAAGCAGATTGACAGAGCAGTGGACGAGAGAATGCGCATTGGCCAAGGCCATAATGCCTCTGCATATTTTTCCAGAGGCCACTCCACAAATAGAACCAGACTTAAATGACATACCCAGGCTTAACAGGAGGCATAGGAGTGCCCCAGCAGGAAGCTTTGACACTCATATATACATAGACAACATAGGGGTCCCCAGAGGGGTCCCAGATGAGTTCAAAGCAAGAGACCAAGTAGCAGCAGGATTTGAATCTTTGATCCCCATCATCACTGTAAATAAAAATGTAGACTGGATAAATTACATCTACTAGAACCAACAAAGGTTTGTCAATTATACCAGAGATGCACTCCAAGGTTTAGCCAAACAACTAAAAGCTGCGTCACACATGACCTTCCAAAACCGCATGGCCTTAGATATGGTCCTAGCTGAAAAGGGCGGTGTGTGTAAAATGGTGCCCAAGACAGGTAAATGTTGTACCTACATCCCAGACAACACTGGCCCAAAGGTAAGGTGATTTTTGCCATTAGGAAACTTGAGGATTTGTCCAAAGAATTAAAAAAGAATTCAGGGCTCACCAACCTTTGGGATCAATATTTTACCTGGATTAGGGGAGGGTGGCAGGGATTACTAACACAGATAGCAATAACCATCCTGATAATTTTGGTGACCTTGGCTGTCATAGTTTGCTGTATTCTCCCCTGTCTTAAAAAGTGTGTAGGGAAAGTTCTTAACCAATGTTCTTATGCTCTTATGAATCAGGAAATACCAGATGAAAATTATGAAATGCACTCCGTTACAGTCACCTCCCCTCGGGCTGCAACACTATAAGGTTACAGGGACAGACAGCACCTGATTACCCCTCCCAGCTGTATCGAGTAGGGTAATGAGTTAGTCATTGCTTTCCTCTATATACAGTTGAAAAAAGTTGCAGGGGAACGGGCCAGGGGTAGGATTTCAAGTGTGAGGGACAGATTTTGAAATAGACATTTTCAAGGGGGGAACTGTAATGGATGTGGATAATGTGCTACCAGGTGTTACCAGGTGAGGTATATTAAAATGTCTATTTCAAATTCAATTTTGCATCAGAGGTTTGAAATGTTAGAAACCTTAAGACTTTCCAGATATTTGCTAGTTCCTCTTTCTCAGTCTGAAGCCAAACCACAATGAATTATAAAAAGACTGTTGCTTCCTGTCACTTCCTGTCTTTTCCGAGAAGTCGCACCGACAACAGACATGACGTCAACATATAATAATAGCTTTGATTAATTGTTAAGTTTGTTGAAATCATTGATAAATTTGTTGAAACTGCTAAAAAAACTCAGACAATGTCACAATAATGTGTTTTGTTTTTGTCTGGCGAAAATGTATAAAACTGGGGAAAGCAGAAATAAAGTTATTAGAAGTCTTTCATTCTGAACTAAGTGTCAGAGCGTGATTACTTCATCGCATGCATGTGTTTTTAATTTGGCAAAGGGGTAGACATAATAATAATCAGATTTTGTTCTGAATCCAAAAAATACCTCAAAGTGATTGTAAAGTCTCATTTAGGAAAACAAATCTAACAAGTATGTTATACTTACCTCCTCTGTGCAGTTGGTTTTGCACAGAGCATCCTGTATCCTCCTCTTCTTGGGTGCCTCTTCTGTGATCCTGACCCCTCCCTCCTGTTGAGTGGCCAAACAGCAAGCAGCTTGCTATGGGGGCACCTGAGCCGAGTCACAGCTCCCTGTGTACAATCAGGCATGGAGCCCAACCTGGCCCAACCCCCTCTCTCCCCTGATTGGCTAACTGACTTTGATTGATAGCTATGGGAGCCAATGGCACTGCCTCTGTGTCTCAGCCAAACAGGAGGAAAGTCCCGCACGGCTAAGACATTGCTGGAACATTGCTGGAGAGAGATCAGGCTCAGGTAAGTAATTAGGGGGGTGCTGGGGAGGCTGCTACACAGATAAGGTTTTTATTCTTAATGCATAGAATGCATTAAGATAAAAAAAAGTCTACCTTTACAACTCCTTTAAGAAATACCTATGGAACTGTATACACTAAATAAAGGAAATAATTGCATTTTGTAGAAGGCTATTATTACTGTCATCCACCCTTGGCAATAATTCATTGCTATAACATAATACATATATAGCATTCAAAGGCTTAAACAATTCTTTTTAATAAGTCTGTTCTTTAATTTGTAAAAAAAGTCATTTGGTTTTACCTTCAACCAAAGCCTGAAACCAGTCAGGAATATTACTACTTATTAATTTTAATGTCATATCTTTGATGAAAAATGCAACTGTCTTTTCCATTTTAATATAGTACATGTAAAAATAAATATCAAATATTTTTTCATATGAAAAGCAAATTGTCTCTTTGTGTAATATATATTTATTGAGTCTCCTTGCTTTAGATGTGTCTTTATGATGCAGTTTATAAATGTGAAATTTACATACACATGTAAATTAAGTAATTATGTAAATGTATTTTTAATAATGATAGCTGAATGTTAATAAAAGAAAACTTTATTGTGACCCATACTGTATGTGTCAAATATTAAAACCAACTTTTTTCTTTTTTTTTAGTTTTAGATAAATTGGGGATTGATTAGGACCCCAGTTAGGTTTTTACTGTTGTTTGTGATCTTGCTGGGGATATTAATTCTCTCTATATGTCCTCTGTGACCACCATTGCCATGTTAAAAGTGGGGAAAAATCTAAAATTTTGACTTTTCATGATAACAGGAACAGAAGGGAAAAACTCCAGTGGGAACACATGTTCCAGTAAAAAATATCAAGATAATTGTTTCTATACTTTAAAACAATCTCATCTCACTTTCTCATGATTCTTAATTTAAGCGCTGAAATAGCCTGGAAACATACAGTGCTTGGGGTTTTTGTAGTTGCAGCTATGACACACATATGATTGAGCTTTCATGACACAGACTAGCAGAAGGATAACATAATTCTGTTTTAGTGAATAAGTGGCAGATCTATAGTGCTGTGAAAAAGTATTTGCCCCCTTGCTGATTTTTTATGTTTTGCATATTTCTCACACTTAAATAATTCAGATCAAACAAATTTTAATATTACACAAAGATAACCCGAGTAAATCCAAGATACAGTTTTTAAATTATTACTTAATTTAATAAAGCAGAGTTCCACCCACATTTTCACTCTTCACCATGCAGCACTAATGTGAATCCTTAAAATGAATTGGCAATTTATTATTTTTTTCTGTTCACTTAACTGATTTATGCCTATATCTATTTTCACTTCCTGCTCTAGGGGGCCGCGGCCACAGAGGTAATTTCTGGTTTTGCATTGGCTCCTGGGAGATCCTGGTCAGCTTGGCATAGCATCTATGGAAATTCTTGGCCAGCTTTGCATTGCACAGCTCCAGTAATATTTAACATTGGCGTCTATGGAAAAATCTCGATCAGCTTGGTATGGCTGTGCCATGCCAAGCTGACCAAAATGGCACTGCACTGCACATTCACAAGATCAGCAGGTTCATGCTGGGTAGCCAGCATGCACGGAATCCAGGAAGAAGAACACTGTGGCTTCAGATGCCCATACTGGAGATGGCCACAATGTGCAGAAACATCACAAAGTAAGAAAACAATGCTGCACAGATAGAAAACTGGGCAAAGTTTAAAGCATACCTTTGTTACATTGCATGAAGCATGAGTATTCAAGGGGTATTTTTTATCATAAAAGTCATATTTCGGCCAGAACTCTGTTTTAAGGGTAAAAAGCTGTTCAAACCTGCCTGGCCCTATGTGAAAAAGTAATTGCCCCCTCCTATGCGGAATCATGAAAGAACTGTGATTAACCACAATGTTTTGGAAAGTGGAGTTAAATTTCACTTGCCACACCTAGACCTGATTACTGCCAGACTTATTGAATAAAGAAATCACATAAATAGAACCTGTCTGACAAAGTGAAGCATGCTAACAGATCACAAAAAGCAACACATCATGCCACAATCTGAAATAAATTCAAGAACAGATTAGAAACAATGAAATTGAATTTATAAGGCTTTCGAACTCCAGTGAACCACAGGGATAGCCATTATCCACAAATGGAGATAACTTGGAACAGTGGTGAACCTTCCCAGGAGTGGCCGGCCTAAAAAAATTACTCCAAGAGCAAGATGACAACTCATCCAGGAAGTCATGAAAGAACCCAGAACAACATCTAAAGAACTGCAGGCCTCACTTTCCTCAGGTAAGATCAGTGTTCATGATTCAACAATAAGAAAGAGACTGGGCAAAAATGGCATCCAGTGGTAGAGTTCCAAGGCCAAAGCCACTGCCTACCAAAAAGAACACAAAGGCTAATCTCACATTTACCAAAAAACATCTTGATTATCCCCAAGACTTTTAGGTAAATATTCTGTAGACTGATGAGACAAAAATTTTACTTTTTGGAAGGTGTGTGTCCCCTTACATCTGGCATAAAACTTATACGGCATTTCATAACAAGCACATCATACTAACAGTCAGACATGGTGGTGGTAGCGTGATGGTCTGGGGCTGCTTCAGGACCTGGATGACTTACCATATTTTATGTACCATGAAAAGAGTACCCCCTAGATGGGACTTTAATAGACAACCAAACACTGGATAAATCTAAACAAAGTTTATTGCACAAATATGGAACAATAAGACAAGTGAGTATATATAAATATAAAAAGATGTATGACGTCTAGTAGTGCATGGAACAAAGCAAAACACAAAAAACAAGCAAAATACAAAAATGACCCTGGTACTCTCCAATGGGTAAAGTGCCCTAATACCCAACATGTTTCCAGTTTTTTATACCTTCGTCAGGGGAACAAGATGGAGAATGGTCACATGTATTGGCTCAATTGAAGCAATTCCATATCAGGAGTTTGAAACAAATCAAAATTTAAGTCAAAATATCAGGAGAGGCACAGGACGCCGTTCAGGAAAATAGTTGGCTTGGAGAAATCTATTCCCGCATCAATGTGATGATAGGTGTGTGATAATGATTAGATTTCGGCAATGTGTACTATTTAAGGGCAGTAATGATCTGTGTAGAGGAACGTAGCCCCTGAGTGACTGTGCCTGCAGGCACTCACTTGTCTTATTGTTCCATATTTGTGCAATAAACTTTGTTTACATTTATCCAGTGTTTGGTGGTCTATTAAAGTCCTATCTAGGGGTTACTCTTTTCTTGGTGTATCTAACTAGGGATGGGACCACCACACTTTTTCTGACATGGTGGAAGTCTCTCCTTTTTCTACCACAATTTATGGAACCATGAATTCTGAGCTCTACCAGAAAATCCTAAGGTAGAATATGCGGCCATGTTTGTGACTTCAAGCTCAAGTGCACTTGGGTTATGCAGCAGGACAATGATCCGAAACACAACAGGAAGTTCACCTCCAAATGGTTCAAACAAAGCAAAATTTAGATTTGGGAGTGGCCTAATCAAAGCCCAGACTTAAATCCAATTAAGATGGGGTATCATGAACTTACACAGGTCGTTCATGCTGGAAAACCCCCCAATGTGGCTGAATTAGAACAATTCTTCAAAGAATAGTGTGCCAAAATTGCTCCACACCAACGTGAAACACTCATTGCCAGTTATCACAAATGCTTGATTGTAGTTGTTGCCGCCAAGGGTGGCACAACCAGTTATTAGGTTTAGGGGGCAATTACTTTTTTCCATAAAGCCAGGCAGGTTTGGACATCTTTTTTGCCTTAATAAATTAAACTATCATTTAAAAACTGCATTTTGTATTTACTCAGGTTATCTTTGTTAAATAATAAAATTAGTTTGATGATCTGAGTCATTTAAGTGTGACAAATATGTAAAAAATAAAAAATCAGAAAGGGGCAAATCATTTTTCACAACATTGTACCTGTTTTTCTCAGAAGAGTTAAGCAGTCTATGGTAGGTCTGTGACCAGATATTACAACACCAATTACTGTACATATAGTAAAGCCATCATTACCAAGTTTTATAGTAATATTTCATGAAATTACAATGCAGTATAAATAAATATTGCTTACAAAATGTGTACTGTTCCTTTAAGAAATCAAATAAAGAAAGTGCAAATTTCCCCTTATGATTCGACCCAAGCCTTATCCAGGAATACAGCTTGAGTGGCTAGGAAAAGGGCCACATGCCGTCAAAATAGGAAGGCACCTTGCAAAGGGTGTCACAAAGGGATATGGGGATTTAGGGGACAATCAGAATCTGAAGCCCCTTTAAAATTAGGGGGCCCCAGATATCCACTCCTCTTAGGTGAACGAGTATGGGGTACATAGTATCTCTTGTTCTCTTGTTACTTATTTACAAAAAAGGAGGAGTAAATAAAAATACCAATACTGTGTAAAAAATATTTTAATAGAAAAAATGCCCCCCAGTATAAGACTGGCCATACACCTATAGATTATCTGCAGATTTTGTATGGTCAGATGGAAAAAGTGGGAGATTCCTCCATCCACACAGTTTAGCGTACATGGAGAAATCTGTTGCACTTTTTCCATTTAACCATAGAAAATCTACAGATAATCTATAGGTGTAAGGAATGGGGGAAGCTGCGCTAAAAATGAAGTCCATAGCAGTTAACATCAAGGAAAACAAAATGTCTATTGGGAACATGAAAAATAATAACACCACAGTGTGTATATACAAGCAGTGTGCCCAATCACCATAGCTGTTGATTGAGCTTACCAGAAGGCAAGCTTAAAAAGGCAGATGGCTATAGCCCAGCCAAGGCCTCTAAGCTTGCTGATGATCACATTCCCCATTGACAACGTCAGATGATGACGAAACGCGTCTGGGAAGGCACTCACTGACGTCACCACGCCATCGGAGTAGGAGAACAGGCTCCGCTTTTCTTGTATATGCCAGTCGGCTCTTGTATGTGGGATATCGCCGTTTTAACTGTAAGTGACTACTTGCTTTTTAATAAAATGTTTGGAAGATATCACACTATGGCCAGTCTTCTTCTCTTCTGGGCTACCTGGGCTATCTATTGAGTACGTGGAAAATGGAAGTGGGCTTTAGTGAGCGATCCCCTGCCATCCGAACACTGTGATCATCAGCAAGCTTAGAGGCCTTGGCTGGGCTATAGCCATCTGCCTTTTTAAGCTTGCCATCTGGTAAGCTCAATCAACAGCTATGGTGGTTGGGCACACTGCTTGTATATACACACTGTGGTGTTATTATTTTTCATGTTCCCAATGGACATTTTGTTTTCCTTGATTTTAACCGTTATGGACTTTATTTTTAGCGCGGCTTCCCCCATTCCTTAGACTTTCTGGTGTTATCGCACTGTATGCTGCTGCTTTTTGCTATTGTTCTGTTTGCGCGGTATTTTTACATTCCTAATCTATAGGTGTATGGCCACCTTAATAAATCTTACATTAGCGATGTCATCCAGGGGTGTAAATTCTCATCAATCACAACAAGCAACACCGGATGATGTTGAACCTCTAACATGATGACTCACCCTGCTGCAATTTACACAGCAAAGAGAATCCAAAATGATGTCAATATAACTTATCATAAAATTAAAGCATAATCATTTTACAGAAGTTGTGGCATGCAGTAATTAGACAGCAAATGTTTTGTAAAAATTAGCATCTGAGTATAAAAATCTTAAAATCATTACATACTGTAGGTTCATAGAGATATAGTGGTTGATTTACTATACAAGTAGAGCATGTTATCTTTGCAAGTGAATTTATGTGTAGTTAATGTGGTGAACAGCCTATTTGCCTTTAGTAAATCAACAGCATAATGTTTACCATCATATCTTTAATATGCATTAACATAGATCCTGCATGTGTAGATCCAATGTCCATTGTCAACCTTCTCAAGAAGAAAATGCAGTTTAAAGAAATGTCTTGATAAGGGAAACAAATAGAAAAAAATATATATAGTGCATCAATATACTGTACACACATGATGAGTTATTTAGTTACAAGCCGTAACACATACAGACCTTCTCATATGGACTACATCCATGTATAAAAATAAAAAAAAACATATGTAGTAAACTGGATTCCTGGTTTTAAGACATGATATCAGGCTGAGAAACAACTGGGAAAAGGAACGGTATACTTAAAACCTACCCCAGTTGCATTTGTCTTAATCAAGTTAAACAGTGGTCACTATATAAAGTTAGGGTTAACAAACATACACATTTGTTTCTATCTATTTTCCTCTCTCAATATGTCCTATCTTTATGTCAGGATTTTTAAATATCCAAGCATACAGCAAGCCTATTCTCCAATATTTCACTTTCACTGGAGTTTAACGGCTTCTTTTGTGGCTTGTCTTGGGAGCTTGATAACTTGATTTGTATATAGTATTACAATTTCACAAGTTAATCTTGTCCTCTCAATTTTTTCATTTGGTTTGAACATTCTTTATGTGACATTTGTAATTTACACTTTACCACTGACTTCCCTTTTTTTATAGTTGTAGTACATTTTCTCTTCACTTTTCATTCTCTTAACCACCTGATTAACCTACCACTTGTCAAATTCTGATTCCTCCAAGATTTGTCATTTTTCTTTTTACAGGATTTGTGCTTGTAAAATGAGCCAGTTGAATACCTGAAGAAAGAACATAAATAAAATGTAGCTATTAAGAAAATAACACAACTAATCAGTTATTGTGCTAAACCTGCACAACGGGTGTTTTGGTGAAGTGGTTAAAAAGGTAGAATTAGCTAAAACAGTAATGGGTATACTTGCCATTGTGAAAAACATATTTCTGAAATTAGAAAGCAAATTTGGATGCATGTCTACAGCTAAAACATTTTATAACTTTTAAAGAATTCTGAAACAAAAACATTCTTCAAATCTTGTTTGTAATTTAACAACAAAAAGAATACCACAAAAAATGTATTTTTTTTTTGGGGGGGAGGGGGCTGTTTTTTTGCTGGCTAGCTTAGATGTGTGCTGGGGACCTTGATATAGCATTGCTGGAAATATTTGTATATTCAAGCTCTCCTTGGGATACTCAACCCAATTGCATTAGACCAGGAAAATCATTCTTTTCTGCCATCTCATTCGACAAACCAGACAGGTCTTTAGTGAGAGGCACCCATGACTAGAATGCTTTAAGATACAGCATTCTGAATAAAAATATGCCTTTCCTTTTTTTAGATTGTGATCAAAACAATTAATTAGCCACTTCAGCTCTGGAAGGTTTACCCCCCTATATGACAATTTTTTGCAATACGGCGCTGCGTTACTTTAACGGACAATTGTGCAGTTGTGCAATGCTGTACCCAAACAAAATTGATGTCCTTTTTTCCCAACAAATAGAGCTTTCTTTCAATGGAATTTGATCACCTCTGTGGTTTTTAGTTTTTGCGCTATAAACAAAAAAAGACCAACAATTTTGAAAAAAACAATATTTTTTACTTTCTGCTATAAGACACACCCAATCAAAAATTTAAAAAAATCTAATTTCTTCATAAATTTAGGCCAATATGTATTCTGCTACATATTTTTGGTAAAAAAAAATCCCAATAAATGTATATTGATTAGTTTGCACAAAAGTTATAGCGTCTACAAACTATGGTATATTTCAATGGAAGTTTTATTTATTTTTATTTTTTTACTAGTAATGGTGGCATTTGGCGACTTATAGCGGGACTGCAACATTGTGGAGAACAAGTCAGACACTAAGTGACACTTTTTGGGGACCAGTGACACCAATAAAGGGATCAGTGCTAAAAAATATGCACTGTCACTGTACTAATGACACTGACAGAGAAGATGGGGAGCTGGTCACTGGCGGCACATGCTGCAAACCCAGAGGCGATCACACACAGGTATGTAATTTTGCCTTTAGGAGCTGCCACCCCGCAGTATATGTACGTGGGACGGTCGGCAAGTGGTGAAAGGGTAACTCCACTTTCGTGGGGAAAAAAAAAGCAAATAAGGAAAAAATTATATAGCGTATACAATTGCAACACAAGTCATATTGTGATTGAATTTTATTAAAAATTACCCTTCCTGTGAGGCATGGCTAGCGGCCAAGCGGAATGGATGTCTGACTCCACAGCTCCAGCGCTGACTGGAGATAATAATCAAGGAAGCACCGCTACCAGAGCTATCCCTACCCTCCTTCAATTACCAGAGACCGGAGGATCATCACACCATGTCCCGCAAATGGAGGGAATACAGGCAGCCCAGGAAACTCACTACCTATTTCACACAGCCGCCGAAGCTACGATCACAAGATGGCGTCCACTGCCTGCATTGTGAAGGAGACTGCTCTTACACTGACCTTCCAGAAGCAGATTCTCCAGAAATATCCCTCCCCAGAGATGGATCCACAGACAATCCATCCTCCGCAGCCACATTCACCTAAAACAGCCCATGAAATCGAAGATGAGACTGGATTCAGATCCACACAACCTGGAGGTGAGTCCTGGAACTGCAGCACATTCAACCCCTTTACCTCAGCCGTCCACCATTGCAGCTTTACCCACATCAAACCAGCCAGTGCTGGACACCACAATGAAGGAGATGCTCATCTCTCTCCAAAACTCCCTTCATGTCACTATCTCTTCCATGTTCACCAAATTTTCCTCACAGATGCACTCCATGGGGAACAAATGACCCAAATTGATACTCAAGTCAGTGGAATCACAGAGATAGTGAATGATTTGGTAGATGCACATGAACACACACGCGATGAACATCAATGGATGAGGGCCAAAATGGCAGACCTGGAGGACAGGTCCCATCGTAATAACATAAAAATATGCAGCATACCCGAAAGTGTCCTACCATCCGACCTTAATACATACACCAGACAGCTAATTTCAACCTTGCTTCCTGAGCTGTCACCCATGGAAACCATTATTGACCGGATCCGTCGCCTGCCCAAACCCCCTCACCTCCCAGACGACGTTCCCCACAATGCGAATACATTTCTACCACACTAAAGATCAGCTTCTGTACAAAACCAGGCAACTGGGTCAACTCCCACCACCGTATTCCAAGCTGCAACTGTACGCTGACATATCGCAATATATGCGACAACTCAGGCGACAATTGAATACAATAACCAAACCTCTCAATAACCACAAGATCCCATATCAATGGGGATTCCCTACAAAATGAATGGTCATTAAAAATGGGAAAAAACACAACATCCACTCAGTAGAAGAAGGCCTCCTACTGCTTTAATCTTGGGGTATCATTCCTGATCCTACACTCCAAGCACAGGATACACATGGCAAAAATAACCTCTCTTCCTTCAAACACCCTCACACAAACATCAACTCTATTGCTTCAAAGTGACTGCTTTAGCTTCTATGTTAATTACAGCATTTTGTTCCGATCGACACTACACTAGTTTCAGCTAGTCTACAAACTCTTACCCCGAATTAGCACTTAACCCAAAACCTGCTGAATCCCATAGGAATTTTTTTTTTACTTTGTTCATGTTGACTTTTTGCTCTCCCTTTTATTTCCTATTCACAGGCAGGAAAGTTCTTAACATTTACCATATATCCTAACTCTCTAACGTTACCATAATTCTGAGTACTGATCCTGGGAACACACAAGAACACAGAACAGGCTTCCGTGCATCTTCTGCTCAGCGAATCCTGTCTACCAACACACCGCTACTTAGGGATCCGGACCTAAACGCCTCTACCCTCCTCCAATTGTAAGTAACTCTGACGCACACCACACCAGTCTTCTCATCTCAGCCAAAATGCCGAAATTCATGTCATTCAATACTAAAGAATAAAGATAAGCTGAACACCCCCCAGTTTGGTTCGCAGCAGAACAGGCAAAAAATTTGTTCGAACACGCGAACACCGTTAAAGTCTATGGACACGAACATGAAAAATCAAAAGTGCTAATTTTAAAGGCTTATATGCATGGTATTGTCATAAAAAGTGTTTGGGGACCTGGGTCCTGCCCCAGGGGACATGTATCAATGCAAAAAAAAGTTTTAAAATGTCTGTTTTTTCGGAAGCAGTGATTTTAATAATGCTTAACCACTTGACCACTGGGCACTTAAACCCCCTTAATAACCAGACCAATTTTCAGCTTTCAGTGCTCTCACATTTTGAATGACAATTACTCAGTCATGCAACACTGTACCTATATGAAACTTTTGTCCTTTTTTTCACACAAATAGAGCTTTCTTTTGGTGGTATTTAATCACCACTGGGTTCTTTATTTTTTGTGCTATAAGAGAAAAAAAGACTGAAAATTCTGTAAAAAAATGCATTTTTCTTAGTTGCTGTTATAAAATTTTGCAAATTAGTAATTTTTCTTCATATATTTTGGCTAAAATTTATACCGCTACATATCTTTGGTAAAAATAACCCAAATCGGTGTATATTATTTGGTCTTTGTGAAAGTTATAGAGTCCATAAGCTATGGTGCCAATATCTGAAAATTGATCACACCTGAAGAACTGACGGCCTATGTAAATTTTTGAGACCCTAACATGCCAGAAAAGTACAAATATCCCCCAAGTGACCCCTTTTTGGAAAGAAGACATTCCAAGGTATTTAGAAAGATGCATAATGAGTTTTTTGAAGTTGTCATTTTTTCCCACAATTCTTTGCAAAATCAAGATTTTTTTTAATTTTTTTTTCACAAAATTGTCATATTAGCAGGTTATTTCTCACACACAGCATATGCATACCACAAATTACATCCCAAAACACATTCTGCTATTACTCCCGAGTATGGCGATACCACATGTGTGGGACTTTTATACAGCATGGCCACATACAGAGGCCCAACATGCAGGGGAGCACCTTCAGGCGTTCTGGAGCACCCAGGCCAATTCTGACATATCTCTCCTACATGTAAAAATCATCATTTATTCGCTAGAAAATTACATAGAACCCCAAAACATTATATATGTTTTTTTAGCAAAGACCCTAGAAAATACAATGGCGGTCATTGCAACTTTTTATCTCGCACAGTATTTGCACAGCAATTTTTCTAATGGGTTTTTTTGAAAAAAAAACAGTTTTGTGCTTTAAAAAAAAAACAAAACAGTAAAGTTAGCCCAATGTTTTTGCATAATGTGAAAGATGAAGTTATGCTGAGTAAATAGATACCTAACATGTCACCCTTCAAAATTGCACACGCTCGTGGAATGGCACCACACTTCGCTACTTTAAAATCCCCATAGGCAACACTTTAAAATTTTTTACTTGTTACATGTTTTGAGTTACAGAGGAGGTCTAGGGCCAAAATTATTGCTCTCACTCTACCGATTGCAGCGAAACCTCACATGCGTAGTTTGAACACCATTTTCATATGTGGGCGGGACTTACATATGTGTTCGCTTCTGAATGCGAGCACATGGGGACACGGGGAAAAATTTTTTTTTTTTTTATTGTTCATTTTACATTATTTATTTTAGTCGGATGCTTTTTTCTAAAAAATACATTTTTTGATCACTTTTATCCCTTGTAATAGGAATATGGCATGACAGTGAGATATGGGGTCAATAAGACCCCACATCTCACCTCTAGGCTGGGAAGCCTGAAATAAAAAAAAAAAACGATCCTGGCTTCGATCGTAGCGGTGGGTCGGTAGAAGCACCTGAGGGTGGCAGGAGGGGGGGGACATCTCCTCTCGCCTCCCGTAAGAATGATCAAGCAGTGGAACAGCTGCTATGATTATTCTTATGGTGTAGGGAATCACCGGCTGAAAAAGCTGATATCTGAATGATGCCTGTAGCTGCAGGCATCATTCAGATATCCCCGCACAAGTCAAGGACGTCGTATGACCGCCGGCGGGCGTAAAGTGGTTAAAACGCATTTTTTTTAACACAAAGTTGTTCATTTATACAATATTTCTAACACATAGCATGTACATACCAAACATGACACCCCAAAATAGATTCTCCTACTCCTCCTGAGTACGGCGATACCACATGTGTGAGACTTCAACAGCCTGGCCACATACAGAGGCCGAGTACAGTCGAGTATGGCCGAGTATGGCCGAGTATGGCTGAGCATGGCGGAGTATGGCTGAGTATGGCAAAGTATGGCTGGTTATCACTGAGTATTGCAGAGTATGGCTGGGTATGGCAGAGTATGGCAGAGTATTGCAGGGTATTGCGGGGTATGGCAGGGTATTGCAGAGTATTGCAGAGTTATGCAGTGTATTTTGGGGTATTTGCGGAGTATTGCAGGGTATTGGGGGTATTGCAGAGTATTGCAGGGTATTGCGGGGTCTTGCAGGGTATTGCAGAGTATTGCAGGGTATTGCAGGGTATTGCAGGGTAATGCAGGGTGTTGCAGAGTATTGCAGGGTATTGCAGAGTATTTTGGGGTATTGCAGAGTATTTTGGGGTATTGCAGGGTATTGCAGAGTATTGCGGGGTATTGCAGAGTATTGCAGGGTATTGCGGAGTATTTGCGGAGTATTGCAGGGTATTGCGGGGTATTGCAGGGTATTGCAGAGTATTGCAGGGTATTGCAGAGTATTGCAGGGTATTGCAGAGTATTGCAGGGTATTGCAGGGTATTGCAGGGTCTTGCAGGGTATTGCAGGGCATTGCAGGGTATTGCAGGATATTGCAGAGTATTGCGGGGTATTGCGGGGTATTGCAGAGTATTGCAGGGTATTGCAGAGTATTGCGGGGTATTGCAGAGTATTGCGGGGTATTGCAGAGTATTGCGGGGTATTGCAGAGTATTGCAGGGTATTGCAGGGTCTTGCAGGGTATTGCAGAGTATTGCAGGGCATTGCAGGGTATTGCAGGGTGTTGCGGGGTATTGCGGGGTATTGCAGAGTATTTCAGAGTATTGCGGGGCATTGCAGGGTATTGCAGAGTATTGTTGGGTATTGCAGGGCATTACAGGGTATTGCAGAGTATTGCAGGGTATTGCAGAGTATTGCAGAGTATTGCAGACTATTGCAGAGTATTGCAAAGTTTTGCAGGGTATTGCAGAGTATTGCAGAGTAGTGCTGGGTATTGCAGAGTATTGCAGGGTATTGCTGAGCATGGAGGGATGGCTGAGCATGGATGGATAGATCCATGGGTGTGACTGTAATTGTCACAGAGCAGCGCTTTGGGCACTACAGATCCAGCCCACAGCGCTGCTGCCATCTGATCCCTCCCCCTCTGTACCGATCGGTATAGAGAGGGGAGAGAGGAACTGGCATCATGACATGATGCCAGTTTGTTTACATGTGATCGCTCCATCATTAGACGAGCGATCACATGGTAAACGGCCATGACGGATGTCACTGTACGCCCTCCCAGAGTTATTCTACCACCCTGCAGCCATCATTTAGCTATGGGCCGGTTGGTAACTGGTTAAAGTGAAACAATAAAAGTGAAATATTCCTTTAAATTTTGTACCTAGGGAATGGCTATAGTATGCCTGTAAAGTGGCACATGTTTCCCATGTTTAGAACAGTCCGAGAGCAAAATTACATTTCTAAAGGAAAAAAAAGTAATTTAAAATTACTCGCAGCTATAATGAATTGTCGGTCCTGGCAATACACATAAAAGTCATTGAAAAAAAAGGCATGGAATTCCCCCATAATCCATTACCAGACCCTTTGGGTCTGATATGAATAGTAAGGGGAACCCCGAACCAAAATTTTAAAAACATTGCGTGGATGGTCCCCCCAAATTCCATACCAGGCCCTTTAGGTCTGGTATGGATATTAAGGGGAACCCCGAACCAAGATTGTAAAAAAAAAATTGCGTGGGGTCCCCACAAATTCCATACCAGGCCCTTCAGGTCTTGCAGGGTCAAGGGACAAGTCCTTTATTAAAAAATAAATAAATAAAAATGTCCGACAAAGTCTTCTTCTTCTTCTTTTGCTCCGCGGATGGACCGAAAAAGAAAAAAAAAAAAAAAAGCGACCGACCTGCCTTCATGGGAGGCACCTGCCGTAATGATCGTCCTCTCAGGTGACAGCTCTTTTATAACTGAGGGCGGGGCCTCAGGGTGATGTCGCCGGGTGACCCCGCCCCCTCTGACGCACGGGGACATCCCTTATTCTTTCCTGTAGTGTCAGAGGGGGGCGGGGCCCTGTCCCCTCTGATGCTACGGGAAAGCCATAGGGATGTCCCCATGCGTCAGAGGGGGCCTGGGTCACCTGGCGATGGCAGGTTGGTCGCGTTTTTTTTTTTTTTTTTCGGTCCATCAGCGGAGCAAGAGAAGAAGAAGAAGACTTTGTGGAACATTTTTATTTTTTTATTTTTTAATAAAGGACTTGTCCCAAGCCGTGTCTTGTCATTTTTACCATTTTCACACTTTTTTTGTGAAATGGTAGGGGTACATTTGTACCTCGTTACCATTTCACACAGGGGGGTGGCCGGGATCTGGAGGTCCCCTTGTTAAAGGGGGCTTCCAGATTCCAATAAGCCCCCCGCCCGCCGGCGCCCACAACCACTGGGCAAGGGTTGTGGGGATGAGGCCTTTGCTCCCATCAACATGGGGACACGGTGCTTTGGCTACTCCAAATCACCCTCCCAATGTTGAGGGCATGTGGCCTGGTACGGTTCAGGATGGGTGGGCATTCTCTCATCCCCCCTCTCTTCCTGCCAGGTTGCGTGCTCGTATAAGGGTCTAGTATGGATTTTTGGGGGGACCCCACGCCATTTTTTTTTAAATTTTGGTGTGGGGTACCCCTTAAAATCCATACCAGACCCGAAGGGCCTGGTATGGAATTTGGGGGACCCCCATGCAATTTTTTTTTAAATTTTGGTTCGGGGTTCCCCTTAATATTCATACCAGACCCGAAGGTAATATACTGTGGGGGAATCCCATGCCGTTTTTTTCAATGACTTTTATGTGTATTGCCAGGACCGGCAATTCATTATAGCCGCGAGTACTTTTAAATGACTTTTTTTCCTTTAGAATTGTCATTTTGCGCAGGGACCGTTGTAAAGACGGGAAACATGCACCACTTTACAGGCATACTATAGACACCTCCCAGGTTTGAAATTTAAAGGAATATTTTACTTTTATTGTTTCACTTTAAGCATATAATAAAATCACTGCTCCTGAAAAAAAACGACCGTTTTTAAAACTTTTTTTTGCAAACACTTTTTATGACAATACCATACATATAAGACTTTAAAATTAGCACTTTGATTTCTCCCATAGACTTTTAAAGGCTGTTCTACGGCTTTCAAATTTGACGCGAACTCCCCAAATTGCTCGCAATTCCTCAAACAGGCAAACACCCGATGTTACATCAGGCTCATCCCTACTAAAGAACTGAACCACCCAGCTAAAAGAGCCTCGCTCTGGCACACAGCTCACAAATCTCGGTGTGACGTGCGGTGTATACAAGAGATGCACTTTAAGCTACACGAAGAACCCCGCTGCACCAACAAGAATTTCCCCCACATCTTTACGGCCTCAGGTCCACACAAGAAAAATGGGGTACTAATAGCGGTTAAGAATACTACAGCCTTCACACTTCACAACAGCCTTATAGACACTGAGGGGAGATACCTAGCCCTAGACCGCACAAAAATTAACCAGTTCAGACAGGGCCATCTTATAATATGCGGGGACTTTAACTTGGTACCTGCCAACATATTAGATACCTCCTCCCAAACCAACAGATACCCATCACCTATCTTTCTTAAGAAACAACTATTTTGCCATCACACCACTGAACGTGATTACACGTTTTTCTCCCACCAGCATAACTTATGCAGTAGAATTGACTACTTCCTCGTAGACAAATGGTTACTACCCAACATCACTGAATCGACCATCTCTACGATAACATGGTCAGACCATGCACCCACCACCATCAGTATTGACACTCTACAAAAGCCCACAGCTGTGAAACTATGGGGAGCTAATGCTTCCCACTTACAATCTCCTACATATGCTACCTATCTACATGAGCAACTGGAAGAATTCTTTACCACCACCAAAGGATAGACAGTGCTACCTTACAGAATGCCCATAAGGCATTCATAAGAGGAGTCCTTATTCAATGAAGTGCTAGGGAGAAGAGGAAAAGGGGGCAGCATCTAAACTCTCTCATTTCATTCATTAAAGAATTAGAGAAGATAAACCAATCCAATCCTGACACCAACAACAAAACAAAACTAGTCCTTCTTGGACCGGAACTGAGGTCATTCCTACTAGAATCCTTTGAAAAATTACCCAAAAAATGTAAAGCTAAACACTACACTACAGGTAATAAAGCAGGGAAGGCACTAGCATTAAAAATTAAAGGTTACCACAACAAAACTAAGATCTCACTTCTCTTCAACCCTGTCACTAATACAAAACTCATCGACCTCCAGGCCATAGTTGATGCTTTTAGCCATTGCTATAACACACTGTATAACCTTAAAGAAGACACCACATTACACCAGCCATTGAAAGAAGAAAATAACTCATTCCTAGTCAAACTTAATATACCCACAATAAATCCTGACCAGCTCTCCTCGCATAATGCCTCCTTCACAACCCAAGAACTGTCAGAATTAACCTCAAAACTGCCAATCACCAGGTCCAGATGGACTCACTGGAGAATATTATAGACAATTCAAAACTACTCTAACACCCTTCCTAACTCAAGTTCGCAATGATGCTGCCTCCTCTTCCTCTCTTCCTCCTGAAATGCTCAAAGCTCTTATCATAACATTACTGAAGCCAGGGAAAAATCTTACTTCACCCCAAAACTTTAGGTCAATCTCTCTACTTAACATTGACACAAAGATATACGCCAAATTGATCGCCACCAGATTATCGGATTATCGGATATAATGCCATCCTTGATATACCAAGATCAAGTATACTCAAGTATACTCCACAGAAATGCTATTGAAACCTTTCATTATCTCTAACGGAACCCGTCAGGGATGCCCCCTATCACCTCTCATTTTTAATTAAATAATGGAACCTTTGGCTGAATTTACAAGATCACACCCACTCATCTCCGGATTCCAGATAGGCTCCATAGAACACAAAATAAATCTATTTGCAGATGACGTGATGCTTATGTTGTTCAATCCTACCATTTCTCTGGCCTCGGTACAATCAGTTTTACATAGATTCAGTAAGATCTCTTATTATAAGGTAAACAAATCTTTCATATTATACCAGCAACATACTTAGAAATACATATACATACTCATGGGCCGACACAGGCCTTTCATACCTGGGAATCACTCTCACGAGATCTGTAAAACAACTCTTTGCTCACAAGTATGTAAATTTTAAACACACTCTTTCCCATGAACTGTCCAAACTTTCCAAATTTGAATTCACATGGTCTGGAAGATTAGCAGCATTCAAGATGATGCTCCTACCCAAAATCTTATACCTATTTCGGACATGACCCATACCACTACCCTCCCCCTATCTCAAATCTCTGCAATCCACCATCCATCAATACATCTGGCAGGGAAAAAAGGCTAGAAGTGGACACGATAAACTCATATAACATAGATTAGATGGGAGGTCAGGTTATACTGACAAAAGATTATTACACCACCACAATACTGTCACAACTGAAAGACTGGCTTGCTACACATGCCACAACTCTTTGGGGACACATAGAATCTACCATAATTCCAGGAGGGAATCTTAAACTTTGGCTTTTCAGCACAGCTGTGAACCCTCCCAATTTCAAACTTCTTGCTCCAACATTTCAGGCCTCTGTTATGGCTTGGAAAACACTGTGTATCTCTAAATGGGACCATATTGCAACTAAAGCACTCCCAATCCCCCTTGAAACATTACAACTAATAACCCCAGATTTAACCCTACCAAGCTGGTAATAAAACATAATGACCCTCACTTCATATCTCCGCAATAAAATAGCTAAAAAGACATTCCCACAAATCCAAAAATTATACAATGCACCTACTAAAGACTTCCTAATATATCATAGGATTCACCAATGTATCTCCTCCTGCCCTCGCCTGGAAGGAACAATACCCACTGACATGTGGAACTATTACTTCTCCAACAGTCGGAATTGCAAAGGCATTTCCTTGATCTATTTCCTTGATATAACGCTACATGAAAAGACAACAGTTACCAAATCTGACAGACATTCTGGGCTCAAAACTGGAAATCAGCCCTGCAATCTATATACAAATCCACAAACTGTGCTTCACTCTAGGAATTGACCCAGAAAATATCTCTCAGGTGGTACCTAACACCACAGAAACTAGCAAACTTCATCCCCAATTCCTCCTCAACTTGTTGGAAATTATGTGGACAAAAGGGTTCTTGGTCTTGTCCACATCTGAAAAAGCTCCGGACAGACATTTCTAACCTGTTATCTGACATTACACAAACACCATGTATACTCACCCCACAATTGGCTATCTTGAACATAAACATAGACTCCATTCTGCCACGTTATAGGATGACTACTACCCACATACTATTAGCAACAAGACTTTTGATTGCTAGAAATTGATAGAGTCCCCACATTACTAGATGTGATTACCATGGTACAGACTCACTTTACCTATGAACATCTAATGACTAATGAGGCTCATATTCACTCAAAACTGCTTAAAAATTGGTCTCCCTGGATGAACTGGTATGAAAAACTTGTCAACCTCTCAATTAACTAATATGTTCCACTTTGTGTTCCTACTGCTCCTGCCTACCTTTCCCTCTAAAGCACAGGGACAAGAGATGTTGTCTCCCTCCCCCAGACACAGTAAGTACACAGTTAGGATGTTTGGGGTTGATAGACGGCACTCTTAGCCCTACCCATAGCACCCATACTCTATATCACTGTTGAAATTGTTTACAAATGTTCGTATTCTACTATGTCATACATACCTGTATAGCGAACGTCGCAATAATGAATCTAGATGTATGACAATGATCATTACCTTGAATGTGCACCGTGACACATATAAGTGAAAGTAACAAATCAAGGTTCAAGGTTAACAAATCAAGGTTTTGCTGCATTTATTTCATGTTTATATTTATTAAATGATCATTACCTATTGATGTTATCTGTAAAACTTCAATAAAATCTATTGAAACAAAAAAAAATACCTTTCCTTTTCAGTTTGCAGCGCTGTAATTTTCTGAAAATGCAATGCAATATGGCTACCTGGAGCTGTTCTGTACATAGAGTGTGTATAGAACGCCCCCCAGAAACATAATGTCCTGCTTGTGTGATTGGCTCACCAATTTTCCCAGCCCTGGCCAATGACAGCAGCCCTGCAGATCTCATTGGCCTCCTATGACTCACCCCCCTCGCTTCCTGGCAAATTGATTGAGAGAGTTGGTCATGATGTCATCAGCCTAATCTACTGACCAGACAAGAAACAGGAAGTAGGCTGTATAAGGTATTTACTGGCAGAAAAAAAATATTTTACTATCCAACATTAAAACAACAAGGGCAGAGGCTTTAATAGATGAAAACTTGAAAAAATGACTGAAGGTCCACTTTAAGGACTGTACCTAAATAAATGCAAAAAACAAAGTATATGTTACTGCCTAGAGACAGGGTGCTCTCAGGGTGATGTACCACTTGCAAAGTCCAAGACCCCTCTGAGTGGAGGCACTGGGATTGATTTACTAAAACTGGAGAGTGAAAAATCTGGCGCACCTGTGCTTGGTAGCCAAGCCGTGTCTAACTTCAGCTTGTTCAAATAAGCTTTGAAAAAAAAACAGGAAGCTGTTTTTTCTGCAGAGCTGCATTTGATTTTGCACTCTCCAGTTTTAGTAAATCAATCCCACTGTATTTGCGAAAGAATCAGGAAAGTCCCCTGGCTTCATCTATAGAGAGGCTGAGACCCATGTGCTACAGAGGGAAAGTGGTTACAAATTAGAGTTTGGCGAATGGTTGTTTTGGGCCGAGCAAAAGTTTGGCCGAAACATCGCCTGTTCCCCCATTCGTGAAGTACCCGAACTTGCCGGGCGCTCGGCGGGATGTTGGCCCGCTGAGCGCCCCACAATGCACTGCGTTCTGCACAGTGCATTCTAGGGCCGTAATTGAATGAAAGCTTGCACCTGACCGCCAGAAGGTGCAAGGCTTTGCCAATTAGAGCACATGGCGCTGTCAGAGCCCTGATAGGACAAAGTGATGATGACTTTGTCCAATCACGGCTCAATGCTCATTGTCCCTCCCCACACTATAAAAGGTTCTTTCCCACAGGAAGCTTTTGCAGTGTGTTGTTGGAGTGGAGATACAGTAGAACAGGACTCAGTTTGCTACTAGCGAGTTAGTGTCTTCACTTATTGTGACTCTGAGTGTAGAGTGTTAGTGTAGTGTTAGTATACTTTTCGTATATTTTCTAGCGAGCTGAATTGGGCATGTATGGCATGCCGAAGTTGGTAGTAGAAGAACATATAAGAGCGTGGTAAGTCAAAATCAGCCTGCGTGTGTCATAGAGATGGCACAGGTATTTAACTTCCTTGAGGGGCAGGTAGAGAGTACAGTTCTTTATAGTTAGGGTTAAGCCACAGAGGGTTATTAGGAGACATTGACCATGGTTCTTTTGTGATTTTGAAGACAATAATTTTAAACAGGGATGGTGAAGTGGTTAGCATAGTGCTGCCTGGGCGGGCAGGAGCTTGGCCTCTGTATATGATATTGTGGAGTGTCTCCAAAGAGGTGGCAATGGCTCCTTCAGTGGATGTGCAGGTGTTTGCTGCAACAGAGTGGAGCCAGTCATGGATATCAACCAGTCGGGAGGCCAAGTAATATAAATAGAAGTTAGGAAATGCTAACCCCACCAGATGCGCCGGTAGCCATAGAGTCTCCAATGCCACTCTGGGGGATTTACCATTCAATAAAAACGTTGTGCATATGGTGTCAATCCATTTGAAGATAGATCTAGGTATTCTGCATGGTGTGCTAGTATATACAACAGTTTGGGTAAATAGATCATTTTTAGGACGTTAGCCCTTCCCATTAAATCTAAGGGAAAGTCCACCCATTGCTTAGTTTGTGCTAGTAATTGGGTTAGTAAGGGACACAAATTGTTCTCAATATAGGTGGATAGGGGTAGTTGCACTATGACCCCCAAGTATCTGAAAGAGGACATCACTTGTAGTCTGGAGTCTGGGTGTATCTGCACCGTTGCATCTGGGTCCTAGGGAAAAAGGTTAGATTTGTCCCAGTTCACCCGGAATCGAGAGTAATCACCAAAGTTATCTATCACTAGTAGCAGTGTCTTTAGTGAGTCCTGAGTATCAGCTAAGTATACTAAAGTGTCATCCGCATATAGCGAGATCCATTCTTCTATAGTAGCGATAGGGATGCCCTTAATCTGCTGGAAGCAGCGAATGCGTACTGCCAGTGGTTCCATGGCCAGGGCAAATAGGAGGGGTGACAGCGGGTACCCCTGCCTAGCGCCTCTAGTAATGGCGAAGGTATCTGTAGTGTGAGAGTTGACTCGTATCCAAGCCTGTGGGGAGGTGTAAAGGAGTCTTATTCAAGCAATAATACGTGGGCCCTTGTAGTACCTGGAAAAGATAGAACCATTCCACATTATCAAAGGCCTTACATGTGTCCAAGGACACAATAGCTCGGGTAGGTCTACAGTCGTGTGGATATTGAAGATTCTGGAATAGTCTACGAATGTTCATTCTCGTAGATCTGCCAGGTATAAAGCCTCCTTGATCGCATCTGACCAGTTTTGCAACACAGTGTTTAGACGGTTGGCCAATATTTTGGCGATGATATTAACATCCACGTTGATAAGAGAAATTGGGCAATATGAGTCGCATTTAAGTGGATCTTTGCGTGGTTTTAGTAGTAAAATAATCATGGCTTCCCTCATTGTGGGGGGAAGAATTCCAGCTGTTAGGGCCTCATTATATGTTTTCAGAAGAGAGGGGTAAAGTAAGTGCTGAAATTGGGAGTACCACTCAGCAGGGGAGCCGTCTAGCCCTGGTGTCTTATGTGCCGGTAGTTGCAAAATGGCCAGCGTGATTTCTTCAACAGAGAGAGGTGCCTCTTAATCTGTACTGTCCTCTTCTGAGAGGGAAGGGAGTGATATTTGGGCCAAGTAGTCACTTAGTTGGGAGTCTGTGTATTCTGCTCTCGATGAGTATAGATCTTTTTTTTTTTTTTTTAAATCAGAAAATTCTTTATTGAGCCACAAAAGACAAATTACATAGTAGACAATCGAGCATTAAGTATGACATCATATATGTTGTGAACTCAGATCATTCAATGCTTTCTTGACCATGTGTATTCAATGTAAATAAAGATTGTTACAGCAGTGGCATCAAATAGGTTTTACATTTATATAACAACAAACCGTATTGCGTAAGAGAACAAAAATTCTCCCACCCAACACAGCTACCAGATAACTAACTGGTCATCTAACCATAAACCTTGCTCCTGGTCTGCACAAATAGGTTCAGTCTCCCGGATACACAGCATGAATACACCAATTACCGCCTCTGTCAAACATGCAATATACACTTAAACTTGAAATATTCTGTGCATAATTAATTGTGGGGGTGCCAATCCTGGGGAATCCAACCAAGGTCGCCATATAGAATTAAATTTTCGAGATGCATTTCTATGCTGATATGTTAGATGTTCTCTGATAAGGATATAATTTACCTGTTCTATCCATTGTTTTTTGGTTGGAACATTTACAGATAGCCAGAATCTGGCCACCAACTTACGGGCCAGATATAATAATCTGATTATTGCTATATTATTAGGAGGGGGGTATATTTCTTCATCAATTGCTCCCAAAATACATATCAGGGGATCCAAGGGGACCCTAATTTGAAATACTGATGAAATTGTATCGGTAACATCGCCCCAATAACGGTGCAATTTGGGGCAGCGCCACATCAAATGAATCAGTGACCCCTCTTCTCCACACCGTTTAGGGCACAAGGGAGAATCCCTTCTGCCCTATCTATGTAGTTGTATTGGCATACGATAAGCACTGTGTAGCAAGAATAAATGCGAAAGTCTATGTGTTTGTGATACAGAAGTTAATGGCCCTGTCTGAAGGCATGTGTCCCAGATATCTTCACTCACCTCTCCCAGGTCCTCTATCCATCTACATCTGCATGGTAAATTTGCAGTGTCTTGTATAGCAGAGAGCAAATGTGAGTAAATGTGAGATATAAGACCCTTTTTTTCCTGACCATAGAAAATGTCATTTATTAGGGGATGGGTAACAAGTGCAAGAGCAGCTGACCGGCTTTGAATCTGAAGGGCATGGCGTAACTGAAGGTATCGGTAAAATTGATGTCTGGGAAGCCCAAATTCCGATTGCAACTCCATAAAAGATTTTAAAATATTTTGGTGAAATAATTGAGAAATATTATGAATTCCGGCATTCCTCCACAATTGGAAACCCTCCAGTTTATAGACTTCTGCTAGGTTCGGATTGTTCCACAGAGGAGTCTCTGCTAGGAAGCCCAGAACTTGTAATTTAGATTTGACCGTAGACCATAATTTTTTGAGAAGAACTATGGTGGGCCGTTTGTGGCAGGTGTAACAATCCCGCCTCCAAAATTGCCAGCACCAATGTATTTAATGTTCCAGTTTGCAGCATGCTTTCAACCGAGTCAAAATCATTTAGCAATCCAAGACCACTCAAGTGTTGCAATTGAGAGGCATAAAAATATAGTTTAGGGTTGGGAACCGCAGCTCCACCCCGATCTTTACCATACTGCAAGGTGGAAAGACTTATTCTAGCAACTTTTTTCCTCCAAATTAGGGATCTAAACAATGTCTCAATACGATTAAACCACCTACGGGGTATCCACTGTGGAGAATTGTGCATGATGTATAGAAGCTGAGGTCCCCAGACCATTTTGATTAAATTTATTCTACCAATTACTGATAAGGGGAGTTTACACCAAGTATTGCATGTCACTTGAAGTCTTTTGAAAAGAGGTAGTAGATTATCTTCTAAGTATTTTTTTGGGTTGACTGACATGTATTCCTAGATATTTAAATGAGGAGACCACTTTAAGCGGTCTTGCACTAACCGGCAGATCAACCATTCGCTCATCCACCGGAAGAATGACCGATTTACTCCAATTAATGGAGAATCCCGACAATGAACCAAAATGCTGTATCATCTTCATCACATTCGTAAGTGAAGCCTCCACATCCCCCAAGTAAAGTAAAGTAAAGTGTCGTCCACATAAAGAGAGATCTTATCAGTAAATTGGGCCTCTGACAAAGCCCACAATAGACTGTGAGGATCTTACCACCTCTGCCAGTGGTTCAAGGGCCAGTGCGAATAGCAGGGGTGAGAGTGGGCACCCCTGCCTCGTACCTCTAAAAAGAGGAAGTGAATCTGAAAGATCACCATTTACGTGGATCCTAGCTGTGGGGGCCGAATACAGCAGCTTAACCCATTGAATAAAATTATCTCCTAAGCCAAAACGCTTCAAGGTTTCCCATAGGTACGGCCATTCGACGCTGTCGAAAGCCTTGGCAGCATCCAATGATAGTATTGCTCTTCTGCCAGGATTGTCGACAGGGATCTGGAGGTTAAGAAAAAGTCTTCTTATATTAAGGGCTGTGGATCTCGATGGGATAAACCCGGATTGGTCCCTATGTACCACTTTGTGTATGACTTTTGCAAGTCTTGTGGCCAGCACCCTTGCCAACAATTTAACATCTGTTGTCAATAAAGATATGGGCCTATATGAGTCTGGTAGATGGGCCTCTTTACCAGGTTTAAGGAGAAGAACAATAATTGCTTCATTCATGGATTGGGGTAAACTTCCTATTTTTTTGGCATCTTCAAATACTTCCTTTAGGTGTACTATTAGAGTTTCAGAGTAGTGCTTATAAACCTCCACCATCAAGCCATCCGATCCCAGAGACTTACCAGGAGAGGAAAGCGCCAATGCCTCCAGGAGCTCCTCAGCCCCAAGGGGAGCGTTCAACTGTGCTACATCCTGAGGCGGGAGCTGCGGTAATTGGCAATGATCTAGAAAATAATTAATTTCCAACAGGGTAGGATTGACTTTCGTGGAGTACACATCAGCATAGAAATCTCTGAACGTGGACAATATCTCAGTATGGGAAGAAACCAGAGTGCCCGATGAGCTCATGATTGATTCTATGTGGGATGATCCCTTTTGGGAGCGTATCATCATAGCAAGCATATGCCCCGTGGTTTCTCCCTCCTCAAAATATTTTTGTTGAAGAAAAAACCTTTTCTTTTCCGCAGTGGTTAATATCAGATGGTTGGCCATATGCTGAGCCTCAAGAAAAGACCTCTCGGTGCTCTCAGAGGGGGATTCGATAAAGGCAGATTCAGTCCTCTTAACCTCTTTCAACACAGTTTGTTCCCAGTTCTTGGTCTCGGTCATAATGGTATTAATCGATCTGATAAATTGGCCTCTCAGAAATGCTTTTTATGTGTCCCAAAAAATTCCCGGGCTAGATGAGGGTTTGTTAAACCTAATAAAAGATTCTAAGTTATCAAAAATGGGGTCAGGCACAGGAAACAATGACAACCAAAAAGGGTTAAGTTTCCAGTAGTTCCTCTTTAGAACACCCGATGTGGAAATCTCTATGCAATGGGGAGAATGATCAGAGACAGTTCGTACTTCATATTTTGTAGAAGTTACTAATGGGAGCATCAAATCATTACCCAGACCGAGATCAATCCTGGAGAGACCTTTATGTGTAGCAGAGAAACATGAATAACATTTTGCCTGCGCATGACTCATCCTCCATACATCCCTCAATCCTAGTTCCGCAATGAGGCGGGCAAAGGACGTCTGTCCTCCTCTCACCCCACCCAAAGGGATCTTTGCGGTCATTTTGTCCAGCTCTGCATCTAAATAATTGTTAAAATCCCCAACAATAATTGCTGGTATCCCCGGGTGTTGTGAGAGGAAGGAGGCCAACGTCTTAACGACCTCTATCGAAAAGGGAGGTGGTATATATATATTTTCAATAATGCATTGTAACCCATCTAATGAACATACCAGAAAAACATAGCGACCGTGAAGGTCAACAACCGATAATGTATGAGTAAAACTTATATTTTTGCCCATCAGAATGCTGACACCCCTAGCATAGGAAGAGAAGACAGAGTGAAACTGAACGGTAAATAATTTTGTAGAGAATGGGGATTCCTGAGCAGGTAACATATGTGTCTCCTGAAGACTAGGGATGAGCCGAACACCCCCCTGTTCGGTTCGCACCAGAACATGCGAACAGGAAAAAAGTTCGCTCGAACACGCGAACACCGTTAAAGTCTATGGGACACGAACATGAATAATCAAAAGTGCTAATTTTAAAGGCTAATATGCAAGTTATTTTCATAAAAAGTGTTTGGGGACCCGGGTCCTGCCCCAGGGGACATGGATCAATGCAAAAAAAAGTTTTAAAAACGGCCGTTTTTTCAGGAGCAGTGATTTTAATAATGCTTAAAGTCAAACAATAAAAGTGTAATATCCCTTTAAATTTAGTACCTGGGGGGTGTCTATAGTATGCCTGTAAAGGGGCACGTTTCCTGTGTTTAGAACAGTCTGACAGCAAAATGACATTTCGAAGGAAAAAACATTTAAAACTACCCGCGGCTATTGCATTGCCGACAATACACATAGTAGTTCATTGATAAAAACGGCATGGGAATTCCCCACAGGGAAACCCCGAACCAAAATTTCAAAAAAAAAAATGATGTGGGAGTCCCCCTAAATTCCATACAAGGCCCTTTAGGTCTGGTATGGATATTAAGGGGAACCCCGGCCAAAATAAAAAAAAAAAGACGTGGGGTTCCCCCTAAATTTCTTACCAGACCCTTCAGGTCTGGTATGGATTTTAAGGGGAACCCCGCGCCAAAAAAAAAAAAAAAAACGGCGTGGGGTTCCCCCAAAAATCCATACCAGACCCTTATCTGAGCACGCAACCTGGCAGGCCGCAGGAAAAGAGGGGGGGACGAGAGTGCGCCCCCCCCCTCCTGAACCGTACCAGGCCACATGCCCTCAACATTGGGAGGGTGCTTTGGGGTAGCCCCCCAAAACACCTTGTCCCCATGTTGATGAGGACAAGGGCCTCATCCCCACAACCCTGGCCGGTGGTTGTGGGGGTCTGCGGGCAGGGGGCTTATCGGAATCTGGAAGCCCCCTTTAACAAGGGGACCCCCAGATCCCGGCCCCCCCCGTGTGAAATGGTAAGGGGGTACTTACCCCTACCATTTAACTAAAAAACTGTCAAAAATGTTAAAAATGACAAGAGACAGTTTTTGACAATTCCTTTATTTAAATGCTTCTTCCTTCATCTTCTTCTTCTTCTGGTTCTTCTGGCTCTTCTGGTTCTTCCTCCGGCGTTCTCGTCCAGCATCTCCTCCGCGGCGTCTTCTATCTTCTTCTCCTCGGGCCGCTCCGCACCCATGGCATGAGGGGAGGCTCCCGCTCTTCTCTTCTTTTTCATCCTCTTCTCTTCTTCCTTCTTCTCTTCTTCATTTTCTTCTCCGGGCTGCTCCGCATCCATGCTGTCATGGAGGGAGGCTCCCGCTGTGTGACGGCGTCTCTTCATCTGACGGCTCTTAAATAACGGGGGGCGGGGCCACCCAGTGACCCCGCCCCCTCTGACGCACGGTGACTTGACGGGACTTCCCTGTGACGTCACGGGGAATGCCACATTGAAGTCCCGTCATGTCCCATGCGTCAGAGGGGGGCGGGGTCACCGGGTGGCCCCGCCCCCCGTTATTTAAGAGCCATCAGACGAAGAGACGCCATCACACAGCGGGAGCCTCCCTTCATGACAGCATGAATGCGGAGCGGCCCGGAGAAGAAAATGAAGAGGAGAAGAAGGAAGAAGGAAGAAGAGAAGAGGATGAAGAAGAAGATGAAGAGAAGAGCGGGAGCCTCCCCTCATGCCATGGGTGCGGAGCGGCCCGAGGAGAAGAAGATAGAAGACGCCACGGAGGAGATGCTGGACGAGAACGCCGGAGGAAGAACCAGAAGAGCCAGAAGAACCAGAAGAAGATGAAGGAAGAAAGAAGAAAGAAGAAGCATTTAAATAAAGGAATTGTCAAAAACTGTCTCTTGTCATTTTTAACATTTTTGACAGTTTTTTTAGTGAAATGGTAGGAGTAAGTACCCCCTTACCATTTCACACAGGGGGGGGCCGGGATCTGGGGGTCCCCTTGTTAAAGGGGGCTTCCAGATTCCGATAAGCCCCCCGCCCGCAGACCCCCACAACCACCGGCCAGGGTTGTGGGGATGAGGCCCTTGTCCTCATCAACATGGGGACAAGGTGTTTTGGGGGGCTACCCCAAAGCACCCTCCCAATGTTGAGGGCATGTGGCCTGCTACGGTTCAGGAGGGGGGAGGGGCCGCACTCTCGTCCCCCCCTCTTTTCCTGCGGCCTGCCAGGTTGCGTGCTCGGATAAGGGTCTGGTATGGATTTTTGGGGGGACCCCACGCCGTTTTTTTATTTTTTTGGCGCGGGGTTCCCCTTAAAATCCATACCAGACCTGAAGGGTCTGGTATGGAATTTAGGGGGAACCCCACGTCGTTTTTTTTTATATTTTGGCCGGGGTTCCCCTTAATATCCATACCAGACCTGAAGGGCCTGGTATGGAATTTAGGGGGACCCCCACATCTTTTTTTTTTTCAATTTTGGTTCGGGGTTGCCCTGTGGGGAATTCCCATGCCGTTTTTTATCAATGAACTTCTATGTGTATTGTCGGCAATGCAATAGCCGCGGGTAGTTTTAAATTGCTTTTTTTCCTTCGAAATGTCATTTTGCTGTCAGACTGTTCTAAACACAGGAAACATGCGCCCCTTTACAGGCATACTATAGACACCCCCCAGGTACAAAATTTAAAGGGATATTACACTTTTATTGTTTGACTTTAAGCATTATTAAAATCACTGCTCCTGAAAAAACGGCCGTTTTTAAAACTTTTTTTTGCATTGATCCATGTCCCCTGGGGCAGGACCCAGGTCCCCAAACACTTTTTATGACAATAACTTGCATATTAGCCTTTAAAATTAGCACTTTTGATATCTCCCATAGACTTTTAAAGGGTGTTCCGCGGCATTCGAATTTGCCGCGAACACCCCAAATTGTTCGCTGTTCGGCGAACTTGCGAACAGCCAATGTTCGAGTCGAACATGAGTTCGACTCGAACTCGAAGCTCATCCCTACTGAAGACACACTACTGAAGATCCCATGCGTTGAAGCATATGCAATACAGCTAGGCGTTTCACTCTGTCTCCCAGGCCCCTAACATTCCAACTAGCAAGCATTATCTGTTTAGCCATAAAGCATTAAAACGTAAATGAATGAAGGTAAGTTATATAGGACACATAGAGAATGCTCTAGAGAGCCGCCATTATTATGTCGAACAAGACCATAGAAATTAGGCAGTCTTTGGTGTAGCTTCCTCAGGCTAGGTAAAAATCGTTGAGGCAGTACCAGGACCAATGAAGTAACTGTGTCCCTGGGGACAAAAATCAAAAAGAAAACAACAGAATAAAACAGAAACTGTAGTGTCCACGAAGGACCCGCAAGTGGGGGGCTAAATTCAGTAGCCGGCTTTGAAGAGCCAAAAGGCAACAGGCCTTGATTTACTTGCATAGACTTAGCTACCATTAATAAACTGTCCGTGCGGTATCCTCCGCCTTGGAGCAAAGATTGCCATCTTGTGACTAGAACTATTATGAACGGATAATAATTGCACCATCATTGCTTTACTAAAAGAAATTTTCCTCTCAGAGTATAAGGAAGGGTAGTGATCTTCAGGTATTTCTGCGTCGTCTGCCTAGATCTTCTCATAAGGATTTTTCCTCTCTGTCCAGCCATTGCACCGCCATCGCAGGCCTCTCAAAAAAATGCACCTCGTCCCTGGCTACTACACGAAGACGAGCCGGATAAAGCATAGAATATTGTAATTCCAGAGAGCGGAGTCTCTTTTTAATATCATTGAACTGGGCCCTCTGCTTTTGTACATCAGCTGAGAAGTCTGGAAACAGTGATATTTTGGAATTTTCAATCACCAGGGCATCTCCCAGAGTGCGGGCTTTTGATAGAATTATGTCTCTGTCTCTGTAATGAAACATTTTGAAAAGAAATGCTCTAGGAGGATTGCCTGGGGGCAAGGGCCTAGATGGAACCCTATGCGCCCGCTCCACTGCAAACATGGGGGAGAACGAGTCTTTCCCAAATTTATCCAGCAGCCATTTTTCAATAAAATCGACTGGATTCCTGCCCTCTACTTTTTCAGGGATGCCAATAGCTCTGACGTTATTTCTGCGTAGCCTGTTTTCTAAATCATCGAGTTTCGCAGCATGTTTAGCTACCATTATTTGTTGAGCATGTGTGTCCCTTTGCATGGGGGCCCAGTCATCTTCTATGATGCTAATACGTCCCTCAATGGCAGAGGTCCGATCCCTTAGTTTTTGCATATCCTGACGCAGGAAAGACATCTCTGTCTTCATTCCCTTAACCTCTGATGCAAGTGCCGTGATAGAGAGATTACATGAAGTCACAGCGGAGAAGATATCCCTCAGTGTGGGTTCCTGTTCAGGCGAGCTCGCGGTTTGGGCCTTGTGTGATCTTTGGGGCATAGGTAAATTACTCACAGTGCCCCAGGGCAGCAGAGCAGCGTGCGGATCTTCCAGGGGAACAGTGTCATCTGCCTCCGATTGCGAACCGCTTCGGCTCTCCGCTCCGCTTCTGCACGGCCTCCCTGTGTTTCGATGCAGCCGACTTAAATGCCGCGCCGCCATCTTGGGCCTCGTGGTCCGGAGCGGAGCGGGCCGTGGAGCCGCGTCTGGGGTGTTTAGCAGCCATGCTGGTATATCTCCGTGAGCGGGCGATCGTAGCTGGTGTACCGGGGGGTAGTCTGGTGCAAGGTTCGGTCTGTCAGCAAAGATTTGCAGGATTTCTATGCGGATTTTCGGCGGAGCTCACAAGACGTGCGACTGACTACATCCGCTGCCAAGCCACGCCCCATAGATCTTTATAAATGTCCAAAAACACCTCCATGATGTCTCTAGGGGCATCATAATTTGGGGGATTGAAATGGGGGAGTGTGGGGGAGTGTTCAGGTCTGGTCAAATAAGCTAAGAGGCGGCCAGCCTTGTTACTGTGATCAAATGATTTTTGTGTGGCATGTAGCATGCGTTTTTGTGTAAGGTCTAATATACGGAGCTCATATTTTCTGCAACACTGCAACCAAGAGTCTCTGTTAACTAGACTAGGGTCAGAGGTATAGGCATTTTCTGCAGACGTCATCTCAGCCTCTAGTTCCACAGTATGTTGTTGGGTATTTTTACGTAAAATGCCAGTGATAAACATAAAGGTACCCTGCAACGTGGTCTTAAAAGCCTCCCACTCAGTGAGTCCACTGTACCCGTATTTTCAGTCCAGTAGTTCACTATACTTTTTCCACATTCTCCCTGTACTATCTCATCCTCCAACCAGTATGAGTATAGGCGCCACACATTCGGGCCTGATCCTGGAAGGAGAAGGAGATCCACCGCCAAAGGAGCATGGTCTGATACTCCCCTAGGTAGGTAAGATATGGCAGACACTACCAGGAGAGTATCCCGTGTGCCAAATGCCAAGTCTATACGTGGTGTGGAAAGAGTCCAAATGGCAGGAAAATTGGCATGCATCCAGGTGTTTCCACCTCCATATCTTGGTAAGTCCATGCACCTGGGCCCAGTCAGTAAAGGAGTGATAGCATCTGCCCCCACCCCCCAGATGGTCCATGGCTGGGCTCATTACTGCATTAAAGTCACCTACATATAACAATGGGCCTAGACAATAGCATAAGCAACAGTTTTATCAGCACTTCTGCGGAGAATGGGGGAGGTACATAAATGGTTAGCAAGGTAAAAGTTACTGAGGCAATTTGTATCATAAGGTCGATATATCTACCTTCTGGGTCTGTTTTAATTTGCAAAACCTCTGCATGTAGAGATTTAGCCAGCAAATTTGGGACCCCTCTGGAGTAGGCTGTATGAGTGGCATGATAAGATTGAGCCAGCCAGTGCTGCTTAAGAGACCTTGTTTTAGTGTTCTAGTGTTCCAGGAGATTATTTTTAGCGGTCTTGCCATGGCACAGGAATCAGTATAAGGTATATATTCTGAGGGCTTGTGGCATAGGCGCACCATTGCATGCCATGCCATTCAGGATATATACAAACAGAGACATATAATAACATGCATAAGCCACAATTCAAGTTAGAGCAGAACAAATACATATGAAAAACCAAAGTACAAGAGAAAAAAAGGTTCAAAAACAGAACCAAAAATAAAGACAGCCAAAAACAGTAAAAATTTGGAAGTTCCTGAAAAACCCCATACCCCCCTCCCTGCTCGGCCATCCCAAACATAGCGAGCCTTGGATCCCTGAATATAGAAAACACCTTCACTTAGGTGAAGAGAGAACTGTTCCGTGGCCTTGCCACTAACTGGTGTGAGGGTTTTGTGGTGTTTGGCTTGGCTCCCGAACCACACAACAGGAGATCAGAAAGAAATGCCTCGACACTAAAGCGGTCTGGCTTCAGGGTAGTCAAAACTTGTGGTTGGGGGGATGCAAGCGGGATGTTGTATCATCTTCATCAAAGAGTGTCTACCTCAAGGAATGTGAAGGGGTTTGATCTGTACTGGTCCAACTTCAACAGGTTGTAAACATTAAGATTCTATTCCTAGAATCAGTAGGAGAGGGGGGTAGCACTCTTCCTCAGGATAAAAAAAAAACAACAACTGTGGATGGCATGGTGTGTGGGTCTCCCCTCTTCCCAGGAACATGGTGGGTGGTGAAACTGCCAGGTGGTAGCATATAGAGATATGCAGGGAACTCAGCTACTCGCGTCTCTGTATATTGCCATTCCGGTCGTTCACCCATCCCATGGCTTCCTTAGGATTGGTGTAAAAGTGAGCCTTACCATCAAGGATAATGTGCATTTTGGTTGGAAAAAGCATGGCGTAAGGTAGACCCTCAGTGAGTAGGCGAAGGAGATGCGTTGTCGCTGGACATCTGCTGAAAAGTCAGGATAAAATGAAATGGTGTTTCCATTATACTTAAATGTGTCTTTTTCTCTTGCAAGATGCAAAATGGCAACTTTGTCTTGAAAGTTAAGGATCCATGTGATATTAGAGCATGGGGGAGCTCCAGAAGGAGGGGGACACAGGGGGGTGCAATGTTCAATTTGACCAGGGACAGATAAAAAAATACCGGACCTTGGTTCTGGACCAAAACAAGGAGGATGAGGAGGATGAGGGCGGCTTTGTTATCCACTCCACCAACTCTTCTGCATGTTCTGGCTCAATAACATGGCCAGCAGCAGAAAAAAGGACAAGCATACCCATGGCCACCTGCAGAGGATGCCCCATGTCCACGACCACCATGGTTGACTGTAGACACAGAGGCTGCTTGCCCTCTTTTAGTGGCCTGTGAGCATCTGCTTCTCCTTGGTGGCCTTCCGGACATGATGTATATTTTGTTTTGCAATACCCTACTACATTGTATTAGATACTGTGTACACCGCCTGTAGTGTATTAGAAACTGTACAACGGCTGCACTGTATTTTATATTGTGTACACCCCCAGAAGTGTAGTAGAAACTGTACACACTGTATTTTATACTGTGTACACTCCTAGAAGTGTAGTAGAAACTGTACACACTGTATTAGATACTGTGTACACCACCAGAAAAGTAGTAGAAACTGTACTATGGCTGCACTGTATTGTGTACTGTGTACACCACCAGAAGTGTAGTAGAAACTGTGCACACTGTATTAGATACTGTGTACACCACCTGAAGTGTATTAGAAACTGTACAATGGCTGCACTGTATTTTATATTGTGTACACCCCCAGAAGTGTAGTAGAAACTGTACACACTGTATTTTATACTGTGTACACCACCAGAAAAGTAGTAGCAACTGTACTATGGCTGCACTGTATTGTGTACACCACCAGAAGTGTAGTAGAAACTGTACACACTGTATTAGATACTGTGTACACCACCTGAAGTGTATTAGAAACTGTACAATGGCTGCACTGTATTTTATATTGTGTACACCCCCAGAAGTGTAGTAGAAACTGTACACACTGTATTTTATACTGTGTACACCACCAGAAAAGTAGTAGCAACTGTACTATGGCTGCACTGTATTGTGTACACCACCAGAAGTGTAGTAGAAACTGTACACACTGTATTAGATACTGTGTACACCACCTGAAGTGTATTAGAAACAGTACGCCATGGAATGCACTTTAGATATAGGCTACACTGGATGCAGAGTATATATATATATATATATATATATATATATATATATATATATATATATATATATATATTTTTATATTTGAGAGATATATATATTAATTAATTAATACACTGCCTGCACTGACTGAATATTGAGTAAGCATAGAATATATAGTCTATGCTACATGCAGAGTATATATATATTATACATATATGCACACACACACACATACACGCACACTAGACTGACCGTATATATAAAATACACTGCCACTTACTGAATAACCCACCTGCTTAATATAAATAAGGCTCTCTGTCAACACCAACAACACTACACATGGATAGCGTTTAAGCAGCCTTATATAGTGTGGGGCGTGGACTTAGTCCCCCTGAGCCATGATTGGCAAAAAGCACTCTGCCTTTGGCCAATTATGGCTCTCTCAGCAGAGCTTGCTGTGATTGGCCAAAGCATGCAGGTCAGGTGAATGCTTTGGCCAATCATCATACAGCAATGCACTGCGATCAAGCAGTACATAATGGGGCATTCCACGGCGCTCAAATTTTTAACAGTCTATATATACATAATTGATGTAAAAGTACATATTATGCAGTGTTATTTATTATATATATGCTCTCTGACTTTCTGTAACCACTATATTGTAGATATATGATTGACCTCCTCATAACACCCCTGAAGAAAGAGACATTGAGACTCTGAAATGCGTCGGTTAAATTACGAGAAACTTACAGTCAATCTTTGTGGCGATTTTGTACCATAACCATTCCAATGTACTCTGTTTTTACTTTGCCTATCATTCTTAAATAAATTACATTTTTTCTATTCACCATACTTGTGCCTTTCAAGTCCACTTAGGGGATACCTTCCTTTTGTCAACTTTTATGTACTTGGGCATAGTGATTTTTCTGCCCCTGTTTAACAGGGGCATGTAATTACAATTTAATAATATAATATTTCACAGCAGGGCCTGTTACTGCCCCCAACAAGAGTAATTGTGAGGGCTTACAGTGTTGTGGCACCACCACCACCGCCCAAGGTCCAATTTTTCTGCCCCTGTTTAACAGGGGCGTGTAATTACAATTTTTTTATATAATATTTCAATGCAGAGCCCTTTCCTGTGCCCAACAAGAGTAACTGTGAGGGCTTACAGTGTTGTGGCACAACCACCAACGCCCAAGGCCCACTTTTTCTGCCCCTGTTTAACAGGGGCATGTAATTACAATTTTTGATATAATATTTCACAGCAGGGCCCATTCCTGTGCACAACAAGAGTATGTGAGGGGTTACAGTGTTCTGATACCACCAACACCTAAGGCCCAATTTTCTGCAGAGTATATAGGGCAGGCCGTATAGTATATATACTGCTGTTCAAAAAATATACTGTAATGCCTGGGGCCTGGGAGACCCTCACACAATTTTCGCAAATTTCACCCCGGGATCAGGGTGACATCCATGCCATTTTTTTGGTATTTTTGGTATTTTTATCTATATTGCCGGGATCCTACAATACATTTCAGCCGCGAGCAGTTTTAAATGACATTTTTTCCTTTAGAAATGTAATTTTGCTGTGGCACTGTTATTAACATGGGAAAGATGTGCTACTTTACATCCATACTAAGGACACCCCCCAGGCACAATATTTAAAGGAATATTTCATTTTTATTGTTTCACTTTAAGCATTATTAAAATCACTGCTCCTGAAAAAACAGCAGTTTTTAAAACTTTTTTTGGCATTGATACATGTCCCCTGGGGCAGGACCCGGGTCGCCAAACACTTTTTATGACAATAACTTGCATATAAGCCTTTAAAATGAGCACTTTTGATTATTCACATTTGTGTCCCATAGAGTTTAACGGTGTTCGCATGTTCAAACAAAATTTTTTGCCTGTTCGCATGTTCTGCTGCGAACCAAACCGGGGGGTGATCGGCTCATCCCTAGTCATCATAGGCATAGTGCACTTTAGGCTGATATAGGGCCGAGTAAAAATGAACCAACTCCCTCATTACCTCATTTGGCATATTAACAAGCTTACCATTTTGTGTATAGAGCAGCTATTACGGGGGCAATAGTTTTGGCACAAACTAATTCAGCAAGGAGGGGGCCCGTTTGTTCCCCTCCTCAAAAAAAGCCACGCCTCCTTAGAGGCCTCAGTGGGATCATAAATATATGCCTGATCCATTCCCACACCAACCGTGACAGCGGTTCCTCCTAGCATTTACTAGCTGTTTTAATGGCCATAATTTCAGCAAAAAATACCCCCCTAGGAAAACATTTAAAAGTATCTCAGCATATTAATACATTTTGGTATGAGTCATTGTGTATAAAAAAATTGGGTAATATGGGCCACAACGGCAGCATGAGAAGGGATGAGATTTAGCCAAAATGCATTCATTTTTCAAGGGGGCCAAGAGAGAGTAGTATGTAGCGGAACCTCCACTTGAAATACGGTAAAGTATTGGAGAAAGCCGTCCCCAAACATAAATCTTTTCTAGATAACAAAGTTTGCATTTTGGAAAACAAGAAAATTCCACATGCCAGGAATTTCTGGCTCTCTATAAGTCTCTAAGTCTACCCAGCCCACCTCAGCCAGAAATCGGGCCAAGAGCGTACCTCTGCCAATTGGACTCATAACTGGAGGATAGTTTATACAGTGAGGGATGCAAAACCCCATTACAATCACCTAGTACAAAAATAAGAAGGTTGGGTTTAGCCACCAAGAAGTTTACTGTCACAGGTCTGTCATAGAGAATGGAGACGGTATTTAGACCAAAGCAAGAATACAAGATACAGCATATATTGAACAGTGTAAAAACATAAACTGACCATCAGGATCAATACATAAAGTGAAGCCCTGAATGTCCAGTGAGCAATGGCCCAATAGGCTCACCCCCCTAGAGTATGAATTTTGAGTTGAATGATGGTCAGCCCATGAGTAGTCAATGCACCTCAACATGTCCCTGGTCAGATGTGTCTCCCATAGCCAGTAGATCCCTGGATGGTACCTGCGCAAAGACGCACTGACCATGGAGCATTTCAAGGGATTGAGCAGGCCCCTAACATTCCAGGACACAATCAACACTGTATTCATTAAGAAAACAGTTCAACATCAATGCATACAAAGACATGGAGGGGTTCTCTGCCACAGGTCAAGGCAGGAACTGATGTCCATGTGCCACCACATGAGTAAAAGACATTGCATGATCTAGAGCCGATAACACAGGATGCACATTACGGCAACGAGGGGGATCAGTAATTGTGTAACCTTCGCGCTACTAGGAGTAATTAATATAAAGGCCCTAGTATCAAAATAACAAAAAGTGATGTATACCAAAAAAAGAATTGCTGCAAAATCTAATAGTGTTCACAAAAACACAAAACAAGTATACGAGCAGAGAATGATCTCGCGCAAAAGTAAATATCACCTAAAACCATAAAGGTGATCATCAAATAAAAGATGAATAAAGGACTTTTAATAAGATGGTGTAATGATGTCTAGTGAGATAATGATGGGTCACATTGCGGATATTAATAAATGTCAATAAGATGAAAAAAACAATGATAAATAAATTATTTATAGTGCGGGTAATCGGTAATACCAATAAATGAAGTGATACATACAATCATAAAAAAAGTGCAATAACAGTCTCTTCAAGAAAATAAAGCAATTTGTAAAGAGGCAGTGAAAATCTCTTCCAAAAAATCTTTTCAAGTTGAAAGAAGACGTTACTGGAAGAAGCAGCAGAGGAGGCTGTGGTGATACCAGAGCAATCCATGACATATATGTGGAGGATTATGAAGGGAAGAAATATCCATGGTTACACCCGCAACACATATTAACCCATTAGGACCTGGATAGAAGGATGTGGATAACACCAATTACCTGTTGATGTGAAATACTACACAGCTGCAAGGTGAGAGTTTTGTGAGACCACAATTGATGAGAGAATTTATGGAATTTAACATGGACATCATCTTTCATCAATCTTAATTCACATCACCAAGTCACTCATTTGGAATCACTATCTGGGTTTCCACTCACTTGGAGGACTTTACATACATACACCTTGCGTATTATTTACTTTTTATTTTTACATATTTTGGACTATTTCATCACCCCCCTTTTTTTTATCATTTAGAGTTTTATTGAAGAAAGTAACAAAGAAACACACTGTACAATGCAAAATTCGCAGGTGCAACTGCGTACCTTTCACCAATACAGATTAAACAGGTAGCGTAAAACTAACATGAAGATATCAATTGGCTTCAGACTTTGAGTATCTTAAGTTATCAATTTACTCCCAATGAAACCTCATTATAGCTATAGAAGTTATAACAGTCTATATAAACTATGTAGTTCAAAAGATAGTAAGAGCTTGGCATTAGCTCAGAACGTATGTTATTGACAGTGTGTATTAATAGCATTCCTTAAGCTCTCTAAAGCATACTTTCTCATAAGTTAGTGAGAAGTACATGTAGAATAAAGATAGTCCAGTGAAAGAAGTGAGATTAGAAGGTCAAGAATATGAGGGGGGAGAGAAGGCAGAAGAGGGTGGAGAGAGGGCACCCACTTAGAGATTTTCCAATTTTTCATGAGTGTGTTAAGTGGGAAAGTCTGGGCAAGTGTGTCCTCCATTTCGTGAATTTCACCAATTTTTGTCACCCAAGCATTCACAGAAGGGGTTAAGGTTGAGTTCCAATGCAGGGGAATTAGAGATTTAGCTGCATTGAGAAGATGTTTCATCAATGAGTGTTTATAACGTTTAAGAGAAAAATTGGACACGTGTAAAAGGCAACATGCTGGAGTTAGCTCCATTTTAGTCTCAATAATTTTTTTAATTATAGTATGTACTTCCTTCCAGAAGGGTTCAATTTTAGAGCAATACCGCCATATGTGTGCTAATGTGCCCTTCTCTGATAAGCATCTCCAGCATATGTCCGATTTTTCTGTATCCCATTTATGCAATTTATCAGGTGTGTTGTACCAGTGTGTCAATAGTTTGTAATTTGTCTCTTGCAGTTTTGTAATGATAGAGCATTTGTGTGCTAAAATACCAGCGTACCTCCATTGTTTGTCCGTTATTTCCACGTCAAGTTCCTCCGACCACCTCCTCCTGTGTCCACTCGCTCTCTCCGTTCCTAAGCGGCTTAGCCACGAATAGGCGACTGAGGTAGCCTTATCAATTGGATTCCCATCTCGACATACTGACTCCAAAGCCGCCAGGGGTCTATATAATTGTTGAGGGTTCTTAAATTTTCCTAGATAGCTTCTTATCTGGAAATAGGTTCCTTGTCTCATTTGAGAAAGGTCCTTTTCTGTCTTAAGAGAAGACCAGTCTCTGAATTTGTCCTCTGTGTAGCAATCCCCTGCCAGCAGGGGGTTATCTTGGGATGTTGTTTTGAGTGTCGGGTTGTGCAATCCTGGAATGAAATCGGGGTTATCTGTCAAAGGCGTCAGAGGGCTGGGTAAGGTAGTCAGTTCTCTATGTTTGGCTAATGTATTAATGATCTTCAATGTCGTGCCAGTGAGCGGATGTGTGCGAATGTTATGGGGGAGACTTCTCATGTTGGCCCAAGGTAAGTACTTAAGCGGAAGTGTAGCTAAAGCTGACTCTAGAGTGACCCAGTCTTTTACAGAACCGTGGCAGTGCCAATCGATGACTCTGGCTATATGTGAGGCATGGTAGTAATGTTGAAAATTCGGAAAGTTAATTCCTCCTAGATCTTTGGGTTTGACCAGAGTAGCTAGTTTGATTCTGGGTTTTTTGTGTTGCCAGAGAAATCTCGTGACCATCGAGTTGAGGTCTTTGAAGAATTTCTGAGGTATCTCAATCGGTAATGAGCGGATTAAATACAGAAATTTGGGTAGAATAATTATTTTTACTATGGCCGTTCTGCCAAACCAAGAAAAGAACCTATCATTCCAATTTGTGAGATCTTCCTTACATGCTTTAAGGAAGGTCACGAAATTTCTCTCAAAAAAGCAGGTTGTATATTTGGCGTAAGCCAAATCCCTAGGTATTTCAACTTGTTCTTGTCCCAGCTAAAGGCAGAGTTGGGCTGGGTCGAAGCGAGCAGTCTATCCGACAGAGAGATGTTTAGCGCCTCTGACTTTGTATAATTTATTTTTAAGTTGGATACATATCCGTAATGCGCAAATTCTTGTAACAGGTTAGGAAGAGTTATGGTCGGATTTGTTAAGAAAATCAATAAAACGTCCGCGTACGCCGCTACCTTATACTCTCTGTCTGTGATCTGAAATTGCAGCATTATTTTGTACTGATCTGATGAAGGGTTCCAAAGAGAGAATAAATAGTAGGGGTGACAAGAGGCAGCCTTGTCTAGTCCCATTCTTTATATGTACTTTTTCCGAAAGGATGCCATTTATTTTAAACTCAGCAGTTGGATCTTGGTAAAGTGCAGAGATCCAGGCCAACATATGTGGACCCAGGCCCACTCTTCTACATACTGCCATCATAAAATCCCATGCCACACGATCGAAGGCCTTCTCCGCATCTGTCGAGAGGAGAAAACCTTCAATCTTCCGCTGCCTAACTGCGTGGGTCAGTAGGAGTGCCTTAGTTACATTGTCCTTGGCCTCTCTATTTGGCATAAAGCCCACCTGTTCCAAACCAATTAATTTTGTAAGCAATGGTCCCATCCTCAGTGCTAATATCTTTGCGAACAGTTTGACATCTAGGTTCAGCAAAGAGATGGGACGATAGCTAGCACAATCCTCAGGGTCCTTGCCAGCTTTCGGTATAACCGTGATATGTGCTGAAAGTAAACCCGGGGTAATGTTTCTTGGTTTGGACAAGGAATTCAGGGCATCTCTCAGGGGATCAGTTAAAACATCTATAAAGGACTTATAGTAGGTGGCCGAATACCCGTCAGGTCCTGGGCTACCTGTTTTGAGCAATTTAATAGCCTGTTGAATTTCAGCTGATGAGATTGGGGTTTCTAGTAGTTCTGTGTCTACATTTGGTAGAACTGGGAGTCCACTTTTTGTTATGTAATCCTGTATAATTTGTGCTCTATCCCCTGTCATTTGTGGATGTTTGTGTTGTGGTGGCAAGTTATAAAGCTTAGTATAAAAGGTGTGGAAGTGTTTAGCTATCGCCTCTGAAGCCACCTCTAACTTCCCTTCCTTGGATCTGATCCCGGCAATATTATTGATCGAATTGTGTTCTCTCAGTGCCCTCGCCAAGAACCTACCCGCCTTATCACCTGACTCATAGTAGAGTTGTTTCTTAAAGAAAAGCATCCGTTTGGCTTTGGCATTGAGTAGGAGTTGCAGTTCCTTCCTAGCCTCAAGGAGGCTTTTGGCTGATGCTACTGAGAGAGATTGTTTATGTAATAACTCCAATGAACTAATTTGGGCAAGTAATTTCTTTACATGGGCATCTCTTTCTTTTTTACGTCTGGAACCTAGGTCTATCAGTACTTCCCGGATGGTGCATTTGTGTGCTTCCCATACCATTAAGGGGTCTGCCTCAGGGGTGTTATTGTGCTTAAAAAATTATTTTAGGTTACTAGTGATGGCAGGTAGGAGTGTCTGGTCAGTCAAAAGTGACGTGTTTAACCTCCATGTCAGTTGCTGCCTTGTTATATTCAGTAGTTCCAGCGATAGTGAAATAGGGGCGTAACCCGAGATCGTTTGGGATCCTATACGTGTACCAGTTATCTTCGAGAGGTCCCTTTGGGAGATGAAAATGCAATCCAAACGTGCATATCTGTTATGCGGAACCGAGAAGTGTGTGTAATCCCTACCCTCTGGGTTGAGGAAGCGCCAGGAGTCAAACAGCTGCAGTTTTTGTAAGAGTGACTTAAGTTTTTTTAAATTTTATAGGTAATGCAGGTCTTACCGTTGGATGTATCCAGCAGGGGGTTTAGGGGAACATTAAAACCCCCCCTAGTATAAGGCAGCCCTTAGCAAACTCCTGTAGCCTCCCCACAATATGTTGGCAAAAAGTAGTGTGCGCTTTGTTTGGGAAGTACACGTTGGCTAAAGTTATGAGTACATCATTGTATGAGCCTTTCAAGAACACAAATCGTCCGTCAGGATCACACAGTTGTTCGGTCAACTTAAAGGGTGTATCTTTACCTACAAGTATCGTGACACCCTTTGATTTGGAGTCAGCGGTCGTGGCATTGAAAGCCCTCTGAAATTGCGGGCTCGTGATTTTTGGGATATGGTGGGTCTTAAAATGGGTTTCTTGTAGAAACACAAACTGAGGCTTACCTTTTTTAAGTTCCCTCAAAAGGGTGGAGCGGCGTTCAGGAACGTTCAGACCTCTGATGTTATGTGAAATCACAAGGGGTCGATGCCCCAATGATGAGTAAACCATAACGATGGTGGAGGAGGAGGCGGTCGGAGGTCAAAGCTGTGAAGACAAAACTATAAATTAGGAGTTAGTGTCCGATATTCCAATCAGAAGCTGCACACCTCTAACTGTCTAAGTGGATACCCTCCTAAACTTCAATATAAAGGGTACTTAGAGGGGGAAAAGAAATACGAAAAAGGAAAAAGAAAGAATGATAAATTAACGAGAGGGTATTACAATGGTGGATCTCTCTCCAACGAAAACTTCAAGACCCCCAGGGGAGAGGTACCACCGAACGTAATGTAAGCGTTTCCCCTATCCCCCTCAGGAGTCAGGAAAGTTTTGTGGGGTCGCTGGGAGGCGACAACAGCCAGAAGGCAACCTACTCTCCAATTAATTGGAGGTATACGAGTACCAAATTAGAACAGCCTCAAAGAGGCACACATGTCTGGTTCACTCAAGTAAATAAAATGTTAGTCTACTGTTTACACCCGACCAAGGTATAGCGTGTATATATTAGGGCAGATATGTGATAAACTGACAACAGAGGTAAAACGGGCATTACTATGCTAAATGTGGTATTAAACTGTTATCGTAGCTAGAAAACATTAACCATCACCAGTAAGAGTACCCTTAAAATAAGTGTGGAGCCAGTTCAGAGTTTAACACTTTGTGTCAGTTTAAAGTGACCAAAAAAAAAAAAAAATAAGGGGGGGGGGGAAGGAGGGGGATTTGGTCAGAGCATATCCGTATCCCAAGTGGTCATCCTCATGTCTTTTGAGTACAATCGTCTGCAACATAGAACTGGTGGACTATCTAGTTGTGTAGTCTCATGGCCATCTCAGAAAAAGTCCTGCAATAAAAGGAAGTGTTCGTTTGACTGACAGTGAGCCACGTCCAGGGCATATCCATGTTAGAATCAAGTGTCAATTCAGCTCCAAAATGTGAGCAAATAATGTGTCAAGGGCCTGAAAGTTCTTCTCAGTGTCGTCTGAAAGCCTCAGGCTCGTGTACACACAAGCTGTTAAATAGGCTTTAAATAACTGTCAGATCATACGATTAAGCTGGGGTCGCCATGAAATGTTCACATCTTTTAGGGCTAACAAACTTACAGGTGAATGCGTGTGTGATGTAGTTACCCATGTTCCTTGAGGAATATAGCAAATGCTGATTGTAAAATTTGCGATACAGCAGCGGTGTAGTACATCTATTCGCATTCCTGGGCTCTAGAAGGACCGGCCATTCTTCTCGGTGTATCCGCTTAGGAATTGTTGCCCCTGCTCTGTTTGTGTTTTTTCAGTTGTCTCTTGTCTGGGGATGAGAGAGGAGAAGAGGGAGGGCTTCTAATCAGTGGTGGTTGTAGAAAGTCTGCATACCATTCTGGAAGCTCCATTGGTCCCAAGTCTAGTGTCTCGCAGAATTCCAGGAGATCAGCCGGCGTGCGTAGGATACATTGGTGTCCATTATGTGTGACTGTGAGGGCGAAAGGAAATCGCCATGAGTATCTCAAGTCCCTTGCTCTTAGTTTCTCCAGTAGGGAGCGTAGTGCTCGCCCATCCTCAGAGTGATCTGTGATAGATCTTGGAATAACATAATCGTGGCACCATTAAAGATAATTTGGTCATTCCGTCTCGCTTTACGCATGATCTCCTCTTTGGTGGCAAAACTTTGCAAACAACAAATTATGTCCTGAGGTGGTGCTGTTTCAGACCCTCTAGGCCTAAGAGCTCTATGGGCTCTCACAAATTCAATCTCTGTGTCTTCTTGTCTTTCAAGCAGGCTATTGAAGACTCTCCTGAGTGCTCTTGTTCCACCAACTCTGGGATCCCTCGGACCCTAATATTGCACCTCCTCCCCCTATTGTCGAGGTCCTCAATGTGTCAATTCATATCAATAAAGTGCTGCATGTGGTTTGTTGTTGCAATCTCCAGTTTATGGATCGCCTTGTCTCTGTGTCTGCCTGCGTTTTTGGCCGCCGTTATCTTCTCATTAATCACATCATGCTTGTTTTCAGGTCGGTTATAGCAGCCGAGAAGGTGGCTTTAATGTCAGCTGCAAACACTGACATGTCTGCAAATGTTAGCGGGTGGTCCGGTCTGGACTTACCCCTGCCTGTGTCCTCCGTAGCTGACATGGAGTCCTCGCTCTCTCCCTCATCCTGAGGCGTCGGTGCCATCTTGCTTCTCGTGGTTCCACTACAGGCCGCCGATTTGTGTTTGAAGATGTCCGCTATGTTAGCGTTAGCTGAAGCTGAATTGCGGCGTGTTCTGGAGCGGGGAGTCCAGTGGAGCTTTCTGCCCGGCATCTGTGTGCTGTAGGTCGGGTGTTAAGCTGGGAACCGCTGCGTGTGTCTCAGAGCTCTCTCAGTGTGCCACCATCTCCGCTGTGTGCCAGGCCACGCCCCCCACCCCCCCTTTTTTTATTATACATCATTTATTTTTTGATTTTTGGAAGAGATTTTCACTGCCTCTTTACACATTGCTTTATTTTCTTGAAGAGACTGTTATTGCACTTTTTTAATGATTGTATGTATCACTTCATTTATTAGTATTAACCATTACCCGCACTTTAATTAATTTATTTATCATTGCTTTTTCATCTTATTGACATTTATTAATATCCGCACTGTGAACCATCATCATCTCAATAGACATCATTACACCATCCCATTAGAAGTCCTTTATTCATTTTTTATTTGATGATTACTTTTATGGTTTTAGGTGATATTTACTTTTGCGCGAGATCATTCTCTGTTCGTAAACGAGGGATGATCGCCTCTAGATCGCGGTGCAATTGCACCTTGTTTATCAGCATTATATGCATGCGTTCCCTTCCCTCCTCTGGTGGACACTGATCAGATTACTATTGATCCAACTATTCATGCCTTGTACGCAGTCTGACATCCATCAGACCATACATATTCTGACATCACCTTACATTTACTGGATGTAATTCGTCTCTGCTCCTTCTGATGTTGCAGTTACTTCTCGGTTAATACTAAACTGTTTTGATGCATGGTGAGCAGGCCTGAAGAAGCAGATAGTTAGTCTGCAAAATGCGTCGGCTATCCAAACACACACATCTGTTCAAGCTCTTGGGACTGAGTATCAACTCTGGTCAAATACACATATGACTGAATGTTATTATTGTATCTATTTTAAATCATGTACACTTTGTAATAATTTTTTTTTGTGGTTATGCTTACCTTGGTGACAGAAAAATTCATCCATGAAAATCCCATTACTCTATGAGGGAGTGATTTTATCTCTCTCATTTTCTTTTCTATTATACTTAGAGTAGGCTGCTCTCCCCCTCTGGAGAATCCATGGTGTAATCAGCTGAATTTTTTTTTCACATAAAAGTTTATTAAAGCATTAAACTGGTATACATACATTTCTGTATAACATAAGTTGACAATGTATTATAAAGTACAATACAGCGGGTAATCCAGATGAGTACAGTTATGTTGTCTTAAGTAACAATAATAATGGTTTGCAAACATATAGAGAGACCAGTTTATCAATAATGACTTCTAGTGATGTCACAGGCAGGATGTAAAGCGGGCCCAAAGTCATACTTCAAGTCCTGTCTCTATAGAGAGCTCGATAATTTGTTGTATGGTTTACCATTTTTACCAAAATGTACTCCAGGTCTTATTAAAGGGGAGGATAAGATAAGTGAAAGGAGAAAAATTACAGAAGATACTGGAGAAAGATGGGATATGTGGAAAATTAAAATAAAATAATGTAAAAAAAAAAAAAAAAAAAAAAAGGGGGGGGATATATTAAACTACTGAGGGAGGGTACCTTGGGGTCGGTTGTGAGAGAGGACCCAAAAAACCAATCTATGGTATTTAGTACCGTTCAGCCACATGCAGAACCATATCAAGTTTTGAATCCCTAAGGGTAGGTCCATGGGTTTGTTAAACATCAAATCAAACAGAATGTGTTAAGACCTTCTACTCATCTCGTTAGTTGTTCAAAGACCTGGGAGTATTTAAAGACAAACCACGGAGACCAAGTTTCATGATATTTCTCCGTTATTTCGGAAGATTGTGCTGCTGTGTCTTCCATCTCGCAAATATAAGCAACTCTATTAAGCCAATCTTTGAGTGTAGGAGTGTGGGTGGATTTCCAATAAAGTGGAATAAGTGAATTGGCTGCATTAATCAAGTGCTTGGAGAGAGATGTTTTATATTTTTTAAATGAAAGATTTGTTATATGGAGCAAGCAACATGCCGCATCTAGCTTCAGTTTGGTCTCCGTGATCTGTAGGATAACCTTCCTCACCTCGGCCCAGAAAACTTGGATCAGGTCACATTGCCACCACACGTGTAACAACGTACCCCTGGCCTTATTTCATCTCCAGCATATTTCGGTAGTTTGAGGGAACCATTTATGTAGTTTATCAGGGGTGGCATACCAGTGAGTTAAGATCTTATAAGCCGTCTCCTGCATCCGTGTACTTATCGAGCCTTTATGGGCCAGTATACAAGCAGCCTCCCACTGTTTATCAGTGAATTGTATATTTAGTTCCTTTGACCATCTCTCTCTGAACCTGTCCACGTCATCAGGTTGCAAATTCTGTAGTAAAGCATAAGAAAGGGAGGTAGATTTTTCAACTATCTCCCCTTTCACACATATCTGTTCAAACTCGGTGAGATCCCTTGTGAAATTGTTCCTGTGTATAGCGGAATTGACAAAACTGCGTATCTGGAAGTATGTCCACATGGGAATGTGAGGTGTTTTGTTATCGCTCCTAAATTGGGAGAGATCCTTTATTTTCTTTTTTGTGAAGCATTGCCCTGCCAGTATAGGCAGTTTGGTGTCTGTTGTTGTCAGAAGGTGGTTGCCCATGCCCGGTGGAAAGTCTGGATTATCTTTTAGCGGTGTGAGCGGGCTTAGCGGGGAAGAAAATTTAGACTGTTTTGCTAGGATGTGGAAAATGTCCAGGGAGGTACCAATAAGTGGGTGAATCTTTACCGTGAGGGGGTATGCTATTTTTGAAACCCATGGTAGAAATTGAAGCGAGGAGGAGCACATATCGTTTTCTATGGTGACCCAGTCCTTATTTTTTGAGTGGCAATGCCAATTAATGATACGGGCGAGATGAGAGGCATGGTAATATCTCTTAAAGTCAGGTATCCCCAGGCCCCCCAGCTTTTTGGGTCTGGTAAGAAGTGAGGCTTTGATGCGGGGCGGTTTATGGGCCCAAATGAATCTCATTTGTATTGCGTGTAATTTTTTGAAGAAACTATGGGGGATTTTTACAGGTAAGGTGCGTAGTAGGTATAGAATTTTCGGCAGGACAGTCATCTTGCATATGGCTGCCCTGCCGAACCATGAAAAGTAGGATGTGTGCCAATTTTGTAAGTCTTTTTCGATAGTTTTAAGGATAGGCGGGAAATTCCGTTCATATACTGAGGAGAGTTTGGGTGTTAGCCAGGTGCCCAGATATTTGATTGCATTGTTCTCCCACTTAAAGGGGCTGTTGCTCTGAGCCCTATTTAGTATATCTGTCGGCAGAGAGATGTTCATGGCTTCAGATTTTGAGAAATTGATTTTAAGGTTGGAAACGTAGCCATATGTGGAAAACTCTTTCAGTAATGAAGGGATGGAAATGTGCGGGTCTGTCAAAAAGAATAAAAGATCATCTGCGTAGGCAGCAACTTTGAATTCTCTGGTATTTATATTGAAGCCTCTAATGGAATTATTCATTAAGATATGTCTAATGAACGGTTCCAATGATATGATGAAGAGCAGCGGAGACAGTGGACACCCCTGTCTAGTCCCGTTTTTTATATTGACACTCTCTGATAATGTGCCATTAATTTTAATTTTAGCTGAGGGATTTTGGTACAAAGCCGAGATCCATGTCAGCATATGTGGACCTAGTCCTATGTGTTCACAAGTCCCCATCATATAATCCCAAGCTACTCGATCGAAGGCCTTCTCGGCGTCAGTGGACAAGAGAAAGCCCTCGATCTTTTGCTGATGGGCTGCATAAATCAGATCCAATGATTTTGTCACATTGTCTTTAGCTTCCCTATTAGGGACAAAGCCCACTTGGTCTGGTCCTATTATATCATGCAATAGAGGCTTCATCCTATTGGCGATAATTTTGGCTAATAACTTGACGTCAAGGTTTAGTAGGGAGATCGGGCGATAGCTAGCGCAGTGTATTGGATCTTTGCCTTCTTTAGCTAGTACTGTTATGTGTGCTGCCAAGAAGTCGTGTGGGACGGATCTTTGGGTAGATAGTGAGTTCAATGCGTTTGTTAAAGGGGAAGTCAAGATGTCTAAAAACGTTTTGTAATAAATGGCACTAAAGCCATCTGGGCCTGGACTCTTTCCTGTTTTCAACTCTTTGATAGCTTTCTGGATTTCTGGAGGTTCTATTTGTTTCTCTAATTGTGCGATGTCTTCTATAGCTAGGGGTGGTAGATTGGATTCTCTCAGGTAATTTTTTATGGCCATATCCCTATCTCTCACTATGTTGTTGGGTTTATGTTGGGGTGGGAGGTTATATAACTGAGTAGAATTCATGGAATTGTTGTGCGATTTTATTCGTTGCTCTATCTATTTTACCTTTTTTATTTTGGATGCCTAAAATTGAGTGTTGGGAAATTTGACCTCTCAGTGCTCGTGCTAGAATTTTTCCTGTTTTGTCCCCATGTTCATAGTAAATCTTTTTTTTGAAGAAGAGAAATCTCTTGGATTTAGTTTCTAGGATGTCTTTGAGGGACTTTCTTGTTTCTAATAATAATGTCGCTGATTGGGTAGTAAGTGATTGTTTATGTTGAGTTTCTAAGTCACGTATTTTGTTCGTCAGTTTATTTATTTCCAACTCAGTTTCTTTCTTTTTTCGTGCGCCCATTCGGATCAGTTCCCCTCTGATATAACATTTGTGTGCCTGCCAGACCATTAAGGGGTCTGCTGTTGGGGTGACGTTAAGTGTAAAGTATTCTCTTAATGATGACGTCATTTTTGGTAGTAAGGATGGGTCCGTTAAAAGTGACGAATTTAATCTCCACGTGCTGGATTTCACGATGGGTTCTAATATGTTCAGCGTGATGGCTATTGGGGCATGGTCCGAGATGGACTGTATGCCTATGTGCGCCGCACTTAAAGTGTCAAGGTCCCTTTGTGAGATGAACAAGAAGTCTATTCTTGCATGTCGGTTATGTGGTATCGAGTAAAAGGTGTAATCTCGATCCTCTGGGTGTAAAAATCGCCATGAGTCGATCAGTGATAAGGAATTTATTAAGCTTTTAATTTTTTGGAGAATTTTATATGTAAGATATGTTTTCCCAGTGGAAGTGTCTTCAGAAGGGTTAAGAGGGACGTTAAAATCCCCTCCTAGTATCACTCGTCCCGCATGGAAACTTGTCAGTGCTGCAACCATTTTCTGACAAAATATGATTTGCCCTGAGTTCGGAAAGTATACGTTGGCTAGAGTTATGGTGTTTCCATGACATGATCCCTTCAGGAAGATAAATCTTCCTTCTGGATCCACTAGTTTATCTGTTATGTCAAATTTTGCATCTTTGCTGATTAGAATTGAAACCCCTTTGGATTTAGAAGTATTGTGTGTGGCATGATGTGCCTCTGTGAAGTATCTATCAGTTAGTTTTGGTATATGATTTGTTTGGAAGTGTGTTTCCTGGAGGAAAACAAAACTGGGCCTACCTTTCTTCAGTTCTCTAAGGAGAGAGGATCTCTTCTCAGGGATGTTCAAACCCCTCACGTTGTGTGAGATGATTGTGGGGTTGCGTCCTAAACCTGAGTAAGCCATGGTGAGGAATCAGAGAGAGACGGCCCAAAAATCCCCTGTACCCTGCTCAGTGGGGAGTATAATCAGACAAAAAACAAAGGAAAAACAGGATTAAGTTAACTTAAATTAAATTAATTAAAATTAAACTAACTGAGATTATTTACAATAATAACAACAAAAAAGAAAAAAATAAAGCAAAGTGAAGTTATATACCGTATAATGAGGAATATGCGGACAACAGAGATATATCCGCTGTCTGAGGTTTTTATCGTTCTGTATAGGTATATATATGTAGGATGGATATCCCAGAGAGGGGTAGGAGAGGGAGTAAGAAATTAGTTTAGAGAAGTAAGAGTGGAGAGGATCTAGGTACTTCCTCCTCGGGCAAAACAGTATGCCCTGGAGGATCAAATTTAGTGTGGGTCAATGGGCACAATCGATACCCACCACGCACACTATTGTGGGGTTGGGGAAGGAACTCAGCGAGGGGGACCCCTGAGAGCAAACACCTATCCACCTGTAACGCGGATGTCCGAATAGTCTGTGGAAGCTAGGTGTTGTTCAACAGTAGGTGAACCAAGCCTGGCCAGACTACGGCCTAATAGTCTCATTTAAAGTGCTAAAAGGTCTGATCTGCACTATAAAACAAGTTAAACAACAATAATAAGAAAAAAAGGAAAAAAGAGAACTCTGTAATAATAGTCAGCTATCTATAGGCTCATTCCTCTAGCCACCCTGTTAAGCGGTTATGACTTGCAGATTAAGGGTTAACTATACAGCTTTTATCTGTCATTAAGGCTGTAGCAGAAAGTCCGCTCCAAAAGACCCCCAATCTGTGCATTCAGATATGTTATGCATGTTGAGATTGGTTATACTTAACTGAGGACCATACATAACCATGAGATGTGTGAGTAACTCAGCTCAAATTGGGTCCGTTAACGTCAGGGTTCGAGGCAAAGATAAAACATAAAAAAGAGAAAAAAAAAGAAGAAAAAATTCTCAAAAATAAACCAAGCCGCTTATTTAGGAGCTGTCCATGAAACATTGGTAGATATGATTCTCACAATCACAGCTATGTGTCGGAAAGACTGATGCTGTTATGCCCGTTCTTCCATCATGCTTCCATCAGGATGTGCGCGGCTGCGCGGTGTGCCACTTGACTGTGGGTCAGAACGAAAGTGCTTCTGTTTCTTTGTATGCTGTTTTTCGGGTGTATTTAGAGGAGAGCGTAGAGGGCTCCGTACTTGGGGTGTGATAATAAACTCCTGGTACCAGTCCGGTAGCTCAATTACTCCAAGTTGGAGTGCATCACAAAAGTCCGGGAGGTCTTCTGGCGTGCGAAGCGTATGTTGTCTACCATCAGAGGTGACCAATAGGGCGAAGGGAAAGCGCCAAGTGTATCTGATCTCTTTCTCCCTCAGTTTATCCAGTAGAGGTCGCAAGGCCCTGCGATTTTTCAATGTGATCTGAGATAGATCTTGAAATAGTTTAATGCATTCTCCATTAAAAATGATTTGGTCATTCCTGCGGGCTTTAAACATTATCTCCTCCTTGAGTGCAAAGCTTTGCAAGCAGCAGATTATGTCTCGTGGGGGTAGAGTGTCTGGGCCCCTGGCTCTCAGGGCTCTATGCGCCCGCACAAACTCGATTTCTGTGTCTTTAGGCTTTTCTAATAGGCTGTTGAATACTCTCTGCAAGACTGAGGGGATTTGATCAGTTAAGACAGATTCAGGGATTCCGCGGACTCTTATATTATTGCGTCTTCCTCTGTTGTCGAGATCCTCTAAATGCCTATTCATTTCTATGAAATGGCGTGCATGGGAGGAAGTAACTTTATCCAGTCTATGGATTCTAGTTTCCCTCTGCTTCCCTGCTGTTTCTTCAGCGGCCATCTTTTCTTGTAGTACTAATAGGCTAGTTTTGAGATCTGTAATTGCAGCAGAAAATGAGGCCTTTATGTCGGCTGCAAAGCCTGACATGTCTTCATATGTGAGGGGGTGACCCGCTCGTGAGCTTCTCCTACCGTACTCCTCTGCTGCCGACTGAGAGTCCTCACTGAATTCATCGTCCGCGTGCACCGGCGCCATCTTGCCCCCCTCCGTGTCTTTCAGAGCCGCGGCCTGGTTCCTGAAAATATCAGAAATATCTCTCCCAGCGCTTGAGGCCATGGATCTCCGTGATCGGGTGTGATGAGGGTGTTTGGTTTGTCTGCTCATCCTCTGTGCTGAGTGCAGAAAAGACGTGCTTGGGCCTAATGTCTGGCGGAGCTCTGGAGTTAAGCTGCCATCCTCGCTGCGCGCCAAGCCACGCCCCATCAGCTGAATTTTTAGCTGCATCTTGAATGGCCACCAGTTTAGGGCTGGGTAGGATGGAGTCGGTGTCCATGTGCTGCCCAGAGCAGCCTTCCTCAGCCTCAGGATCAGCCTCAGCCTGTGTCTGCATATCTGCTAGTTTTTGAGTAAAGCAGAGTATAGTGCCATCCTTACCTGACAGATGATCATTTCTTCCCAACTTGCTAGCCAAATCTTTCAGCTTGTCAGGAACGTGTGGTGGCACCATGTTGGAGCTCCTTGGCCGCTTCTTCTTTGGATTTGCTGGTCAGCATTAGGACAATTTGGGCAGATGAGGTGTCGTCAGTGAGCTGCGGTGAAGAGGAATCAGTCACTGGTGATACAGAGAACAACCAGAGCCAGGGAGAGGATCACAGCAGGATCAAAGCAGGGAGCCATGTGAAGCATGTCCACTCACATGCCCGTCTTGGCCATGCCCCACCAGAAAATAAAATAGACCTGAGTTTCTGGTACTTTGTATTTACTGACAACACATTACAATTTTTAGATCTAAGACTGCCAGAACACATTTAGATGCTGCTATAAGTAGCATTAAGGTTTCCACTTTTTAGATGTAACTCTCATTGTTCATGTGGAAAAATATATTAAACATAAAAATAGCCAAGATTCCATGTTTTGTAAAGATTGCCCAAAGGACATATGCAATGCCTTTAATCACTTCAGCCCCGGACCATTTGGCTGGCCAAAGACCAAGGAAATGCCTGTTTACATTACTATTTCCCCATTCTTCCACTCCATGATATGATCGCGGGTATCTCCACGGACCTTGATCGTGAGGACCCACGATCTTACTCACTGAGCTCGCGGCGTGATTGTGCGAGCGCCGCTGGTGGTGCCCACGCGATGGCACGCCAGCAAATTCAAAGGGACGTACACACCCATTTGAGCTGCCATGCCATTCTGTCGACGTATAATTACATGCTGCAGTTGGGAACCGGTTAAGATGTTACAGGATTTAAAGGGTAAGTTCTTTTTTTTTTCTAAATTGCTTCTCAATGTACAAATATACAATTAATGTACTTATTTTGCAGAAATAAAAAAGCTTTCTATTTATCCTACACACCCCTTACCTCAGTGTCCAACTAGCTGTTTAAAAAAAAAAAAAAAAAACTTCTCCATTACTTCTCAGTACCTCCTGGATAGACCTTGGAAAGTGACACAGGAGGGAGTTCACCAGTTGACCTGATTAGCACACACCCTGCATTATCAACACAATACAATTTTTAGATCTCAGACTGCCAGGACACATTTAGAAGCTGCTATAAGTAGCATTAAGGTTTCCACTTTTTAGATGTAACTCCCATTGTTCATGTGGAAAAATATATTAAACATAAAAATGGCCAAGATTCCATGTTTTGTAAAGATGGCCCAAAGGACATATGCAATGCCTTTAAGATGTTACAGGATTTAAAGTGTAAGTTCACCTTATTTTTTTTCTAAATTCCAGCTTCTCAATGTACCAATATACCATTAATGTACTTATTTTGCAGAAATAAAAAAAAGCTTTCTATTAATCCTACACACCCCTTACCTCAGTGTCCAACTAGCTGTTTTAAAAAAAAACTTCTCCATCACTTCTTCAGTACCTCCTGGATAGACCTTAGGATGTGACACAGGAGGGAGTTCACCAGTTGACCTGATTAGCACACACCCTACATTATCCACCCCCCTTTCCAGCAGATCACTATAGTCCACCTCCTCAGGTGTATGTTTTTACAATGTAATCAGTGAATATCGTTCTCACAAAATACATAGACATAGATCATTCATTAGGCAGAGTGTGCTGGAACTGAGTGATCAGATAATAGCCTAAGTTAATAGAGCTGTAGTATTGAAACCAGGAGAAGTATGTCCTAGGTTCTGTAAAGCTCAACATACACTATGCAATCCAACTGTACAATCTCCTTTAGATCCACCATCAACTATGTAGTGCAAGGGCCTGCTTGATTGGATACAGAGTGATTGGGTAGCTGGTGTGTCCCCCTATTTTATAGTTTTGCTAAATCTAAAGGAGATCATACAGAGATTGTACAATCAGATTGTATAGTGTATGGCCACCTTTATACACCTAAAATTACCTAGTTGTGCTTTCAGTGCCATTAATTGTTCATGGCATACCAAACACAGAAGCAAACACACATTTTGCCATGTGAAAAAACAAATGACAAATACAGCAAAACGCACAGAAAATTGTGTAACCTGCAACACGCCAAACTGTCCATGAGATACTCTGCTCATGGGCTGCCAAGTGTAAGGTAACCCATTGAAATCAATAGATTGCCCTATGCATGTTGCGGGAAAAACAAGCCAAAAAATATATGCTCCCACTATGCTAGATGTAAATGGGGCATGAAAGTCGAAAGTGAAAACAACAATGAGGCTCCATTCACATCTTTGTGTTTCTGAAAGCCTGGCAAACTGCACAGAAAATACATGCTTTGCTTTGAATTTCAGAAACTTGCTGGAGGTTATTGAAGCCGGATTAGTGCAATTGTGAAAGGGAAAATTGAGTACTGTTGAGACAGGACCAGGAGCTTGAAGAGGGGGGACACACCCCGAAAGCTCGTCCATGAAAAATTATATGTTAGTGCAAATAAAAAAAGTATCACGGACAGTACTCAATTTTCTCAGAAACTTGCTGCAAACACACCAAAAAGCACTGTAAAAAAATGCACCATGCTCCACTCTAAAAAAAGTTCTGGAGCTTCTTTGGGGTGATTTTTGCATGTAGGGCAGCCCATTTAAGTGAATAGGTTGCCCAATGCATGACACCTGGAAATGCCCCATCCCTCAAAAAAAGAAAAGCGCGTGGGGACATGAGTTCTCTCTATGTGTAGATGTGAATGGTGCCTGACAGCTGAATGTCTACATCCACTCCCTCCTATTTACTTGTATGAAGATGACCATACACTATGCAATCTGATTGCAAAATCGCTGTACAATTCCCTTTAGAATTACCAGAACTATGGAATAAGAGGACCCACCTGAACAATCAATTTAATTTGTATTAAATCAGGCAGGCCCTTTCACTACATAGTTAATGGGAGATCTAAAGGAGCTTGTAATCCAGATTTGAATGTGTTTGGTCACCTTAAAGTGGATGTAAACCTGAATTTTTTTTTATATATATATCATACTGTAGAGTATAAGATTTCCTATCATTTGAGCCCAGTCTTGCCACACAGAGTTAATCCATCTCTGAGCAATCCTCTTTTATTGTTCAGTGAGAAAAATCTTGAAAAACTGAGAAAAACTTTGTCAAATACTCCCCCTTGCTGTGAGTGACAGGTGATTTACATCTCGTGCATTAGCCTAAGACACAGGCATTATTTTTTAATTCCCTCCTACTCCTTTCTTCAGCAGCTCTGCAAGGATTGGCTGTATCACACCTCAGCATGATTTAGCATGCTGAAGTCATGTGGTTACTTTCCTGTCTTTTCACTGGATGTTAGAGATCATAGCAGAAGTTCAGCAGAAGTTCAGTGTTAGAAATACACAGGAGAAAATGCATATTGACAAGAAGTGTAGAGGTGGGCAGGGAGTCTACTGACATCACGACTCCACCCACCGAGGTCCAGACAACAGACCCACCCACAGAATATGCAGTTTTTCGGGTCTAAGGGCAGACATTTGACAGGTAAAGATACATGCAGGAGGCATGTATATCCTTATAGATAACCCCTATGGCAGTAGTTTAGAAAGGATGACATTGGGTTTACATCCACTTTAAGGAAATATGTAGGAAATTAGATAGAAGTAAAAAAAAAAGAGGTAGTATAGTAATGTATATGTGGTCAAGACTGGTAATACATACCCTATCACACCCTTTTCTGTGATACAACAACACAGTGAATGATGGGAGATGATCTACGGGAAGTGATGCAAGCAGAAAGAATGTTTTAAAACTCAGACATGAACATAGTAACATAGGAACATAGTAACACGGTTGGTAAGGTTGAATAAAGACATCAGTCCATCCAGTTCAAACTGTGTAGGTGTACATGTGTGTAGAAAAATAATTTCCCATATACCCTTAAATTGTTTACATTAAGATGCATGTCCAAGAGTCTTTTAAAACTATCCATACTTCCTGCCGACACCACCCCTAAAGAGTAACTTGCGTTTATATTTTCACCCCCCCAAGTTACATTTACCAATATTAAACTTCATTTGTCATGTAGTAGCCCACTCAATTAATTTATTTTTGTGTCATCAGCAAACACTGAGATCAAGCTATTTATCCCCCCCACTATGTCATTTATAAACAAATTAAACAGAATTGGTCCCAGGACAAAGCCCTGGGGTAACCCCACTGACCACTCTAGACCATTTTGAGTACACTTTATTTATCACGACCCTTTGGACATGCCCCCATAGCCAGTTTTCTATCCAGGTACATGCCCTATGGTCCATGCCTACAGACCTCAGCTTGTAGATTAAGCATTTGTGGAGGGACTGTATCAAATGTTTTTGCAAAATACAGATACACCACACCCACCGGCCTACCTTTGTCTAGATGGGAGCTCACTAGCTTATAGAATGTTAATAGGTTGGTTTCTTTTATATGGTCCCTTATCATCCCTTCAAATAGTTTACAAACTACTTATGTTAGATTGACAGGCCTATAGTTCCCCAGAATAGATCTATGCCCTTTTTTGAATATCGGTACTAGGTGGGCTTTTAGCCAATCAGCAGGTATCAATCCTGTCAGTAAGCTGTCCATGCAGATTAGGAATAGTGGTCTGGCTATAACCTGACTGAGTTCTTTAAGGACTCTCAGGTGTAAGCCATCTGGTCCTGGTGATTTATTTATGTTAAGCTTCTCTAATCCTTTCTGGATTCCAGCCTCTGTTAACCACAAAGATAGATTGTGTGGCGTAGAGCTAACAATACTATCGTGGTCAGAATACCCCTCCTTTTCCTGTGTGAAGACCGAGGAGAAGAAAGCATTTAGTACAGCTGCCTTCTCCTTGTCATCTGTAACCACCTTCCCTTCCTCGTGCTTTATGAGGCCTATGTGTTCCGTCCTCGCCTTTTTACTATTAACCACTTGCCGACCGCCTCACGCCTATATACGTGAGCAGAGCGGCACGGGCAGGCAAAATCACGTACCTGAAACGTGATTGCCTTCCCGCGGGTGGGGGGTCCGATCGGACCCCCCCCCGGTGCCAGCTGCGGTCGGCATTTGGTTGGGAGCGATGACAGACGAGGGGGAGGCCATCCGATCGTGGCCCCCCCCTCGCGATCGCTCCCAGCCAATGAGAAACATCCCCTGCCTCTGTATAGTACACAGAGGCAGAGGATGTGATGTCATCTCTCCTCGGTCTGGCAGTTTCCGTTCCAGCGCCGAGGAGAGATGACATGTAAGTGCACCAACACTCACACACACACAGTAGAACATGCCAGGCATACATTACACCCCCGATCCCCCCCGATCGCCCCCCGATCCCCCCCCAATCACCCCCCCCCCCTGTCACAAACTGACACCAAGCAGGTTTTTTTTTTTTTTTCCTGATTACTGCATAGTGTCAGTTTGTGACAGTTAGCAGTGGTGGGACAGTTAGTATTACCCCCCTGTAGGTCTAGGGTACCCCCCTTACCCCCCCTAATAAAGTTTTAACCCCTTGATCACCCCCCCTCACCAGTGTCGCTAAGCGATCATTTTTCTGATCGCTGTATTAGTGTCGCTGGTGACGGTAGTTAGGGACGTAAATATTTAGGTTCGCCGTCAGTGTTTTATAGCGACAGGGACCCCCATATACTATCTAATAAATGTTTTAACCCCTTGATTGCCCCCTAGTTAACCCTTTCACCACTGATCACCGTATAACCGTTACGGGTGACGCTGGTTAGTTCGTTTATTTTTTATAGTGTCAGGGCACCCGCCGTTTATTACCGAATAAAGGTTTAGCCCCCTGTAGGTCTAGGGTACCCCCCTTACCCCCCTAATAAAGTTTTAACCCCTTGATCACCCCCTGTCGCCAGTGTCGCTAAGCGATCATTTTTCTGATCGCTGTATTAGTGTCGCTGGTGACGCAAGTTAGGGACGTAAATATTTAGGTTCGCCGTCAGTGTTTTATAGCGACAGGGACCCCCATATACTATCTAATAAATGTTTTAACCCCTTGATGGCCCCCTAGTTAACCCTTTCACCACTGATCACCGTATAACCGTTATGGGTGACGCTGGTTAGTTCGTTTATTTTTTATAGTGTCAGGGCACCCGCCGTTTATTACCGAATAAAGGTTTAGCCCCCTGATCGCCCGGCGGTGATATGCGTCGCCCTAGGCAGCGTCAGATTAGCGCCAGTACCGCGAACACCCACGCACGCACCGTACACCTCCCTTAGTGGTATAGTATCTGAACGCATCAATATCTGATCCGATCAGATCTATACTAGCGTCCCCAGCAGTTTAGGGTTCCCAAAAACGCAGTGTTAGCGGGATCAGCCCAGATACCTGCTAGCACCTGCGTTTTGCCCCTCCGCCCAGCCCAGCCCAGTCCAGCCCACCCAAGTGCAGTATCGATCGATCACTGACACTTTTCTTTGTAGCGTTTTGGTGAACTGGCAAGCACCAGCGGCGTAGTACACCCCGGTCGTAGTCAAACCAGCACTGCAGTAACACTTGGTGAATGTTTTGAACGCTACCATGCACTAGTTGAGTATTAGCGTAGCGTACAGCATTGCACAGACTAGGCACACTTTCACAGGGTCTCCCAAGATGCCATCGCATTTTGAGAGACTCGAACCTGGAACCGGTTACAGTTTTATAAAAGTTACAGTTACAAAAAAAAAGTGTAAAAAAAAAAAAAACACAAACAAAATAAAAAAAAATAGTTGTCGTTTTATTGTTCTCTCTCTCTATTGTTCTGCTCTTTTTTACTGTATTCTATTCTGCAATGTTTTATTGTTATTATGTTTTATCAAGTTTGCTTTTCAGGTATGTAATTATTTATACTTTACCGTTTACTGTGCTTTATTGTTAACCATTTTTTTGTCTTCAGGTACGCCATTCACGACTTTGAGTGGTTATACCAGAATGATGCCTGCAGGTTTAGGTATCATCTTGGTATCATTCTTTTTAGCCAGCGGTCGGCTTTCATGTAAAAGCAATCCTAGCAGCTAATTAGCCTCTAGACTGCTTTTACAAGCAGTGGGAGGGAATGCCCCCCCCCACCGTCTTCCGTGTTTTTCTCTGGCTCTCCTGTCTCAACAGGGAACCTGAGAATGCAGCCGGTGATTCAGCCAGCTGACCATAGAGCTGATCAGAGACCAGAGTGGCTCCAAACATCTCTATGGCCTAAGAAACCGGAAGCTACGAGCATTTTATGACTTAGATTTCGCCGGATGTAAATAGCACCATTGGGAAATTGGGGAAGCATTTTATCACACCGATCTTGGTGTGGTCAGATGCTTTGAGGGCAGAGGAGAGATCTAGGGTCTAATAGACCCCAATTTTATCAAAAAAGAGTACCTGTCACTACCTATTGCTATCATAGGGGATATTTACATTCCCTGAGATAACAATAAAAATGATTTAAAAAAAAAAAATGAAAGGAACAGTTTAAAAATAAGATAAAAAAGCAAAAAAAAATAAATAAAAAAAATAAATAAAAAAAAGCACCCCTGTCGCCCCCTGCTCTCGCGCTAAGGCGAACGCAAGCGGCGGTCTGGCGTCAAATGTAAACAGCAATTGCACCATGCATGTGAGGTATCACCGCGAAGGTCAGATCGAGGGCAGTAATTTTAGCAGTAGACCTCCTCTGTAAATCTAAAGTGGTAACCTGTAAAGGCTTTTAAAGGCTTTTAAAAATGTAGTAATTTTGTTGCCACTGCACGTTTGTGCGCAATTTTAAAGCATGTCATGTTTGGTATCTATGTACTCGGCCTAAGATCATCTTTTTTATTTCATCAAACATTTGGGCAATATAGTGTGTTTTAGTGCATTAAAATTTAAAAAAGTGTGTTTTTTCCCCAAAAAATGCGTTTGAAAATCGCTGCGCAAATACTGTGTGAAAAAAAAAAATGAAACACCCACCATTTTAATCTGTAGGGCAATTGCTTTAAAATAATATATAATGTTTGGGGGTTCAAAGTAATTTTCTTGCAAAAAAAAATAATTTTTTCATGTAATCAAAAAGTGTCAGAAAGGGCTTTGTCTTCAAGTGGTTAGAAGAGTGGGTGATGTGTGACATAAGCTTCTAAATGTTGTGCATAAAATGCCAGGACAGTTCAAACCCCCCCCCAAATGACCCCATTTTGGAAAGTAGACACCCCAAGCTATTTGCTGAGAGGCATGTCGAGTCCATGGAATATTTTATATTGTGACACAAGTTGCGGGAAAGAGACAATTTTTTTTTTTTTTTTTGCACAAAGTTGTCACTAAATGTTATATTGCTCAAACATGCCATGGGAATATGTGATATTACACCCCAAAATACATTCTGATGCTTCTCCTGAGTACGGGGATACCACATGTGTGGGACTTTTTGGAAGCCTAGCCGCGCACGGGACCCCGAAAACCAATCACCGCCTTCAGGCTTTCTAAGGCCGTAAATTTTTGATTTCACTCCTCACTACCTATCACAGTTTCGGAGGCCATGGAATGCCCAGGTGGCACAAACCCCCCCCCAAATTACCCCATTTTGGAAAGTAGACACCCCAAGCTATTTGCTGAGAGGTATAGTGAGTATTTTGCAGACCTCACTTTTTGTCACAAAGTTTTGAAAATTGAAAAAAGAAAAAAATTTTTTTTTTTCTGGTCTTTCTTCATTTTCAAAAACAAATGAGAGCTGCAAAATACTCACCATGCCTCTCAGCAAATAGCTTGGGGTGTCTACTTTCCAAAATGGGGTCATTTGGGGGGGGTTTGTGCCATCTTGGCATTTTATGGCCTTCAAAACTGTGATAGGTAGTGAGGAGTAAAATCAAAAATGTATGCCCTTAGAAATCCTGAAGGTGGTGCTGGGTTTTCGGGGCCCCGTACGCGGCTAGGCTCCCAAAAAGTGCCACACATGTGGTATCCCCGGACTCAGGAGAAGCAGCTGAATGTATTTTGGGGTGCAATTCCACATATGCCCATGGCCTGTGTGAGCAATATATCATTTAGTGACAACTTTTTGTAATTTTTTTTTTTTTCTTTTTTTTGTCATTATTCAATCACTTGGGACAAAAAAAATAAATATTCAATGGGCTCAACATGCCTCTCAGCAATTTCCTTGGGGTGTCTACTTTCCAAAATGGGGTCATTTGGGGGGGTTTTGTACTGCCCTGCCATTTTAGCACCTCAAGAAATGACATAGGCAGTCAGAAACTAAAAGCTGTGTAAATTCCAGAAAATGTACCCTAGTTTGTAGACGCTATAACTTTTGCGCAAACCAATAAATATACGCTTATTGACATTTTTTTTATCAAAGACATGTGGCCGAATACATTTTGGCCTAAATGTATGACTAAAATTTAGTTTATTGGATTTTTTTTATAACAAAAAGTAGAAAATATCATTTTTTTTCAAAATTTTCAGTCTTTTTCCATTTATAGCGCAAAAAATAAAAACGGCAGAGGTGATCAAATATCATCAAAAGAAAGCTCTATTTGTGGGAAGAAAAGGACGCAAATTTCGTTTGGGTAGAGCATTGCATGACCGCGCAATTAGCAGTTAAAGCGACGCAGTGCCGAATTGTAAAAAGTGCTCTGGTCAGGAAGGGGGTAAATCCTTCCGGGGCTGAAGTGGTTAATATATTTAAAAAACTTCTTGGGATTATTTTTACTCTCCTCCACTATATGTCTCTCAAAGTCTTTTTTAGCCGCCCTGATTGCATACTTACATCTCATATTGTATTCCTTGTATTGTTTGAATGCTGACACTGACACCCCACCCTCCCCGCTTTGTACTTTTTAAAGGACATTTTTTTTTTCCTTCATATGACATTTTACTTTTTTTGTTCAGCCACCCAGGTTTAATCCTTGTTCTTCTATATTTATTACTCCTTGGAATGCATTCGGTGATACATTTAATATATTCCTAAAGCATTCCCATTTTTCCTCTGTGTTCAATGTTTCAGGGATTTGGTCCCACTTAATATCCTGCAGCATTGAGCACAGTTTAGAAAAGTTTGCTCTTTTGAAATTTAGGGGGTCATTTACTATAGCGCTATGGCGCTAATTTGCGGCAATTTAGCACGAATTAGCGCTAATAGCGCTAATTCGCGCTAAAACGGTATTCACTATAGCGCTGGTGAGAAAATTCTCCCAAAATCAAATTTACTATAGCTCCCTGAATCTAAATAGTGCCCAAACCCTTACTCTGCTAAAACCTAAAGAATTGCACATGGAAATAATGTTTAGAACATGATATAATTGTCTAAATGGTACTGAAATATGCGGTATATTATTTAAAGATTATCTGCTTTTAAACTGTGTGTAAAAGTGATTTCTACACTGAAATATCTTTAAAAGTCTGAAAAGTGAAAAATTCCCTGTTTTGGACAACTAGGTGCCAACACAACTGAGCATGCTCAGACCTGAAAATAACTCTCATTTTATCTCCAGTGTCTTTTTTACCTGGAGCTATAGTAAATAGCAAAATGAGAGCTAATTAGAGAACATTTTTTGGAAGTTAAAATCTGTTCTAATTTAGTCCAAATGAAGTTTCAGTCACTGATTCGAATGGAACAATTCTATCTTTCACAAAAAAACCTTTTAATGTTGAGATGAAATGTATCTTTCTGTGAAATAAATATTCCTTTGCAACATTGTTGCTTCTACTTAAAATATTTTGATTTTAAGAATGCTACAATGTGGAATGTTTTGATGTTTTGGTAAAATATATTTTTCTCTGTCACTTTCACTTGTTACTCTTCATCTCACAACAGTCTTTAACCTAAACTCACACAGGAGTCTTTATAATCCACAAACAATACCATTGCTGATGCAAATTTAAAATGAATCACATTTTTTTGTGCTTTTTATTATTTCCAAATATTCATAATTTGAGCCCAAAAAATGTGATAGGTGTACCAACATCAGAAATCAAAATGTAATTCCCCAAAATTTGAGGGTAATATTCTACTCTCACCCACAAAAAAACACCAAATATCACAGAATAAATCAAGAAGAATAACTCTTGAGTAATGTAATTCCATCACTTGTATGCCCATAGAAATACAGTATTTATGTGTTTTTATGTGTATTTATGTGTAGTTACGTGTAGTTATGTGTAGGAGACTCTCACATGTGGCAGCTCCATGGCTTAGAGGTTAGAACTTTTGCTTAGTGTCCTTGAGGGTCTGGGTTCAAATCCCAACCATGTTACTGCATGTGGAGAAGTTGTCTTATCTCCCAGGTCCTATAATTATGTCTAAATGTAGTAGTTATGTGTAGGAGGGTTCCACCACCATTGTAAGTCTTTTCTAGATACACTATTTAGCCAAAAGTATTGGGACACCTGCCTTTACACACACATGAACTTTAATGGCAGCCCAGTCTTAGTCCGTAGGGTTAAAATTTGATTTGGTCCACCCTTTGCAGCTAGAACAGCTTCTGGGAAGGCTGTCCACAAGGTTTAGTGTGCCTATGGGAATGTTTGATCATTCTTCCAGAAGTGCATTTGTTAGGCCAGGCACTGATGTTGGATGAGAAGGCCTGGCTCGCAGTCTCTACTCTAATTCAGCCAAAGGGTGTTCTATCGGGTTGAGGCCAGGACTCTGTGCAGGCCAGTCAAGTTTCCCCACCCCAAATTTGCTCATCCATGTCTTTATGGACCTTGCTTTGTGCACTGGTGTGCAAACATTTGGAACAGGAAGGGACTTTCCCCAAACTGTTCACACAAAGTTGGGAGCATGAAATTGTCCAAAATGTCTTGGTATGCTGATGCCTTAAGAGTTCCCTTAACTGGAACTAAGAGGCCAAGCCCAACCCCACATCATAATTACCCCTCCACCTAATCATTTGGACCAGTGCACAAAGCAAGGTCCATAAAGACATGGATGAGTGATTTTGGGGTGGAGGAACTTGACTGGCCTGCACAGAGTCCTGACCTCAACACAACAGAACACCTTGAGGATGAATTAGAGAGGAGACTGTAGGTCAGGCCTTCTCGTCCAACATCAGTGCCTGACCTCACAAATGCACTTGGAAGAATGGTCAAACATTCCCATAGACACACTCCTAAACCTTGTGGACAAGAAGAGTTGAAGCTGTTATAGCTGCAAAGGGTGGGCCAAATGAGTTTTGAACCCAATACTAATACCGGGATGCCATTATAGTTCATGTGCGTTTAAACGCAGGCATCCCAATACTTAGGCCAATATATTGTATATTGCTTGTGACACTGAGCATGGCTATGGACTTAGGGCTGGTTCACACCACAGAGATGCAGAGAACATGTGTGGGGATGCCTGGTGGGTAAGTGGGTAGCAGTTCTGTCTAGCAGCACCTGGGATGTTGGTTCAATTCCCCAACATGCTAATCCTTGTGTTGAAGTTTATATGTTATCCCTGTGTGGGTTTCTCACCACAATCCAAAAAAAAGGTGGCATTTTATTTGTCTCCTGTCTAAATAGGTTCTAATGTAAGAATGTTAATTTTGGACTTTATATTGGAAGCTCATTGCAGCCAGGGACTGATGTTAATGTTTATTAGCACTAATCATGCCCAGGGACTTGGACAATTCAAATTTTAGGGTTTACACTGCACAGGTACATATGCTTAGAAAACTGTTGCTTTGTTTATGTGGATGCAAATGGACTTTGATCTTTGTCCTGTAGTTGGAGATTTGATGCACATAGCCAAGGGCTAACAGAGTTGCGAACACTATTATGTGTTCCTGCCCATCAGGTGCAATCACTTTAGACATACATGAAGAGACAGATTGAAAGATACTGGTGGGCGTGTACTTCTATTGGGTGTGTCAGTGTGCTAACACTACAACCTCTCTTATATAAAGGCCTGCAGTAGGGGGTTCGTTTGGCCTGAGAAGGTCAGGTTTTTTGCTGTGATTTGTGGGGGAGAAGGAATGCTATTGGGAGATTTGATGAAATTCTTGTGCATTTTTTCCTTGTCAAAAGAAGTTTGTTGAGTATACAATATTATAAAGATACATAAAGTAAGTTTACAAGGATCTATAAAGTAAGCTCATTGTTTTACAGTAGGGTTTATATAGGTAAATGTCATGAAATTTCAAATATTAAACATTGGGTTCACGTAAACCTAAATTAAAGATATATATATCATTTCCTTAGTTACTTTTGTAGGTATTTAAATGATTTATACCTACTATACATATTGTTTACAAGTAGAGTGTATATAGGTCAAATAAATTCTGATAATGAGCTTTAATCGTAAGGTGGAGAAAAGGAAAGAGAAAGAAGAAAAAGGGTTGAAAGGTAGAGGTATGGTCCACAAGGTTGTCCCGCTCGTCAGATTATTATTCTTTTTAGTTCTCTTTGAAGCCTTAGAATGGGTGTCTCTGTAAGTCATTTAATCTGTTACCATGGCAACAGGACAGAGTCATTGAAGTTTGACAGAAACTGTTGTTTTATCCAAGGATGCCAAAGTTTTTCAAGTTTTGGAATTTGTTTTTGATCGATGGCTACCATCTTAGCATGGGACATTGTATTATTCATTCTGTGAATTGCTTCTGCTAGTACCAATGTAGGAGATTTCCATGCCTTGGCCACTGTTTGTTTTGCAGCCGTTATTAGTTGGATCATAAGTTTGAATTGAGAGAGTGTTAACCATTCCGGTTTTAAATTAAGTAAAGTTAAATATGGATCTGGTTGTATTATTTTTTTAAATATTTTAGATGCAATCACAAAGACTTCCTTCCAGAAGGTTTGGATTACTGGGCACGTCCACCATATGTGTAAATATGTGCCTATTTCTGGGCATCCTCGAAAACAAAGAGCTGAGGTATTATTTGAATATTTTGCCACTCTAGCAGGTACAAGGTACCAGCGAGTTAGGGCTTTATAATTTGTCTCCAGTGCTAAGATGTTGGGTGAAGATGACTTAGATGTGAGCCATATGTTAGACCAGTCCGTGTCTTCTAAAGTTCGTCCCAGGTCCTCCTCCCACCTCTGAACGTAAGAGGGTCTATTAAGATTTGCTACTCCATATAATTGATTATAAAGTGATGAAATTGTACCTTTAGCAAATGGATCTTTTGTACAGATTGATTCAAAAATGGATAATTGGGATAATGGTGTATCCCCCTTTAGGAATGGTGTATAGAAATTTTTGATTTGGAGATATCTAAATATCTCAGAGTTTGGTAGATCATATTTTTCTCTAAGCGATGGGAATGAAAGGAATGATATAGATGCTATGAAGTCATTTAGTGTCTGAATGCCTGATGTTGTCCAAGCTTTAAAAGAATTTGGGTAGATCCATGCCGGATAAAAGGCCGGGTTTCTGATAAAAGAAAGGAGAGGATCGTGTGGAGATTGTAACTGATATTTGGTTTTTAGTTTATCCCAGAGAGCTAAGAAGTGTTTAGTTATGGGATTATGAATTTTAAAGCGGTCTTTAGGATCAAGCCATAATAAATTTGATATTAATAGAGGGTCATTTTCTGAAGCCTCTATAAATACCCATAATGGGATTTCCTGTTTTGCATGGTATTTGGACAGACTGGCCAAATGTGCTGCTCTGTAGTAGTTAGTAAAATTAGGGTATCCCAGGCCTCCTTTATTTTTGGGAAGATGTAGTGTGTGTATAGGTATACGTGGTTTAGATGAGCCCCATATAAACGAAGTTGCTCTTTTTTGTACTATTCCCAAAAAATAGGAAGGAATTGGAATAGGGAGGACTCTGAATAGATAAAGCAATTTGGGTAGAATAGTCATTTTGATTGCATTAATCTTCCCTATCCAGGATAAAGGAAGTTGCGACCATTGTTTTATTAGATTTGTGATCTGTCTTAATACAGGAGGATAATTGGTTGAGAATAAGTCAGAATGAGATGCTGTTAAATGAATTCCAAGATATGGGATTGATTTTTCTGCCCATGTGAATGGGAGTGCAGCCCTAGCCGGGATCAATTCCATGTTTGTGAGTGAAATATTAAGCACTAGGCATTTCTTAGGATTAATCATAAGGCCGGATAGGGCTGCAAATCCATCAAGAGCTGGTATTAAGTTAGGACCAGAGACCTGTGGTGATGATAGAAAAAGTAATATATCGTCTGCAAATATACATAATTTGTGTGTAATACCTCCTACTTCAATGCCAGTTATAGTTTGGTTTGTTCTGATGTATTGGGCCATGGGTTCGAGTATAAGGGCAAATAATAAGGGAGATAATGGGCAACCCTGTCGGGTGCCTCTTTCGATATTAAAGGAATTAGATTTGTATCCAGCATATTTTATATAGGCTTTGGGTTTATTATATAATGCTTTGATCCATGTTAAAAAGTGGGGTCCAAAACCCCATTTTTGTAATGAATATTGCATATATTGCCAGGATACTGTGTCAAATGCCCTCTTAATATCGAGAGATAGAAAACATAAAGGGATTTTCCGTTTTTTAGCAATATGTGCCAATAACACTGCCCTGCGTATATTATCGTCTGCCTGTCTATTTGGCATGAAGCCTACTTGATCTCTATGTATTAATTTTCCTATAATGCTATTGAGGCGTTTTGCTATTAGTTTTGCTAATAATTTAATATCGAGGTTTAACAGAGAGATAGGCCGATAATTCACACAGGAAGTATCATCAGAAAGGGGTTTTGGGATCATACAAACAATTGCCATTAGTGTTTCTTGCCGAAAAGAATGTCCATCTAGAAGTTTGTTAACCACTTCAGCCCCGGAAGGTTTTACCCCCTTCCTGACCAGAGCACTTTTTACAATTCGGCACTGCGTTGCTTTAACTGCTAATTGCGCGGTCATGCAATGCTGTACCCAAACGAAATTTGCGTCCTTTTCTTCCCACAAATAGAGCTTTCTTTTGATGATATTTGATCACCTCTGACGTTTTTATTTTTTTGCGATATACACGGAAAAAGACCGAAAATTTTGAAAAAAAATGATATTTTCTACTTTTTGTTCTAAAAAAAAATCCAATAAACTCAATTTTAGTCATACATTTAGGCCAAAATGTATTCGGCCACATGTCTTTGGTAAAAAAAATGTCAATAAGTGTATATTTATTGGTTTGCGCAAAAGTTATAGCGCCTACAAACTAGGGTACATTTTCTGGAATTTAAACAGCCTTTAATTTATGACTGCCTATGTCGTTTCTTGAGGTGCTAAAATGGCAGGGCAGTACAAAACCCCCACAAATGACCCCATTTTGGAAAGTAGACACCCCAAGGAATTTGCTGAGAGGCATGTTGAGCCCATTGAATATTCATTTTTTTGTCCCAAGTGATTGAATAATGACAAAAAAAAAAAATTACAAAAAGTTGTCACTAAATGATATATTGCTCACACAGGCCATGGGCATATGTGGAATTGCACCCCAAAATACATTTAGCTGCTTCTCCTGAGTATGGGGATACCACATGTGTGGGACTTTTTGGGAGCCTAGCCGCATACGGGGCCCCGAAAACCAATCACTGCCTTCAGGATTTCTAAGGGCGTACATTTTTTATTTTACTCCTCACTACCTATCACAGTTTTGAAGGCCATAAAATGCCCAGATGGCATAAACCCCCCCCCCCAAATGACCCCATTTTGGAAAGTAGACACCCCAAGCTATTTGCTTTGAGGCATGTTGAGTCCATGGAATGTTTTATATTTTGACACAAGTTGCGGGAAAGTGACAATTTTTTATTTTTTTTTTGCACAAAGTTGTCACTAAATGATATATTGCTCACACAGGCCATGGGCATATGTGGAATTGCACCCCAAAATACATTTAGCTGCTTCTCCTGAGTATGGGGATACCACATGTGTGGGACTTTTTGGGAGCCTAGCCGTGTACGGGGCCCCGAAAACCAATCACTGCCTTCAGGATTTCTAAGGGCGTACATTTTTGATTTTACTCCTCACTGCCTATCACAGTTTCGGAGGCCATGGAATGCCCAGGTGGCACAAACCCAACCCAAATGACCTCATTTTGGAAAGTAGACACCCCAAGCTATTTGCTGAGAGGCATGGTGAGTATTTTGCAGCTCTCATTTGTTTTTGAAAATAAAGAAAGACGAGAAAATTTTTTTTTTTTTTCGTTTTTCAATTTTCAAAACTTTGTGACAAAAACTGAGGTCTGCAAAATACTCACAATACCTCTCCTCAAATAGCTTGGGGTGTCTACTTTCCAAAATGGGGTCATTTGGGGGGGGGGTTTTGCCACCTGGGCATTCCATGGCCTCCGAAACTGTGATAGGCAGTGAAGAGTGAAATCAAAAATTTACGGCCTCACGTAGGGGTGAGGGGCGTGACCGGATGCAGGTGTGAGCAGTGAGTGAGTGCTCTCTCCCGGCCCTGATGCTGCACCAGTGTTTCTGCCTGAATGGGATTGTCTGTGTGAGAACCCAGTGAGCTCCAGAGTCCTGACTATTGATGCATTGAGGCTTTCCTTGCTGGAATATTGTGGGACGGCAGGCTGACTGACTGGGGAGACAAGCGCCTAGAGAGAAGGATACAAGAAGGCTGAAGGAGACTAGTCGCTTTATCTCCCTGTTGTACGGCTGAGTTAAGCGGAGCTCGGGACCTGTGCTGGTGGCGTCGCTGGGTTGCTTAGCAACGCCACGCCGCAGCTGCGGGAGGCTTGTTATGCTGACTAGAAGTAAGTGAGGAGGCCGAGAAGATCAGCTGAGCGGTGCAGAGAGCCAGGAACGAACGCCGACGCCGTTCCCGTGGCTGTGACTGGCTGTGTTTGGCTGACTGGGGATATACTACTGACACTGTGGAAGGCTGGGACAAAAAACCCTGTTGAAGTACTGCTGAGGCCCTATAGACCCCCCAAACGCCGATGGAAGAGAGGTAAAGACTTTGAACATATAACCATATATAACAGAGACTGTATAGTAGAGTGGGGAGCTTGGGATTTGTCCTTTGCTATATAAATACCGGTCTGCTAAAGTGAGGAAGGACTGTCTGCTGAATCTGTTAATCTGGTGGGTTACAGGCTGCTAAACTATTTTAGCTGGCTATGACCAAGAGGAAGGGGGAAGAACAGCTACAGCAGCCCCTAGAAAACATGCCTGTTCAAACCACCCGGGCAGCCAAAGAAAAGGAAAAGGGGTCTCAAAACGCATCTGCATTATCAGCTGCTGCGAAGCTGGAAAAATTTGCACACAGTGCTACGCTATCTCCAGCCAAAAATAATCAACTGACCGCGGGAAAATCTTCAGCGGGGGGCCTAGGGGATAGAAGGAGTCTGGGGAAAGGGCCGGATAGCCAGTCAGCCAGCACAAGAGCAACAAACAAAAAAAGTCCGGAGAGGGAGCAGCCCGGAAGAGCAGGGGATAGTAGCCCCACTGTAGATGTAGTTTGTGACCAAGAACCCACCTTAAAAGAGGTATTATGTGCCATAAATGCATGCAGAAGCTCGATAGGCGGGATGTGGGAAGAGCTGAAAGCTTTGAGCGAGGAGTTTGGCAGCATTAAACAAGAACTCCAGAAAACAGTCGAGAGAGTTAAAACGGTGGAAGAAAGGGTTAGCCAAGTAGAAGACATCGTAACCCCAATGCGACTTGAGTTCAAAAAAATGCAAGCACAGTTAGACGCTAACAGCCTTAAAATGGATGAATGGGAGAATAGGTCCCGAAGACAGAACGTAAGAGTGATGGGTCTTCCTGAGAAAAGTGAGGGGTCCTGCCCTGAAGAATTTATGGAAAAGTGGCTTAAAGAGGTGTTCGGGGCTGAGGCGTTTTCACAGTTTTTCTCTATTGAGCGTGCCCACAGAGTGCCGTCTAGACCAGCATACTCAGGAGACCGCCCGAGACCAATGATTTTAAGATTTTTTTGTTATAAAGATAAGCTAAATTTGATGCAAAGGTCTAGAGAGAAAGGAGATATTTTTTTCAATGGTGCTAGAATAGCGATATATCCAGATTATTCCCCAGACTTACAAAGAAGAAGAGCAGGCTTTCTGGATATTAAGCGCACATTACGGAACCATAACATCTCATATGCGTTATTGTATCCAGCACGGCTGCGCATAGAGGCTCTAGGAACTATCCGTTTTTTTGAATCTGTCAAAGGTGCTACGGACTGGTTTGAAGAGAACAAAAGGAACTTATAAAGCTGAAGTCGCATACAGATGACTGATGGTGTTTTGTTGTTTTCCTTTTTTTTTTTTTTTTTTTTTTTTTTTTTTTTTTTGCCGCAGGGCCGGGAGAGGTTGGGTGGATTATGTGTGGGATGAGAGTATGGTTTAGATTGATGATAGGTGTTATTGCAATCTTTGGGTCAGTGGATCCATTGGGGGGGGGGAGGGGGGAGGAGGGGGGAGGATGGTGGGATGAGGGGAATAGAGTGGTCACAAGGAAGGCTCCCAGGGCACGCCGAGTAAGGCAAGGGAGGGGGCAAAAGGGATTATTTAAAGTAGGGGATAACACAGTTGTATTAAATAGATTTGTAATACATAGCACGTGGATAAAAATATTGGTTTATAACTATTTGAATTTTTTGAGATTGAACACAATGAGAAATTTATGTCGGTATGGAAGGGGGGGGGGGTACGGGGGTAATATTCCTCTGGACCCACCTGGTCCCCTTCCCATAATAACAGCACTGAGTGTGGCAAGAAGGGGTATTATTGATTTGAAACAGAAGGTTAATAGGCTAGGGGGAAAAAGGGCACATGTGGTGAACTGGTATGACCAGTCTAGATGTTGGAGACTTCTTCCTTGTAATTCTTTTCAAAAAAGCGCCAGGTTAAAACAGCATAACTGTATGCCTTTGAAGTATCGATCTATCAGCAGAAGGATGGACCTATCCCAGTACCTGCATAACTGGCATAGCTCTTTATTGAAGTACAATTTGAATGAAACCTAGATCATTTGGAATTAGTTCTTGGAACATTAGAGGTATGAGTGACCCTATGAAAAAAGCCACTGTGTTCCAGGAGCTAGAATCATGTGCTACTGAGGTGATGTGCCTGCAGGAGACCCACCTGACTGACGAGACTAAGTTATTAATTAGAAGTAAAAAATTTCAATTACAATATCACTCTGTGTACTCCTCTTATTCAAGGGGAGTGAGTATTTTGATTAGGAAGGGTCTGGTGTTCTCCTGCAGGGATATCAGTATTGATAAATTAGGATGTTTTATTTTTTTGTATTGTTTGATTGAGGGAAGGCCTTTTGTTATAGTAAATGTGTACATCCCCCCACCTTTTAAAATGGAGGTTCTGCTTTTGCTATTAGGGTTCCTGGAGGATAAGAGAGAGGTCCCAGTGGTGATAGTTGGGGATTTCAACACAGTTCTTGATAGTAGGATCGACAGATTTCCGCCAGGGGTTAGTCGAAATAGAGGATCAGAGGGAAGGCTGGCACAGTTCCTTGAGGAGGTGGGGTGGTGTGATATTTGGAGGGCTCGTAATCCCACCAGTCAGCAATATTCTTGCTTCTCAGGATCCTACCAAACGCTTTCCCGTATTGATATGGCCATAGGTAATAATGAAATCCAACCCCTAATTCAAACGATCGAATACCGCCCAAGGGGAGTGTCCGATCATTCGCCACTGATATTGACAATAACCATGCGGGATAACGGGGGCCCGAGAATGTGGTCACTAAATCCAACATGGTTGGGACTGATAGGGAACAGGGACGAAATTAATGCAAGGCTGTAAGAATTTATTGACTTTAATACAGGTACTGCATCGGGGGGTGTGATGTGGGACTCTCTGAAAGCGTTTCTCAGAGGGCTGTTGATTCAACAGATTTCCAAGTTAAAGAAGCAAACAAGGGCAAGGGAAGAGAGTATTAGGGAAGAGGTTCGGGAATCAGAAAGAAAATATGTACTAGATCCAACTATGGAAAATCGAAACCAATGGGTACTGAAGCAGCAAGAATATAAAAATGAAGAATTTAAAAGAGCAGAGAATAGGAAGATTTTCCAGAGGCAAAGGAGTTTTGACGAGGGGGAAAGAGTTGGTCGGACGCTGGCTATGTTGGCCAAAACCAACTCTCCCTCTTCAACAATTCCTATGATCAAAACAAAGAAAAGGGACATCTCATCAGACCCGGGGATAATTTCTGATACATTTGTAGAGTTCTATAGGGATCTATATAAGAAACGCCACTCTCCTGTACAAGAAGAGATGGAGGAATTCTTGGGAGGAACTGTGTTGCCGGTGCTCTCGGACACAGACATGAATAGTCTGGAAGCCCCAATAACACTGGAAGAAATAGAGCAAGCAATAAAGAATATGCAGAGCCAAAAGTCCCCGGGCCCTGATGGATTACCAGTTGAGGTGTATAAACAATTTGGGGAGGTTTTGTCCCCAGAACTTCTGAAGGTATTTAACTGGTCAGCTGAAGCTGAGACTTTACCATTATCAATGTATGAGGCTATTATAGTACTGATCCAGAAGGAGGGGAAAAACCGGCTGGATACGTCATCATATAGACCAATCTCGTTGTTGGGCACGGATGCCAAGATCCTGGCAAAGGTCTTGGCCACCAGGCTCAATAAATGTATACCTGGTCTGGTACACCCGGACCAGTCTGGGTTTATTCAGAATAGGTCTACTAGTAAAAATATAAGAAGAACCTTTCTGAACGTCCAGACGCCGGTAAAAATCGCAGGCTCCAGAGTTGTCTTGTCCCTGGATATCGCCAGGGCATTCGACTCTCTGGAGTGGGATTATTTATGGTGGGCGCTGGGAAAATTTGGGTTTGGTCCCCGGTTTATAAAGTGGCTTAAGATAATATATCATCACCCCAATGCCAGATTAAAAATAAATAATTCATACTCAGAGCGGATTTCCCTTGAGAGGGGGACTAGACAGGGGTGTCCTTTGTCGCCTCTGTTGTTCGCCCTGGCAATGGAACCGTTCGCAGAGGTAATAAGAAAGTCCCCAGGCCTACAGGGTTATAAAAGAGATGACGGTGAGGAAAGAATTGCACTCTATGCCGATGATGTGCTACTGTTCTTGGGGGATATGGGGCCGTCATTAGTTAGGGCGATGCAGTTGGTGGAGGGGTTTGGAACGATCTCAGGACTATCAGTCAACTGGGAGAAATCCACAATTCTCCCACTTGACTCGACTACGGGTTCCTTTCCGCAGAAAATACCTCATCTTAGAGTGGTGGAGAACTTTAAATATCTGGGTATAGTAATAACTAATACCCCAACGCAGTATATTAGAGACAACTTAGTGCCGTTGCTAGAAAAGTTTAAAAGGAAAAAGGAGATCTGGTGTCGACTCCCTCTATCTATGGCAGGGCGCGTAAATTTGATCAAGATGATCTGGATGCCACAATTAATGTATATATTACACAATTCACCAGTTTGGATTGGGAGGGAATGGTTTATAAAAATAAACTCCCTCTTTCGTGAGTTGATCTGGAAGAAGGGCCAGGCCAGGATTAGTCTCCAGACGCTGCAGCGCCCTAATAGGGAGGGGGGACTGGCGGTGCCCCACCCATATAGATATTTTCTGGCGGCCCAGATGCAACATCTGGGGGGAAGTGAGTGTGGGGGAGAGCTGAACACATGTGCGAAAATCATGCTGTCAGGGAATCCGCATAACTCCCTGTCGGGGGCACTGGAAGCCGGGACACTGGGAAATGTACTCCCAACACACAAGCTGGTTACAAAAGTATGGCGGTCAGTGAAGATAGAAATGGGCTATGGGGGGCCCACGGAATTCTCACCTATTTGGCAGAATAGGCAGTTACAAGAACTGAACTCTATAGAAGTAAATAGGATCTGGGAAAGGGCGGGCATAAATAGATTGAAGCAAATATTTGATGGCAACTCATTAAAATCTTTTACAGACCTAAGGCAGGAGTTCGGAATTCCCAAAGAAACATTTTATTTTTACCTCCAGGTTAGACACGCGCTAGAGAAGCAATTCAGGACTGCGGTACTGGAATGGTGTAGTGCACCTATGCTTAGTAGGGTGGTGAGGGCACCCGGCCTTAAAGGGCTGATATCAGGGACATACGCCCAGTTAACGGAAAGGGCAACTAGTCTGACCCCACTCTTGCGGGCAAGGGAGGGGTGGGAGGCCGATGTGGGGGAATTGAGTAATGACCAGTGGGAGAAAGTACTAGAGCTCGGCCCACTGGTATCTCTCTCCCCGTCGCAACGGGCATCGCACCTTCTATTGACACACAGAGCCTATTATACCCCCAAGAAACTGTATAGATTTGGAAAAAGACCAGATGACAAGTGCCCTAGATGCCTGGAGACAGGCGACCTTGTACACATGATGTGGAGGTGTCCGAAATTAGTAAGGTATTGGACTGAGATCCTAAGTATTATAGAAGCTAGGCTTGGGAAAAGAGTGGAATACGAGGCCAAGGCGTGTGTACTGGGGCTATTTAGTAAGAACATGGGGGAGGATCACATAGGTATAGCAATAGTGCGGGGGCTATACCAGGCGAGGAAGTTGATTGCGAAGGCATGGTTATCAGCAACGCCCCCTACTTCGGAAGAATGGGTTAACACAATGAACGCGCTGGTCAGAACAGAGAGGACTATATACGGTAGAAGGGGGAATTACAAGAAATTTTCAAAGATCTGGGGTTTGTGGTGCCAGGGTAGAATTATATAATACTCTAGTGCTGGTAGGATCCAAAGGAAACGGTATTTAGGAGTATGTACATGGTCGGTAATAAGGAGTGTTAAAGTTAAGAGATTTTTATATTCTTGGAAAGCAACTGTGGGGGTGGGGGGAGGGATTGGTTAAAAGAGGGTAGAGTAAGGGGTTGATATTTTCACTCGTTTTCTTACTTAACTCGATTTGGGACAATATATGTATCAATGAATTGTCCTTGATTGTCTGATTTTATAATGAAAATTGTATAACTTGAAAATTAATAAAAATGACTTGAATGAAAAAATTTACGGCCTTAGAAAGCCTGAAGGCGGTGCTTGGTTTTCGGGGTCCCGTACGCAGCTAGGCTCCCAAAAAGTCTCACACATGTGGTATCCCCGTACTCAGGAGAAGCAGCAGAATGTATTTTGGGGTGTAATTTCACATATTCCCATGGCATGTTTGAGCAATATATCATTTAGTGACAACTTTGCGCAAAAAAAAATAAAAAAAATAAAAAATTGTCTCTTTCCCGCAACTTGTGTCACAATATAAAATATTTCATGGACTCGATATGCCTCTCAGCAAATAGCTTGGGGTGTCTACTTTCCAAAATGGGGTCATTTGGGGGGGTTTGAACTGTCCTGGCATTTTATGCACAACATCTAGAAGCTTATGTCACACATCACCCACTCTTCTAACCACTTGAAGACAAAGCCCTTTCTGACACTTATTGTTTACATAAAAAAATAATTTTTTTTTGCAAGAAAATTACTTTGAACCCCCAAACATTATATATTTTTTTTTAAAGCAAATGCCCTACAGATTAAAATGGTGGGTGTTTCATTTTTTTTTTCACACAGTATTTGCGCAGCGATTTTTCAAACGCATTTTTTGGGGAAAAAACACACTTTTTTACATTTTAATGCACTAAAACACACTATATTGCCCAAATGTTTGATGAAATAAAAAAGATGATCTTAGGCCGAGTACATGGATACCAAACATGACATGCTTTAAAATTGCGCACAAACGTGCAGTGGCGACAAACTAAATACATTTGTAAAAGCCTTTAAAAGCCTTTACAGGTTACCATTTTAGATTTACAGAGGAGGTCTACTACTAAAATTACTGCCCTCAATCTGACGTTCGCGGTGATACCTCACATGCATGGTGCAATTGCTGTTTACATTTGACGCCAGACCGACGCTTGCGTTCGCCTTAGCGCGAGAGCAGGACAGGGGTGCTTTTTTTTTTTTTTCTTTATTATTATTATTTTTTTATCTTATTTTTAAACTGTTCCTTTCATTTTTTTTTTAATCATTTTTATTGTTATCTCAGGGAATGTAAATATCCCCTATCATAGCAATAGTTAGTGACAGGTACTCTTTTTTGCAAAAATTGGGGTCTATTAGACCCTAGATTTTTCCTCTGCCCTCAAAGCATCTGACCACATCAAGATCGGTGTGATAAAATGCTTTCTCAATTTCCCAATGGCGCTGTTTACATCCGGCGAAATCTAAGTCATAAAATGCTCGTAGCTTCCGGTTTCTTAGGCCATAGAGATGTTTGGAGCCACTCTGGTCTCTGATCAGCTCTATGGTTAGCTGGCTGAATCACCGGCTGCATTTTCAGGTTCCCTGTTGAGACAGGAGAGCCAGAGAAAAACACGGAAGACGTTGGGGGGGGCATTCCCTCCCACTGCTTGTAAAAGCAGTCTAGAGGCTAATTAGCCGCTAGGATTGCTTTTACATGAAAGCCGACCGCTGGCTGAAAAGAATGATACCAAGATGATACCTAAACCTGCAGGCATCATTCTGGTATAACCACTCAAATTCGTGAATAGCGTACCTGAAGACAAAAAAATGGTTAACAATAAATCACAGTAAACGGTAAGGTATAAAAAATTGCATACCTGAAAAGCAAACATGATAAAACATAACAACAATAAAACATTGCAGAATAGAATACAGTAAAAAAGAGCAGAACAATAGAGAGAATAGAGAGAGAGAGAACAATAAAACGCCAACTATTTTTTTTTTTTTTTTTATATTTTTGTTTGTGTTTTTTTTTTTTTTTTACACTTTTTTTTGTAACTAACTTTTATAACTGTAACCGGTTCCAGGTAGGTTCAGGTCTCTCAAAATGCGATGGCATCTTGGGAGACCCTGTGAAAGTGTGCCTAGTCTGTGCAGTGCTGTACCCTACGCTAATACTCAACTAGTGAATGGTAGCGTTCAAAACATTCACCAATGCAAAGACTAGGATTGTCAGGACAGGAGGGACAATAATAGCGGGTGTCACGCCTATATCCGCGCTTGCTGCAGACACGACATCTTTTTTGGGGGGGTTCGTTGGGTAGGGGTACTCGGGAGGACATAAAGAAAATGCCTCTCATGCAGCCGACTGCATTTGGTTGGGGATGTGAATGGGGGAAGTACGGGCGCTGCAGAAGCGGTGGGTTCCCAATTAGGATTGGCGAATGCAGCAGGAAGGGCACTATGGGCACGACGGGCCTGTGTTTGTCTTTTTGGTGGCAGCGGGACACTACTTGTGCTTGCCACCTCACCAGCTTGAACTGCACTTATGGGACTCGCCACGTCACCAAGTGTTACTGCAGTGCTGGTTTGACTACGACCGGGGTGTACTAGGCTGCTGGTGCTTGCCAGTTCACCAAAACGCTACAAAAAAAACTGTTAGCGATCGCAGGGATCAGGCCTGACTCTGCGAACGCTGCAGTTATGCGTTTAGTGTTTTGTAAGTGACAGTGATCAATCGATACTGCACTTGGGTGGGCTGGGCTGGGTCGGGCGGAGGGGCAAAACGCAGGTGCTAGCAGGTATCTGGGCTGATCCCGCTAACACTGCGTTTGTGGGAACCCTAAACTGCTGGGGACGCTAGTATAGATCTGATCAGATCAGATATTGATCCGATCAGATACTATACAACTAAGGGAGGTGTATGCTGCGTGCGTGGGTGTTAGCGGTACTGGCGCTAACCTGACGCTGCCTGGGGCTGGTGCTTGCCAGTTCACCAAAACGCTACCAAAAAAACTGTTAGCTATCGCAGGGATCCGTACTGTAAGTTATAAACAAATATATACCGCGCTGTCTCAAAAAAAAAAAAAAAAAACTAAAGCAGCCAGCACAGCAGTGGATAAAGTTGCAAAAATGACAAATAGGGTGAAATGTGCAGCGCTTATGTGATCATATAAACCATAACAAATAATATTAGTACAGAAAACTTGAATAATAAATGATGTGCTCAAAAATACTCCAAGCAGTCCTCTATTATGACATGTGATGTCTATAAACAGAGTAACTTGGACATGTGATGTCCAAAAAAGAAAAAAGTCAGCGACAAGCTTCAGTCATGTGTGATGATAATCCTCAACCACATGTGGATATAATATAGTGACAGTCTTTAACTTCAAATATGTATGATGTAATAACAGTTAATAGTGGGTCCACCACCAAAGACACCAGAAGCTGCTTACCAGAGGGATTGAACTCAAATAGGTGTACACCTAGTGAGTCAATCAAGCTTTGTGGTATAATATACCAAGGGGATCAGATGCTCTATCCAGATATGACCTCCAGATGGACCTCCGAACAAGTGTAAGGTATGGATGGACTCAGTAGATATAGGCAGTCAGAGGGATTGAACTCAAATAGGTGTACACCTAGTGAGTCAATCAAGCTTTGTGGTATAATATACCAAGGGGATCAGATGCTCTATCCAGATATGACCTCCAGATGGACCTCCGAACAAGTGTAAGGTATGGATGGACTCAGTAGATATAGGCAGTCATCCCCATAATTAAAAGAAAGAGGAAGGCATATAGTGTAACTCCGTATGGAAATTTTAATACATAAAAAGCAAAGGAAATACACTCACGTGTTAAGCAGTAAAATCAAGCAATGTGTGGATGTATTATATTGTTTTTCATTTTGCTGCCAGAAGGTTACACCTTGTAACTTAGTGTATTAATATACATGTCTTTATGACAAACTGCGCCATGTTGTAGGTTATATACACCGGACATTGTGCCGTTTTAAGCCACATCTGCCCCTATATGTCCCCGAAAATAGCGGTGCCATGTTTTTGGCTGTTTAAACCAGTCACTGTTCCACATGATGTCACATCCTCTTTCACATGTTACAATGAGGCTTGGAACTCTTGTCCGGGCGCCATTTTGGCAGAACCAGGAAGTAATCCTCCTCTACACATGAAAACGAGGCTTGGAATGCAAGCCCGGGCGCCATTTTCGAGGAACCAGGAAGTAATCTCCATAATTTGCACTTTCTTTTTTTTTTTTTCAAATATAAAGTTTTTTTAGGCATAGGAGAGGGACTTGCCCCAGAATAATAACAAAAACAAACAACAAATCTATTGATTGAGGACGCAGCCTAACACAGCGTCAAAACTTGAAATGTTTCCACATTTACTATCCATGCGTGGACAATTATTATTCTATAGAGCTATGTAAACATTTCTTCAACATTGCTGTGTTCCTCATACATGTCTGGGTACCCCTCTCCCTTTGTCCCTTTTCTTTTATATTTTCCTCCCTTAATTAAAACCTTAGATAAAGGAAGAAAGGGGGGGGGGAGAGAGAAAAAGAGGGGGAGAAAAGACGGGGAGGGAGAAAGGAAGGAAGGGGGGTGAGTAGGGCACAAGGAGGCGGCAAACACCCCAGAATGGGGCATACGTATTGAATTGGAGTTTCGGATGTCTTCAGGCATCCATCATAAGGCTCTGTCCTTCAGTGGAGAAAATAAAGATTACCCAGTTCGACCATATTTTGGTGTACAACTCATTTTTGTGTCTGGCTGTGAGAATGAGATCCTCCATCCTCCTGATGTCCTCTACCTTCCTTACCCACATGCCCAAGGATGGGGCTCTGGTTGACTTCCACAAGAGTGGAATACAGGATTTTGCTGCATCTAATAATTGTCGGATCAGGGATGTTTTGTATTTTTTTCTCGCCATATCTGTTGCATGTAGTAAGAAGAAACCTGGCTCCGCCGGGATAGGGCGTTTCCGTAAATTTTTGTATTGTTTTTTGTACATCTTTCCAGAACTGCTCCAATAATGGGCAGCTCCAGAAGATGTGTAGGATTGTTCCCTGTTCACCCTGACATCTCCAGCAGAGCCCTGAGGAGGACGGGAAAAATCTCTGTAATTTTGTAGGCGTGTTGTACCATCTGGTGAGTAATTTAAAATTTGTTTCTTGTGTCTTTGTACAAATTGAAGATTTGAAAGTAAAGTGTATAATGTTTTGTTTTTGTCGCTGTGTGAACGTGCATTGTATGTCTCTTTCCCATGCCCCTAGCCCAGGTATCTTGTGGTTTTCTGGTGGTGTGATCAGCAACTGGTAGGTGGCCGACAACGCATGAGGTAGAGCTCCCTCCTCTGAGCAGTAGGTTTCAAAGGTCGTCAGTGTCTGCTCAAAATTCTCCGGAGGAGGTAAAGCGTTAAGATAATGCTTAAGTTGGAGGGTTCTCCAGGAGTCCAAACAAAACGGCCCCTCTGGATTCATAAAATCTTCTGTTGAGGGCCACCGACCATTCACTGTAAAACGTGAAGTTTGGAAATACCCCCTTTCCCGTAGGGATCTGAAGGCTGGGTCCGTGTATCCAGGAATAAAATCTGGTGTTCCCAGAATAGGGCGTAGAGGGGAATTGAGTGATGTCAATCTTGAGCGTGTGAAAAGGGAAGAGCAGATTCTCGAGGTCACCTATTAGGGGGTGATTCTTTAACTCACGTGGTAGGGAGTTATAGCACCAAGGCATTCTGTTTAAAGGTATAATACTTTGGATCTGCTCAAGTTGCGTCCATAGTTTAGTAGGATGGTGCCGAGTCCAATCTATGAGTCTGGTCAGGTGGGTTGCTTGCTGGTATTTACGGAGGTCTGGGACTGCCAGGCCTCCATAGATTTTGGGTAGTGTAAGCAGTCTTTTGTTGAGTCTGGGTCTTTTGTTTGCCCAAATAAACTTGGAGAAGAGGGCACTCGTCTGGTCAAAGTAATGGGAGGGTAATTGAATCGGTAAGGCCTGTAATAGATATAGAAACTTCGGAAGTATGCACATCTTGAGGATGTTGCATCTACCAAACCATGAATGGAACCCTTTGCTCCATGTGGTAAGTAAATTACGGACCTTAGATAGTAGGGGGGGGGAGTTCAGAGCATATATCTGTGACAGTGTAGGAGGGATGTGCGTACCCAAATATTTAAGGCTTGTATTTGTCCATTTGAAATTGAAACTTTCTTTAATGGAGGCCAGAAGTCGTGGGGGCAGCCCCACACTCATGGCCTCTGACTTGGCAAAGTTGATCTTCATGTTGGAAATGTTGCCATAAATTTGAAATTCTTGTAATAGGTTGGGGATAGATATTAACGGATTAGTAAGGGTGAACATCATATCGTCTGCACAAGCAGCGATTTTCTGCTGTGTCTCTCCCAAAGACACCCCTGTTATATCTGGGTGGGCGCGCACAGTCCGCAGGAAGGGTTCCAGTGACAGGGCAAAGAGGAGCGGCGACAATGGGCACCCCTGACGAGTTCCATTCCGGATCGAAAAGGGATCTGACAGGACTCCATTCACACGCACCCGCGCTGTGGGGTCCATGTAAACTGAGCTGATCCAACTAAGCATCCTGTCACCCAGTCCGACATGTCTCAAAACAGAGATCATGAAGTTCCAATCAACCCTATCAAAGGCCTTCTCTGCGTCCGTGTTTAGGAAGACACAGGGAGTGGAATTCCGATTCACTACATGTAGTATGTTTAGCACTTTGGTAGTGTTATCCCTAGCCTCTCTTGTGGGGACAAAACCAACCTGATCTAGGTGGATTAAGGAGGGAAGATATGTCTGGATTCTGGTGGCCAATATTTTCGTAAAAATCTTGAGGTCCAGGTTAAGTAATGAGATTGGCCTATAACTTCCACATGCCGTCATGTCTTTCCCCTACTTGGGAATTACCGCGATATGTGCTGTCAAGGTGTCTCTAGGTATGCATGCTCCAGAGCCCAGTGAGCCGAAGAACCCCAGCATATGTTCCCCCAAAACCGGTAGCAGGGTTTTGTAATATTGGGCCGTAAATCCATCTGGCCCCGGGGCTTTACCCACTTTCATTGAAGCTACCGCCTTCTGTATCTCTTCCAATACAATGTGCTCATCCATCAGCTCACTGGACTCCGCAGACAGTTGGGGTAAACCAGATCTGCTCAGATAGTCATCTATATGTGTTTGTGGTGTGGGTGGTGTTTGTAGGTTGTAAAGTGAGGAATAAAATTCCCTAAACTCGGTTGCTATCTTCTGTGGGTGTGTGACTCTCTGTCCAGAGGGTGTCATAATACGGGGGATATAATTGGCCAGGGTCTGTTCCCTCAAAGAATTTGCCAGTAATTTTCCACATTTGTTTCCTGACTCGTACGTTACGCGACGACAAATTTGGAGCGCGGCTTTCGCCTTAAATTGCATTAAGTCCACTATTTTACTCCGTACCTGTTTAAGTTCTGCCTCTCCCTCTGATGTCTGAGCGTGTTTATGTCTCGCGTCTGCTCTATGTAGGTCATGAAAGAGAGACGTAAGTTGCTTTGAACGTTCCCTTTTAATACGTGCTCCGTGTTTGATTAGAGCTCCACGGATTACTGCCTTATGGGCTTCCCACACTATACCGGCGTTGCTGTCCAGGGTAATGTTAGTTCTGAAATAGTCTGTGACTTCTCATGTAACATCTTTTAGCACTTCTTCATCCTGTAGGAGGCTTTCATTTAGTCTCCATATTTTGGATCTAGTGGTCGTGTTGTCTGTCAGGGCATACATCAGCATAACAGGGGCATGATCAGACCATGTGATTGACCCAATTTTGGAGTCACGAAGGGCATGTAGTTGGGCATGTGGGAGTAGAAAGTAGTCTATCCTCGAGTAGTGTTTGTGCGGGTTCAAGTAGAAGGTATAGTCACGTTCAGTCGGATGGAGAAGTCTCCAAGCATCGATCAATTGTGCTCTGTGTAGTGTCCTGGATATTTGTTTCCGAATGTTAGGTGTTATAGATGAATTCCCGGAGGAGGTATCCTCGGCGGGTATTAGTGGGACATTAAAGTCGCCGCCTACTATGAGATGACCACTCGTAAACTCCAGGAGGGCCTCTATGGTTTTACGGAGGAAGTGGTCTTGGTGGCAATTAGGTACATAGATATTAGCGAGGGTCACCTGTACTCCACCAATCTCCCCCCTAAAGGAACAAGAATCTACCCTCTGGGTCTGAATTTATATCTGTACATTTCCAAGGAACCCTTTTTGAGATGAGTATGGACACTCCACGGGTCTTAGATGAACCATTGGTGGAATGATATGCCAGTGGGAAAAATTTATTCTTCAAAATGGGAAGGTTACCGCTTTTAAAATGTGTCTCCTGGAGTAGTGTCAGGTCCGCCCTATGGTGTTTTAGGTCATGTAAAAGCATCCTTCTCTTTTCGGGTATGTTCATGCCTTTTGTATTTAGTGAGAAGATGTTCACCGCCTCCATGTTACCCAGTATAAAGAGAGATTTAGATTTAAAAGGTCTAGAAATAGGGGGAAGGAGAAAGGGGGGGCTGGTCAGAGGGGCGGGGGGCGGGGAGGGAGAGCGAGTGAGAAGGGGGGGAAGGTAAGGAGAAACAAAAAACAGAGGATGGGAGGAGTAATTAGAAAGTGCTTAATCACACTTATAAACTCTATGTGGAGTATTCTAGATCAATAGTACAATGGTACTAGGACGCTCACCAGTACTAACTGGTAATCGAGCGCAGGCCTATTTGGGGTTGTGAAAAGAGATAGCCAGGTTTGAACTCACTGACCTCCCCCCCCAAAAAAACCCGCCATAAATCTGTATATGTCAATGTTACATTGAGAATGGCTATTGTACCTGGTCATGTAGGTACAGCATGGTCAAAACAAGTAACAGCATACTGCTTAGTAAACAGGTATATATCTTTTTGCAATCTGTGTGGCACACATAGTGCCCCAACCTGAGCATGATAACAATTGAAAACAAAATAAGAAAAAAATTTGTTTCTATGATACCTACAAAAGGAAACGGGGGGAGCAGCCTCCGAGCCCAAGAAAAAAAAAAAAACAAAAGCCAAATTTAGCTAGAGGCCGCTTCCCCAGGTCCCCATGTGCACCTCTCAAATACACCCCTCTACGGGAGTAGTTCTCCTGGCGCTAAAAGCATCAGAGCTATCTTCCCCTTCTGCAGGTGTGCCATTCCAATACGAAGTGGAAGCTTGTGCTGTGAGAGCGGTCATCATCTCATTAGAATTTGTGAGGTAAGTTTATGCTTGAGCAGTCACGTGTTATACTCCTATCTCCATAGTGGGTGGAGTCTCACTCACACATAGTATAGCAGGGTTGTAAGTGCAGAGCATGAGACCTTCAACACGGGAGAAATTTCCAGTAGATCTCTCTTTTGCGTCCTTAACATCTCCTACAGTTCTGGCATACTTAATCCATTCTGAACACAGACTTTGTAATGTTTCTACCTCCTCTATCTGGATTTCACATCACGGTATAGTTATGTCCCAAGGAGTAAAGGCCTCTTATATCCTGGTGGATCAGATCTAAATGCCTGTCAGTCAGTGAGCATGTAGGCATCAGTTATGCACACATACAGGGGGTCAGTCAATAGGTCAACAACACTAGGAATGGTAATAACATGTCATGCTCAGGTAACAGATTGGTCTGGTATGGAGTAGCAAAATCATGACTCACGTATGCCCTCGTTGGAGGGTGCCCTGGACCTCCTTCTGGAACGTTGCTGGCGAGGGGGTTGATAACGATGAGCAGTGGCTCCCGATCTGCCTGTGGGGCGCGGTACAAGGGTCAGCCAATTAGGGACAGTGATCGGTTCTGACCCCAGAAAGGTAAAGAGGGCTGGCAAGTCCGCTGGAGTGCGCAGGGTAAAGGATGCTGTGGTATTCCGGAAAGTTACTGCCAGGGGGTATCCCCAGCGATATGTGCATCCCTGCCTCCTTGCTAGCTCCAAGACAGGTTTCAGCATAGCTCTTCTTAATAGCGTGGCTCTGGATAGATCCGGGAGGATCTTGATCTCGGCGCCATCAAACATTACCTCCCCTTGTTCCCACGCTTTGCGGAGTATAAGATCCTTCTGGGTGTATCGGTGGACCCTACAGAGTACATCCCGGGGTCTGTCTGGATCCGTGGGTCTTGGACCGAGCGTCCTGTGTACGCGGTCCAGTTCGATGGATGGTGGCGGTGTGTCCAGGATCCCCTGAAAGATGGCCGTCACTGTTGCCTCCAGGTCTTCAGTTCCAGTGGCCCCTCAGACCCCTCAGTCGCAAATTATTGCGGCGTCTGCGGTCCTCCAAGTCCTCGAGATGGAGCTGCAAATCCACCGCCGCGGAAGCCTGCGTCTCTTGTGAACGCTCTAGGTCAGACACCCGTTGTGTGAGGGCACTGACCGAGCTTTCTCCTCCGTCTATTCGGTCTGCGATCGTCTGCATCTCCTCTCAAATCTCTTGTATGTCTCTGGTATGGGCCTCCTCCACACGCTGGATAAGGGCCTCAATGTCAGACTTGGATGGTAGGGCCTCAAAGTCAGCTTTAGTGGGGAGTGCCTGTAGAATGGCGCGGATATCATCAGGTATGTCTCTTCCGTACCTCGTCGAGTTCGCCATTTCTGTATGAGGGTCTCCTGTGGATTCCAGAGGACACTCCGAGCTGTCGAGCGAGGATGGGGGTGTAGATACTGGCAATATAGCAGGTTCTCCTGGGCAACGTGCACGTGGTGCTGATACAATGGCGCCCGGTGAGCTCCTCTGGGAGTCCGGAAAATAGCTCCGTATACTGCTCCGTGGGGTGAAATTCCGGGTACCACTAACCGATGCTCTCGTCCTGTACTTCTTGCAGGTTGGCATGCCGCATTAATCGAGAGTTTAGCCGTCGTTTTGTGCGGGCAGGGTAGGGGGAAGCCAGGAGCTCTCTAGAAATGCTTCCTCACACGGCCATCGCTAAGCCACGCCCCCATAATTTGCACTTTCAATCAGATGGAGCTGCCACTTGTTATGGGGGTAACCAGTACCTATAAATACTCAGCCAGTACAGTGGTCCAGCACCCCAGATGATGACTTCTAAGTCGAAACGCGTCGGAAGGATATGCTGAGACCACTGTCTTCTTTTATACAAGCGCTTGATTTTACTGCTTAACACGTGAGTGTATTTCCTTTGCTTTTTATGTATTAAAATTTCCATACGGAGTTACACTATATGCCTTCCTCTTTCTTTTAATTATGGGGCTGACTGCCTATATCTACTGAGTCCATCCATACCTTACACTTGTTCGGAGGTCCATCTGGAGGTCATATCTGGATAGAGCATCTGATCCCCTTGGTATATTATACCACAAAGCTTGATTGACTCACTAGGTGTACACCTATTTGAGTTCAATCCCTCTGACTGCCTATATCTACTGAGTCCATCCATACCTTACACTTGTTCGGAGGTCCATCTGGAGGTCATATCTGGATAGAGCATCTGATCCCCTTGGTATATTATACCACAAAGCTTGATTGACTCACTAGGTGTACACCTATTTGAGTTCAATCCCTCTGGTAAGCAGCTTCTGGTGTCTTTGGTGGTGGACCCACTATTAACTGTTATTACATCATACATATTTGAAGTTAAAGACTGTCACTATATTATATCCACATGTGGTTGAGGATTATCATCACACATGACTGAAGCTTGTCGCTGACTTTTTTCTTTTTTGGACATCACACGTCCAAGTTACTCTGTTTATAGACATCACATGTCATAATAGAGGACTGCTTGGAGTATTTTTGAGCACATCATTTATTATTCAAGTTTTCTGTACTAATATTATTTGTTATGGTTTATATGATCACATAAGCGCTGCACATTTCACCCTATTGATCGCAGGGATCAGGCCTGACTCTGCGAACGCTGCAGTTATGCGTTTAGTGTTTTGTAAGTGACAGTGATCGATTGATACTGCACTTGGGTGGGCTGGGCCGGGCGGAGGGGCAAAACGCAGGTGCTAGCAGGTATCTGGGCTGATCCCGCTAACACTGCGTGTTTGGGAACCCTAAACTGCTGGGGACGCTAGTATAGATCTGATCGGATCAGATATTGATCCGTACAGATACTATACCACTAAGGGAGGCGTATGCTGCGTGCGTGGGTGTTAGCGGTACTGGCGCTAATCTGACGCTGCCTGGGGCGACGCATATCACCGCCGGGGCGATCAGGGGGCTAAACCTTTATTCGGTAATAAACGGCGGGTGCCCTGACACTATAAAAAAATAAACGAACTAACCAGCGTCACCCGTAACGGTTATACGGTGATCAGTGGTGAAAGGGTTAACTAGGGGGCAAGCAAGGGGTTAAAACATTTATTAGGTAGTATATGGGGGTCCCTGTCACTATAAAACGCTGACGGCGAACCTAAATATTTACGTCCCTAACTAGCGTCACCAGCGACACTAATACAGCGATCAGAAAAATGATCGCTTAGCAACACTGGTGACGGGGGGTGATCAAGGGGTTAAAACTTTATTAGGGGGGGTTAGGGGGGTATCCTAGACCTAAAGGGGGCCTAACACTCACTGCCCTAACACTGTAACTGTCACAAACTGACACCAATACAGTAATCAGAAAAAAAAAAAAAAAACCTGCTTGGTGTCAGTTTGTGACAGGGGGGGGTGATCGGGGGGGGGGTCGGGGGGCGATCGGGGGGGATCGGGGTGTAATGTGTGCCTGGCATGTTCTACTGTGTGTGTGTGTTGGTGCACTCACATTACAGTCTTCTCTCCTCGGCCCGGAACGTAAAATACCGAGCCGCGGAGAGATGACATAATTTCCCCTGCCTCTGTGTACAATACAGAGGCAGGGAAATGATCCCATTGGCTGGGAGCGATCGCGAGGGGGGGGCACGAATGGATGGCCTCCCCCTCACCACCGATTGCCGAGGGACATTTGCCGACCGCCGCAGGCACCGGGGGGGGGGTCCGATCGGACCCCCCACCCGCGGGCAGGCAAGGACGTACAGGTAAGCCCTTTTGCCTGCCCTTGCCGCTCTGTCGACGTACATCATTGTGCGGCGGTCGGCAACTGGTTAAAAGTTTCAGTGAGAATGGGAGAGAGTATTGCTGAGAATGTTTTATAGTATAAAGCCGAGTAGCCCTCTGGGCCTGGTCTTTTGTTAAGTTTTACGTCTTTTATGGCGTTAGCAACTTCATCTATAGTTATAGGCTCATCCAAACTGCTTTTTTGATTCTGTGATAACTCAGGTAAGGTTATTTTTGAGAAGAAGGATTCAGCCTCTGTAGGATTAAATTCATTGTTTGTCTTGTATAAAGTTGCGAGATGTGAGTGAAATTTATGGACTATTTTAACTGGATTACAAGTGTAAACATTTTTTGATAATTTCAAACGTATTGGTTTGAAAGATTTGTTAGTTGAATTTAATGCCCGAGCCAAATATGTACCTGGTTTGTTTGTATTCATGTAGAAATTGTGTTTGGAGCGTTTGAGGGATTTATCAACTGATTCAGTAAGAAATAGATCGTATTCCAATCTAGATTTTTCCAGATGAGATTTTGTACTCTGAGATGGATTATCTTGAAATGATATGTAGGCTGTATTAAAATTGAGTTCTAGTTTTTTTGATAGATTTTTGCGTTCCCGTTTAAATAGTGACATTTGTCTTTGTATTGTACCACGCAAGACAGGCTTATGAGCTTCCCACAGTGTTATTGGGGAGATGTCTGTTGTATTATTAATTGATATGTATTCCTTTAAAGCTTGTTCAATGGCCATCTGATGTAGTCGGTGTTTGAGCATTATATCCGGTAAGTACCACATTGGGTCATGCGCTTTTGGTATGGCTGAGGCTATAGTAGTGTATACTGCATTATGGTCAGACCACGGAATCGGAATTATATCTGATGCAATAATTTCTGGTATCATTCCTATTGTTAGAAAAATATGATCTATTCTGGTGAAGGTTTGATGAGGGTGCGAGAAATAAGTGAATTTCTTTTTCATTGGGTTACTTTCTCTCCACGAATCTACCAGATTGTATTTGGAAAGAAGTTGAGAAAAAGGTAATCTAGAGGTTATTTTGGATGGTGTAAAAGGTGATTTATCTAGAAATGGGAGGAGGACCTGGTTCGAATCCCCACACATTATTACTGTTCCTATTTTGTGTGTATTAATCACTTGTAATATATGTGAGAGGAATGGTGTAGGTTGTTTGTTAGGAGCGTAGTAGGAAATCACCGTGATTGCTGTATCCATTATATAACCCATGAGTATCAGGTATCTACCTTCTGGGTCTTTAATTTCTGATGATAAGGTGAATGGTGTGGATCGGTGAAATGCAATTAGAGTTCCCCTTTGCTTGGTACAGGCAGAAGCCGTGTAAATTTGTTGATAAAAAGGAGAAATATATTTTGGAGTAGAATCTTTGGTGAAGTGTGTTTCTTGGAGGCATACTATGTGAGCCTTCTTGTTATGAAAAGTACAGAAGGCTTTGGTCCTTTTTTGAGGGACATTTATTCCCTGAACATTCAGGGAAAGTATATTCAGTGGTGCCATGGCAACAGATCAAATAGTTTTGACTTACTTTTTGTTATGCAGAGCTGACTGCGCAGATCAACCTGTGTGGACTGAAGAGATGAATAGATAGAAAAGAAACCAGTGAATTCTGGAGTAAAGAGTAAACAAAAAACATATGAGATTAGATGATACATTGTATAAATTATTTTTTGCAAGTAATCACAATTTACCCGTGAAAGAGAATAAATATCTCTCTCAGGGGAATAAGTGCCTTCGTCACACTCCCACATAATATGGTTGGGAGAATGAGGAGGGCTAATGGTACACGGATCTTCCGCTTACAGGAGAGAAGTGCTATGTCAAAAGACATCAAAATGATGTTTCATTAATTGGAGTGCAGAATATAGTTTTTATTGAAATTATTTATTCCAGGGTGGTTGTATATGGTTAGTCTTGCCCTAGGCTAAATAATTCAGTTAGAAAGGTACTGTTAATAACCTTGGTATTGATGAAGATAGTTTGAATTATTTTGGGATTTTATCCCTTTTAGAGTAAACAATTACATATTTTATTCATATGTAACTGTTTAGATATGTTAACTCATAAAATTGAGGTTGTATTGCTTCAGATTAGAATAAACAAAAACATAATTCTAGGAACTAGTTAGGTAATAATATATTTGTTTTAAGAAAAGAAAGAAAAAGCTTCCATTACTTCTGGATTATTGAACATATTTGTCCTAAAAAGTAATAAATCTATTGTTATTACCTGATAATATATAACTGAACAAGAATTTCCTTATTTCACTTATATATTCTAAGGCTATATGAATCAGAAGTAATAAGAAATATAACTGGAATGTAACATGATCCCACACAGTGTGTGACTATCAGAATGCAGTTACATTCAGTTATAAATACAGGTTTTTTATAGAGAACCATCTCTTATTATAATAAATGAAGAGATATCAGGAATTAGGATGTCAGTCCATTGAATCTTCTTGGTCCATGGATAATGTGGCATAACGGCCTCTTTTGTGAGAATGATGATTCCCATTTTGTTCTGGAATTTTCTGAGTGCTGCCTGAAGGTGAAGATGTCATTCTTCTGCGTGTGGGAGAGTTGCTGCTTGTGGGTTCTGTCAGATTTAATTTTAAAAGAGTTTGTTGTAGTTCATCTGCTGATCTGCTTCTGTAAATTGTACCCTGGTAGTTAAATCTGACTGAAAAGGGGAAGCCCCATTGATACATAATGTTGTGGTGTTGCAGTTTCATTAGTTGGGGTTTCATGGATCGTCTTTTAGTAATAGTAAGTTGGGATAGGTCAGCAAAAATTTGATAATTGTGTCCTTGAAAATTAAGTTCCTTTTTTTCTCTTGCAGCAATTAGTATTTGTTCTTTCGTTCTGTAATAATGAAATTTTGTGATTATATCACGTGGGGGTCCATCTTTCCTTTTGGCTGTGAGGGCTCTGTGTACTCTGTCCAGTTCTAAACGTTCAATAGGGATATCTGGCTTTAGTTCTTGTAATAGAGCAGTAATAGTAGATTGCAGGTCTGTCACAGTTTCAGGTATTCCCCTTATGCGCAAGTTTGAACGTCTGGCTCTATTTTCGTAATCTTCGAGCTTAGTTTGAAGTATTAAATTCTCTTCTTTTAATTGTTCCAATTCTGTTATATTTACTTGGGTTGTAATTTCAATTTCATCCATTTTTATTTCTAAGGCTGCGGTGCGGTTTCCCAGCTCTCTTATTTCTTTGGTTAGGCTTTTTGTTATTTGGTCTGAGGTTTGTTTTAAAGCCTTATGAAGCATCTTTTCTTGTAATAATATTACTGGGGATGCTGAGGAGGCTTGTGGAGAAGTTTGTGAGAGGATTTGTTCTGTATCTGACTCAAATGGAGAGTCTTGCTGTGACATTTTCTGTCTGTGAGAGCGCCCTGATGCTGTATCTTGTGAGGTGACTGGAGCTGCTTTAGTTGCAGTGAGTGCCTGTGAGCTCTTTGTGAGGTGATTTTTATTTCTGCCATGGTTTCCTCCCAGTACCATATTTCCTGCCCAAGCTTTCACAGTTTGTTCCCTGGGGCAAAAAGGTTCAAATGGATACCTTTTGAGCCTGCAGGCTCCGCTTTGTCCTTCTCTTCTCTCCTCAGTGGTGCAGAGCTCTAACAATGCATGTCTGCTCTGCTAGGCTCCGCCCATCTCCCCCCCGTGCATTTTTTCAATCAAAAGTGGGTTTATGTGGCCATGCTGTCAATGTTGTGTGTGTATTGTGGGTGGTGGTTTTGGGAAAGTGCAATATCTCTTATATTTTATTTCAATATGTATTTGTGCACCAAAAAACGAATCTCTTTGCCCTGGTTTACATTGATGCTACTTTGAAATCGCGCTACTTCACTTGAAGTAGCACGATTTCAAAGTAGCAAGGTCAGCGTGATTTTAGGTGCTACTTGATAGACATCCGTGTGGCTTCATACACAAATGTCTATTGAAGTCGCACCAGAAATCGGCAAAAGTAGTGCAGGAACTACTTTAGCAAATTGGTGCGGTGCCACAAAAAAAATGTTGCATCGATTGGAACAGTGCCCTTGCTGCCAATAGTCATGCGATTTGATCTCTCATTGCATGACAAATTGCTCCAATGTAAACCTAGGCTTCTGCACACCTGCAAGTAAATGATAAAGGTAGAATCTTTATATATAACAGCTGTGGAGAATTGCAGGTAATGAATTCAGCTGGTGGATAGGCAGTGTTTGTGTCAGCTTTAGTTCACATTGGTGCGATTTGACATGTCAAAGCGGTGACAATTGGTGTGACTTTGGGGTGCAATTTGTATTGATATCAGTGCAGAAACCTGCACAGATGTCTCTGAAATTGCCCCTGCAGTCGGGACTGACATGCGGGAATGAAAATGTGTGATTTCAGCTGAACGATTTCCTCCTGCTGCTAACCCAGGGACACCATTTCTTATCGAATGCCTTTAAATATCATAAGTAGAAATACAAATTTGCATATCTGCAAATAAACAAAAAAAATAAAATTCTAATAGTGGTTGCGATCAAATATTTGCAGCAGCGATCAAAAGAGTGTAGTTTCGCCTTCTGACCCAGAAATAAGTCATTGTAATCACCCAGAAGTCCCTGGGCTGGTCAAGATCTCCATCTAGGTGGACATGGCGAGGTCCCTCTTTAGCAAAGAGGAGGTGCGGCTCATATTCTGGATAAGGGTATGATATATACTTTTGCTTAATCAATGCGGGGGTGGTTTTGGTAGTTAGATTTGGTGTGGGTGGGGTTCATTGATTTGTTTGGCATCCCCACACATTTGCTTCTGGCCCATGTGCACACATCACTTCCTGCATTTGTTCTGCTGATGTAAATGCAAGTATAAATGTGAGCTCCTTTCTATTAAAATATATATGACTTGTTTCACAGTTGGGCGACTTTGGACTTCCGAGTTGCTTGACAAGTTGTACCCCCATGATTCTTAATGAGAACTAGGGATGGGCCGAACATCCCCCCTGTTCGGTTCGCAGCAGAACATGCGAACAGACAAATAAATTTGTGCGAACACCATTAAAACCGCTTCCCACCCGCCGTACGCCAAATGATGTCCTTGGCTTTGAGCGGGGATATCTGAGTGATGCCTGTAGCTACAGACATCATCCAGATATCATGTTTTAGAGCCTGCGAATCTGCACACCATAAGAATGATCACAGTGGCTGTTCCACTGCTTGATCATTCTAACAGGAGGCGAGAGGGGACGTCCCCCCCCTCCCGCCACCCTCCGGTGCTTGTACCGACTTACTGCTACGATCGGTGAGTCGGTCACAGGATCCGCCAGCCCTGGATGTTTAGCATAGAGATTTCTGGTGGACCAGATGGTCACCGGAATCTCTATGATCGTTTGGAGGCCTGGGCGTGATGTTATGACGTCACGCCCGGCCTCTGTATTAAAAAAAACGGCGCCGCTTCGGCTGGGAAGCAGAGATCGTTTTTTTTTATTTCAGGCTTCTAAGCCTAGAGGTGAGATGTGGGGTCTTATTTACCCCACATCTCACTGTAAAGAGCACCCGTCATGCTTATTCCTATTACAAGGGATGTTTACATTCCTTGTAATAGAAACAAAAGTGATCAAAAAAATTTTTTTTGGAAAAAAAGTGTCAAGCTAAAATAAAAAAAGTAAAATTAACAATAAAAAAAAAAAAAAAAAACTTTTAAAGTGCCCCTGTCCCTGTGAGTTTGCATGCAGAAGCGAACGCATACAAAAGTCCCGCCCACATATGAAAATGTTGTTCAAACCACACATGTGAGGTGTCGCCGCGAACGTTAGAGCGAGAGCAATAATTTTGGTCCTGGACCTCCTCTGTAACTCAAAACATGTAACCAGTAAAAATTTTTAAAGCGTCGCCTAAGGGGATTTTCAAAAAGTGAAGTTTGGCGCCATTCCACGAGCGTGTGCAATTTTGAAGCGTGACATGTTGGGTATCTATTTACTTGGCGTAACTTCATCTTTCACATTATGCAAAAACATTGGGCTAACTTTCTTGTTTTTTTTTTAAAGCCCAAAAAAATGCATTCGAAAAATTGCTGCACAAATACCGTGCTAGATAAAAAGTTGCAATGACCGCCATTGTATTGTCTAGGGTCTCTGCTAAATTTAAGGGTTCTATGTAATTTTCTAGCCAAAAAATTATGATTTTTACATGTAAGAGAGAAATGTCAGAATTGGCCTGGTAGGCAAGTGGTTAAAGTCTATGGGACATGAACATGAATAGTCAAAAGTGCTAATTTTAAAGGCTTATATGCATGGTATTGTCATAAAAAGTGTTTAGGGACCTGGGCCCTGCCCCAGAGGACATGTATCAATGCAAAAAAGTTTTAAAAATGGCTGTTTCTTCGGGAGCAGTGAATTTAATAATGCTTAAAGTGAAACAATAAAAGTGTAATATTCCTTTAAATTTCGTACCTGGGGGGTGTCTATAATATGCCTGTAAAGGGGCGCATGTTTCCCGTGTTTAGTACAGTCTGACAGCAAAATGACATTTCAAAGGAAAAAAGTAATTTAAAACTACTCGCGGCTATACTGAATCGCCGGTGTCTTGCCGAGAAAGTTCCCTCGGCGGATAAGGTCCCCCCTGTACTGCGCAAGTGCTGCGCTTGTGCAGTACCAACGACTAGCAGCCGCCGAAAATAGCCAAAGATGAAAATCTTCAATCATCTGTACATGGCGCCTGTGCCCTGGGTCCAGGCTGAAGCCCCACCATCCAAGTGGACCTAGAGGGGGAATAAAAAAGTGCCGAGCAAAGCGAGGCCGTGCCCGAAGCGTGGCGAGCGAAGCGAGCCCATGGGGGACCCTCTTACAGGCGCCGTGTACAGCTGATTTCTTCTCTAAAAAACCAAAACCAAAATTTTTAAAAAAATGACGTGGGGGTCCTTCAGGTCTGGTATGGATTTTAAGGGGAACCCCGCGCCAACTTTTTTTTTTAAATGGCGTGGGATACCCCCAAAAATCCATACCAGACCCTTATCCGAGCACGCAACCTGGCAGGCCGCAGGAAAAGAGGGGGGACGAGAGGGCCCCCCCTCCTGAACCGTACCAGGCCACATGCCCTCAACATTGGGAGGGTGCTTTGGGGGTAGCCCCCCAAAGCAAATTGTCCCCATGTTGATGAGGACAAGGGCCTCATCCCCACAACCCTGGCCCGGTGGTTGTGGGAGTCTGCGGGCAGGGGGCTTATCGGAATCTGGAAGCCCCCTTTAACAAGGGGGCCCCCAGATCCGGGCCCTCCCCCCTGTGTGAAATGGTAAGGGGATACAAAAGTACCCCTACCATTTCACCAAAAAAATGTCAAAAATGTTAAAAATGACAAGAGACAGTTTTTGACAATTCCTTTATTTAAATGCTTCTTCTTTCTTCTATTTTCTATCTTCTTTCTTCTATCTTCCTTCTGTTTCTTCCTCCATCTTCTTGTTCTTCTTGTTCTTCTGGTTCTTCTTGTTCTTGTGGTACTTCATCCAGTCTTCTCGTCCGGCATCTTCCTCAGCGGCGCCGTCTTCACTTCATCTTCTTTCCTCGGGCTGCTCCGCATCCACGATTGGATGGGAGGCTCCCGCTGTGTGACTTCTTCTGACAGTTCTTAAATAACAGAGGGCGGGTGACCCCGCCCCCCTCTGATGCAGGGCGGGTGACCCCGCCCCCCTCTGACGCACGGGGACTTCCCTGTGGCATTCCCCGTGATGTCAGAGGGGGCGGGGTCACCCGCCCTGCGTAAGAGGGGGCGGGGTCACCCGCCCTGCATCAGAGGGGGGCGGGGTCACCCGCCCTCCTTTATTTAAGAACTGTCAGAAGAGGAGAAGCGTCACACAGCGGGAGCCTCCCATCCAATCGTAGATGCGGAGCGGCCCGAGGAAAGAAGATGAAGTGAAGACGGCGCCGCTGAGGAAGATGCCGGACAAAGAACCAGAAGAACAAGAAGAACCAGAAGAACAAGAAAAAGAAGAAGAAGAAGATGGAGGAAGAAACAGAAGGAAGATAGAAGAAAGAAGATAGAAAATAGAAGAAAGAAGAAGCATTTAAATAAAGGAATTGTCAAAAACTGTCTCTTGTCATTTTTAACATTTTTGACATTTTTTTGGTGAAATGGTAGGGGTACTTTTGTATCCCCTTACCATTTCACACAGGGGGGAGGGCCGGGATCTGGGGGTCCCCTTGTTAAAGGGGGCTGCCAGATTCCGATAAGCCCCCTGCCCGCAGACCCCCACAACCACCGGGCCAGGGTTGTGGGGATGAGGCCCTTGTCCTCATCAACATGGGGACAAGGTGCTTTGGGGGGCTACCCCCAAAGCACCCTCCCAATGTTGAGGGCATGTGGCCTGGTACGGTTCAGGAGGGGGGGGCGCTCTCTCGTCCCCTCCTCTTTTCCTGCGGCCTGCCAGGTTGCGAGCTCGGATAAGGGTCTGGTATGGATTTTTGGGGGTACCCCACGCCATTTTTTAAAAAAATTTTGGCACGGGGTTCCCCTTAAAATCCATACCAGACCTGAAGGGTCTGGTATGGAATTTAGGGGGACCCCCACATAATTTTTTTTTAAATTTTGGTTCGGGGTTCCCCTTTGGGGAATTCCCATGCAGTTTTTATCAATGAACTTTTATGTGTATTGTCGAGCCGGCAATTCAGTATAGCCGCGAGTAGTTTTAAATAACTTTTTTTCCTTTCAAATGTCATTTTGCTGTCAGACTGTTCTAAACACGGGAAACATGCGCCCCTTTACAGGCATACTATAGACACCCCCCAGGTATGAAATTTAAAGGAATATTACACGTTTATTGTTTCACTCAAAGCATTATTAAAATCACTGCTCCTGCTCGTTTAAAAAAAAAAAATTGGCATTGATCCATGTCCCCTGGGGCAAAACCCGGGTCTCCAAAAAATTTTTATGGCAAAGAACTTGCATATATGCCTTCAGTGAGAACTTTGGATTTTGCAGGTTCGAGCCCCACTGACTTCCACTATTCCAGCATATGTGATCTGCCAGGCATTATTGCCGCAATAGCGCTGCTTTCCATTTGCATTAGCGCTGACTTTCTGAGAGTTGAAGTCTTCCTGGCCTTTTTTGAGAGTTATTTTTTCGTACTGCAGGAGAATTTGTTGGCGCTATAGTAAATGACCCCCTTAGTGTTCTAGTATACCCCTCATGCTTCCCTTTTCCATGAAATGTCAAACCCTCTGTGGAAGAGGTAAGTGAGAGATGACTGGGGCAGAAATGATAGTACAAAAGGTTTCTTTTTATTATGAAAAGTGAAGTTCTGCCCAAAAAGGTGAACTTAGCCTTTAATACCTGTATTGCAGACAAAATAGTTTAAAGCTTTGTCCTTGTTAATGTGCATAGTGTTATTGGAAAACATCAGTTTTAAAAATATAAATATTCTTTCTAATTATATGTATATTTTCAATGCAAACACAATTCTAACAACTAAAAGATACTTTATGTTTGTAACCAATGTCACTGATAAAAATATCTTTCCTCACAGCTGGTGGTGATTGGCAGTAATTAACTCTCAAATAGGTGCCTCAGTCTGGTGAGCAAATCTGAGTGAGGTTCACATCCTACTCATATTCCAGCTGTGTATATTTTTTTTTAGCAGTTGTGCTAACATATCTATTACTTTTCATTTGTGGTTGTTCAATATGCTATAAATTTGACAGCACATATTCTTTTTCTTTGTTCATGTATGAAAGAGGGCAAGGGCATATTTTCTAGATCCAGACTTTGTTAGAAATATCCTTACTAAAAAGGTGGTGATACAGTTTTGTGCACGTGTTACTTACAAGAATGTTTTCTGTATCATATATTACATATTTGCATAGATTGCATTGTACAACTTGTTGAGAAAGAATGCAACAAAATATGCATCTGTTAAAAAAGTCAATTCTAAAGCCAATTACTGTAATAAGCTGTGATGTGTAAATTGGTATTTCAATCTAAAGTAACATTTAGTGTATGTAAGGCTGTTGGGCATTCAAACAATGTATATCTAATTGCAACTTAAGCAAAGATAAAAAAAATAGTCACTCTTCAAGATTATTAAGGTTAATTTGAATTACGCCAATGTGAATTAGCATCATTTCAGCAGAATGAACAACAACTTTTTGGTAACATGATCAATTATTTGTTCTAATATAACGTGCCAATCTGGAAAGGTTTGATTTATTAGTTTCCAAGATTTTTATTTAATTGTTTTTTCAAAGCAATAGTCATTTTACATTTAAATTTATTTTACATATGAATTATTGAAGAAAGCAAAGTATTAATTTAATGCACATCAATATACAGTATTATATGGATATACAAACATATTGAAGGTTATTTACTAAAGGCAAATCCACTTTGCACTACCAGTGCACATGGAAGTGCAATCGCTGCAGATCTAAGGGGGCATGCAAGGAAAATAAAAAACAGCATTTTAGCTTGCACATGATTGGATTATAAAATCAGCAGAGCTTCCCCTCATTTCAGATCTACCCCTCAGATTTAAAGCGACTGCACTTCCAAGTGCACTTGTAGTGCAAAGTGGATTTGCCTTTCATAAATAACCACCATTGTGCTTTAATGACTCTAAGTACATGTTAAAATATAACATTTGAAAAAATTGTTTTAAAAGTTCCAAAATACATGTTTAACCAGTTACCAACCGGCCCATAGCCAAATGGCAGCTGCAGGGCAGTTGGATAACTCTGGGAGGGCATACAGTGATGTCCTCCCAGAATCCTGCTCTTGCACGCCCCCTGGGGCGCGCACCCGAGAACATCCATAACCGCCATGTCCAGAGGACCCGGTGCATCACAGATCATGGTAAACGGCCGCTGATCGAGGCTGTTTACCACGTGATCGCTCCATCAAATGACGGAGCGATCACATGTAAACAAACCGGCGTCATGACATGACAGCGCAGCAGAGATGTGGGCTGGATGTGTAGTGACAATTGCTTTCACATTCAGCCATCCATCCAAGCTCAGCCATCCCTCCATGCTCAGCAATACCCTGCAAAACTCTGCAATACCCTGCACTACTCTGCAATACTCTGCAATACCTTGCACTACACTGCAATACTCTGCAATGCTCTGCAATACCCTACAATACTCTGCAATGCTCTGCAATACCCTGCAATACTCTGCAATGCTCTGCAATATTCTGCAATACCCCGCAATACTCTGCAATACCCCGCAATACTCAGCAATACCCTGCAATACTCTGCAATACCTTGCAATACTCTGCAATACCCTGCAATATTCTGCAATAACCTGCAATACTCTGCAATACTCTGCAATTCCCTTCAATACTCTGCAATACCATGCAATACTCTGCAATACTCTGAAATACCCCACAATACTCTGCAATACCCCACAATATTCTGCAATTCCCCGCAATACACCACAATACAGAGCAATACTCTGCAATGCTCTGCAATACCCTGCAATACTCTGCAATACCCCGCAATACTCTGCAATACTCCGCAATACCCTGCAATACTCTGCAATACCATGCAATACTCTGCAATACCCTTCAATACTCTGCAATACTCTGTAATACCCCGCAATACCCTGCAATACTCTGCAATACCCCGCAAAACCCTGCAATTCCCTGCAATACCCCGCAATAATCTGCAATACCCTGCATTACTCTGCCATACCCAGCCATACTCTGCAATACCCAGCCATACTCTGCAATACTCAGTGATACCCAGCCATACTCTGCCATACCCAGCCATACTCTGCCATACCCAGTAATACCCAGCCATACTCTGCCATACCCAGCCATACTCTGCAATACTCGGTGATACCCAGCCATACTCTGCCATGCTCTGCCATACTCTGCCATACTCTGCCATACTCGGTGTTGCCTTATAAGTTTATGTGAAATCTCCATTAATAACTGTAAAATATTGTAATAATGAATATATTTCATTTAGCTGGCATCTATGAAAGCTGGGCAAAAAGGGTTTCATTTAAGCTTTTGCTAAGAGCAGAGAATGTGGGCCAAGGCTTGTATATGCAAACAATGGAGAGCCAATTCCATTGTTCTACACCTACTCCTTTGAAAGGATGCCATGCTGGGATATGCATTGGACCTAACTTCCTGGGGAAATGCAATTAACACACTTGGCCAACATAGTCACAAGGATTTGCATGAAAGGGGGCCGACTTATGGAGTAAGCCCTCCAATCATGATCCAAGCTAGGCCAACCAATGAGACATCAGCCTGGTTTGATATACTCAGAGCCAAGGGGGAGGTATGTCCCTTTTCTGATAGACCAACAAGCTGAAAGGAACTTTGGTAAGGATGGGTAATTATGGGAAAGGAATGCCCTTTTACTTGTAACTAAATATGTGTGTAGATTACTGTATTGAGGAATATACCCTGTATTCCTTCATGTAAATACTTTATTTCAACCTAATATTTTCTTCCTTGGTGTAAGGCGATAGATAGATGATTGTGTATTAGCTAGACTTTCAACTGCGTCCTAATAAATGTTATTATATTTGAAGCTTTCACTCTTGGTCGAACAGAACTCTTATTTAACCCACATCATATCTATGAGATATGAAAAATCTTAAATATAGATTTTTCAGGGTAACAGATGGCGACCACTGAAGTAAATTACAAGACTGAAAGTATTTAATATAATACCGAGATTTGTGTAAGGCAGATTAAGGTTATTGGGGGGAATTTAAACTGAGTCAGTTTGTCCCGGAAATTGGAGGTCAGAACAATTTTATCTAGGGAAAAATATAGGTAAATGTTTGTTTTATTAGTGGGTATTAGATGAACTCTAAAAAGGAGGGAGGATACACCACATATTTTGTTTTGCTTAATATCCCGTAATTATACTTGAAAAAAAGTACTTTGGAAGTACCATTATAATCCGGATAAATGTAATGGGGAGGAAGTACAGAGCGGGAAATTGTTTTTTTTTTTTTTTTGTTTTGTTTCTTTTGTGCTCACCAAGCTTCATTGCTCTCTATCTAACCAGGGTTTGAGTGTGCTGCATGGTGAGTACATGTGTTTCATTGGAAAGACACCGATTGAGGGTGGTCTTAGTTTTGTTGAAAAGGTTCAACAGATTTTTGTTTTTAATTTAAATGGTGTGTCCACTAAAGGCATAGTATTATGTGTAGGACATTGGAAATGAGCTACAAGAGAGTAGTTTGGTTCATTTGTTTGTTTTTTTTAGCTGTGGGAATTTACAAGCAGTAATATTTTCATTGGCGTGAGTTAAAGTACAAAACGGTGGACGTCTTGTTACTGAAGCTAATATTTGAAAAAGATTATTATTATAGGGTATAAGGTGCCTCTAGCATACTGTATTATACCTTGAATACATTTTTTAAGGATAAACCCTATGCAAAAAAAATTTTGATGATCTGAGTTTGTGGTAGATTGTTTTTTTTTTAAACTGAATTTGGTTTAACATTGGTGTAAACACGGCTGTGTTTACCTTTCTATTGTAAACCTAGAGGGCTACCCACCCTATTTGATCCTGGTGGCCTTACTATTGTTCCTTGTATCCCCCGGGTCTATTGTTTTGCGGGTGTAGGCTCAGACAAAGTAAACTACAATCTATTGTGTGTAGGCTACAGGCTAGTGAGTGTGTCTCCACTAAGCTGAAAGATAGTGTTATTGAGAGCTGTAAATATCTTTATTTTCTACACTTTACTGTATTTTCAGAATTTTTATTCTATTTGAGTTTCTGTTTATTGTTTTTTCCGTCCTTCTATAGTGACTGTATAGTACAGGGGAACATTTAACTTAATCTAGCTTACAAATTGTGCATATTATTTGTTGATAATGGCAGCCATGTCCTCTCTAGAAAAGTTTGTAGCAACGTATACTATTAAATATAAGAGCAATGAATTTGCATGTGATGCTAGATTACAAAGTTCGCCTTGGGACTATGTCCAAGAGTTATTTGAAGAACAATTTAAAACAACCAAAAAGGATAAAAAGCTCAAAGGTTTAGCTGTAGCAGGCATGTATTCGGCTTGCATGGCTATGAATGCTAAAATACAGCAATTAGAAGATATAGTCTATAATAAAAATAGTACAATTTCTAAGAAGGAAAAGGAGAATACAGCTTTACATAACCAAGTACAAACCTTAACTACCCTTAATCAAATGGTTAATGCCTCACAGGAGGAAAATGTTAAAAAGTACAAATTGGCTCAAAAAGAAGTGGTACAATATAAAAACATGCTAACCAAAGTGGAGACTGAACTGGACCACATAATTAGTGCATATAAAGTAGTCCAAAATCAGTTACATGAAGCTAAGCAAGGAAAAAGTATAGATCACACACATTGCACGCAAACAGAGTCACAGTTGCTACAAACAATTTCAATTCTTAAAGGACAGGCGGCTATGGCTAGCAGATGTGAACATACTAATGCTACAGCACCAACTTGTGCCTATGAAATTGGGGACACAGAGGAATATGAAGAGTACTGGGGAGGTAAAGATATGGGTCCTAATTCTACTTTTCCTGTGGCGATGGGAGAAATCGCGGAGCCACAGGAAAAGCGAGAATGCACCATGTTCACAGACCCACCAAACAATGGGGGCCAGCTGTCCACAAATGAGAAGCAAGACAAGTTCCCCATCATGGGTAGGATCCAGACCCTCTCCACTCCTGAAGGAAATCCAACACGTTTGGGGTTTGATAGTGAAGGAAATGAGGGGATTTCAGATGTATATCCAATTCAACCGGTAAAAACACTCAGGAGTGTGGCTGCTTTCAGTGGCAAAATTAAAACTAAGGAACACATTCCACACGCAACCAATGTACAACAGAGCTGTGAGCTCTTAGATGGGAGAAGGCCTAGTGGCCAGGTTAAGGCATCTTCCAGCCCAGGGCAGCGTGTGCAATCTACACATACCATAGATTGTAATGCAACCAGGTTGAGTATTTCTAGAGACAACAGGAAGTTATCTCCTCCTGGAGAAGTTGTTAATTTCAACAACTCATTAAAAGGCGAGAGCTCTTTTGTAAATACCCCTAGACCTCCTAGGAAGACAGGAAAAGTGGTTAATCAAGTTGGAGCCATGGAATATTCTCGGCCTAAAACCACACCAGTTGTTAAGAGATGCTTTAATACTTTACAAAAGATAAAGTGCTACACGTGTGGGTTATGGGGGCATATTTCGCAGTTTTGTTTGTCTTCTGGGAAAAAGTTATTTAAACACAAGCAATATACAACCAAGAGGCGTGATGTGGAAGTATACTCACTGCGCTGGGGTGAAGGGCCTAGGAAATATGATAATGCAAAATCATACATCCCTTCCTCAACTATTAAAGCCGAAAATGAGGCTTTACAGCAGGAGATTAGGCAAATTAAACAGGAACGGGATAAGTTTGTGAAAGAATTCCAATCCTTTAAAAGAAACGTTATTGACTCCTTGAATTGGAAAAATGGAGGGAGTAATGTGTCCATCGAGAAACGAACCACTACAGTAAAGCCGGGGTGGCAATACAATATATAAGTTATGTTATAGAGTTCTATGGCATTTAAGTGTCACTATATCCAGACAGGAATGTTATGGACCATTTACCAATATACACGTATGAATGATGTATTGTTTGCTTTCAATAAAGTTAAAGAGAAAAAAAGAGGGGGATAGAGTTAATAACTGTTTTCTACAAGTTTTTTTCAGGTTAAGTGAGTTCCTGAAAATAAATGTACATATAAAGCAGCTGTATTGTAGGTTGCTGTACATATGCGTAAAATACGCGCCTAACAAAGGTAAGGTGTAACAGTCCATTGTGTTGGTTTTTCTTTCTCTCTCTTCTTTCCTTTGTATTCTCCCAGAGGCCTGAAACTCCTAGCTATTCATTTGTAATTAACAAAGCTCTATCCACAATGTATGGGTTCAATCTAAATTAATGTGTGCGTCTTGGTGATGGAATGCATGGGTATGAATTGTCCATGTGTAAAGAAAGATTTTTTTTTTTTTGTAGGGGTGTACTCACCATTGTTTTTATTGCCATCAATAAGTGTGATCACACTAATGCACATGCTTTGTACTGTTTATGATTATTTTATTAATTTTTCTCGTTTGTAATGAGCTCAATACTGGTACCAGTTTAAATTAATACTTTTTTTTTACAAGTTTATATGTATTCGCGAATAAATAACCTGTGCACAGATAAGAGATCTCGAACCCTATAACTCTGAGAAACTGTAGGGATTTTGTTTTGATAATTTTTCCTTTCCTGTGGCTTAGAGTGAAGTTTCATTCACTCTGATACATGGAAAATACATAACAATGCATTGCTTTGCACCTTTGTGGCATCTTATGGATTCAGTAGGTCTGGTGTTTTGTTTTTCCTTCCAAATTGACGCATGTGCTGTTAATATGTGTAAAGGTTTTATGTCTACAGGTTGTCTTCTTAAACGTTAAGTACTTACAAACACAGCAGGTTTTCCTATAACTTTTTGTTTGTCAGAGTACAGATATGTGGGTGTGTCTGTACATTTTCGACTGTACTTACTGTGGCCTGATTGAATTGCAAATAGATTTGCACTGAGAGTCAATTAATATGTTAATCACCACCGACAGAGGGTGTTGCCTTTTGAATAGCTACAATGTTTGAAGGCAGTTTCAATGTTGTTTTTTTTGACAGAATACAGATTCAATTTTTTTTTTAATTTGTTACATTTTTTTTTCTCTTATTTTTATTCTTCTTTTTTCTTAACAGTAATTTCTTTTCTTTGCAAAAGAAAGAAAAAACAAAGGGGGGGAAGAACGATTTTTATTTTTTTTTTTGAAATTTTTTTTTTTTTAATGTTTACTATTTTTCTTTCTTTCCTATAGTACCTTTATTTATTTTTTATTTTTTTTTTGTATGGTGATTCTTGAGTTTGGTGTCACTAGGGTGAAATAAATAAATTTAAAAAAAGAGGGGAGTAGGGGGGAACATTATATGGAGAACATTTAAAATGGTTAGAAATGTTGATATAGAATATTAAAGCTTCCCTATAGCATTTTGGGGATGGACCAAGTTCCAACAGTTTTTCCTCTTCTCTTTCGACATTGGATAATTGTTTTATATAAATGTATGTCATGGTAGTTATTACCAACTATGACAGTAACACCTGGTTACACCTGGTCATGTGACTATTTTCGTTTAATATGTGACATACAATCCTCTCTACAGTTCTAATATTGGGCAGTCATCATATGTGGTCATTGATCAATTTTTTTGTTTGTTGGTCAGTTTTCTTTTTCGTGCCATAACTAAGTTCAAAGAGCATTGCGTGAATATCATATAGATATACTGGGACTGGTGAGACTCATAGTGATTGGCAAATAGCAGGGGGTATAGTACAATTGTACTTAAGAGTAATTTAGTTTGATTGTTCCTGAATCCACTAGTGACTGATGACATCACACTTATCCGTATTCTGAAATCAAGTTATTTTTGTCTGCATAGGCGACACTGCCTAATCTGCACTGAGAACTCTTAAAGTGATGACCTCTTCCGTAGCCTGTTAAAGGCAGGATTCATACAGTAGCTACACACGGTAGCCAAGGACGGAGCTATATGCCCAAAGGTTTGGCACTAGCCAAGGTTGAACTGTACCCAGTTTCAGTAAACGGAGTTAGTGGTGAGTTGCGATGGCAACAAAACTCCCCGTAACACGTGAAGGGTCATACACGCACACACAACGTGGTATTCCACAGAAGGTGGGGCAGAGGTACTTGCAGGCATATGACAATGGAGGAAGAAAGATGGGGGGATGAAAATCAGACACCTGGCTGAAGGGCGTAACCATTCAAATTGTTACACATGTCACTGGGAAAGGGGTCTCATTACTATGTCGCAGTATATCTATGGCAATTCTAATCAAAGGTCCTTATGGCCTAGACTTACCAGACTAGCAGTCAGTTGAATGCATATGTTTTAAATGTACTTGTGTTTTTATTTCTCTACCTTTGTGCACATTAATAAAGTATAATCTTAGAAAGCCAGGAAAAGCTGGTCCCCAGGCTATTATTGTATGCTGTATCCAATTGGAATCACCAGTGAAGGCCGTCCCAGAAGCAAGGGCAACAGGACCAGATTCGCCTTATGGACTTTCGTACTGTTATTATCGGACTATTGTTATTATTGGACTGTTGAGAACAAGGATCCTCATGTTATTTTTGTTTTTTTTTCCCTTATTTTGTTTTGGTGCTGTTTCTCATGATTTCTATTTTGGACTTATGACATCCAGAACAAGTGATAACTACCAATACGGGGATCCAGAAGTGTGAACTGTAGAGATGGAGAGTTTAAAAAGTTTTTTTTTCTTCTCAAAGAGTTTTATTTCACTTCAGAGGGTAAAACCGAAAGTGCCAAATATTAAAGGAGATTGCACATAAACCATTATTCTAGGTGTGGCCAAGTTTCATATTCTCAACTGGCCACAAGGGGCCATCTGTTGCCTTATAAGTTTATGTGAAATCTCCATTAATAACTGTAAAATATTGTAATAATGAATATATTTCATTTAGCTGGCATCTATGAAAGCTGGGCAAAAAGGGTTTCATTTAAGCTTTTGCTAAGAGCAGAGAATGTGGGCCAAGGCTTGTATATGCAAACAATGGAGAGCCAATTCCATTGTTCTACACCTACTCCTTTGAAAGGATGCCATGCTGAGATATGCATTGGACCTAACTTCCTGGGGAAATGCAATTAACACACTTGGCCAACATAGTCACAAGGATTTGCATGAAAGGGGGCAGACTTATGGAGTAAGCCCTCCAATCATGATCCAAGCTAGGCCAACCAATGAGACATCAGCCTGGTTTGATATACTCAGAGCCAAGGGGGAGGTATGTCCCTTTTCTGATAGACCAACAAGCTGAAAGGAACTTTGGTAAGGATGGGTAATTATGGGAAAGGAATGCCCTTTTACTTGTAACTAAATATGTGTGTAGATTACTGTATTGAGGAATATACCCTGTATTCCTTCATGTAAATACTTTATTTCAACCTAATATTTTCTTCCTTGGTGTAAGGCGATAGATAGATGATTGTGTATTAGCTAGACTTTCAACTGCGTCCTAATAAATGTTATTATATTTGAAGCTTTCACTCTTGGTCGAACAGAACTCTTTTTTAACCCACATCATATCTATGAGATATGAAAAATCTTAAATATAGATTTTTCAGGGTAACACTCGGCCATACCCAGCCATACTCGGCCATACCAAGCCATACTCGGCCATGCTCAGCCATGCTCAGCCAAACTCGGCCATGCTCAGCCATACTCGGCCATGCTCAGCCATACTCGGCCATACTCAGCCATACTTAGCTGTACTCGGCCTCTGTATGTGGCCAGGCTGTGGAAGTCTCACACGTGGTATCGCCGTACTCAGGAGGAGTAGGAGAATCTATTTTGGGGTGTCATTTTTGGTATGTACATGCTATGTGTTAGAAATATTGTATAAATGGACAACTTTGGGTTAAAAAAAAATATGTTTTAACCACTTCCCGCCCGCCGGCCATCATACGACGTCCTTGACCTTGTGCGGGAATATCTGAATGATGCCTGCAGCTACAGGCATCATTCAGCTATCAGCTTTTTCAGCCGGCGATTCCCTACACCATAGGAATGATCATAGCATAGTTCCACTGCTTGATTGTTCTTATGGGAGGTGAGAGGTGACGTCCCCCCGACCCGCCGCCCTCAGGTGCTTCTACAGACTCACCGCTACGATCGAAGCCAGGATCTTTTTTTTTTTATTTCAGGCTTCCCAGCCTAGAGGTGACATGTGGGGTCTTATTGACCCCATATCTCACTGTAAAGAGGACCTGTCATGTCATATTCCTATTACAAGGAATGTTTACATTCCTTGTAATAGGAATAAAAGTGATAAAAAAAAATATTTTTTTGGAAAAAAAGCATCAAACTAAAATAAATAAAGTAAAATGAACAATAAAAAAAAAAATAAAATTCCCCATGTCCCCGTGTGCTCACATGCAGAAGCGAACGCATATGTAAGTCCCGCCTACATATGAAAGTGGTGTTCAAACCACACATGTGAGGTATCACTGTGATCGGTAGAGCGAGAGTAATAATTTTGGCCCTAGACCTAGGATTTTTAAGTAGCGAAGTTTGGCGCCATTCCACAAGCGTGTGCAATTTTGAAGGGTGACATGTTAGGTATCTATTTACTCAGCATAACTTCATCTTTCACATTATGCAAAAACATTGGTCTGACTTTACTGTTTGTTTTTTTTTTAAGCAAAAAAATTTTTTTTTTTTTTTAAAAAATGCATTTGAAAAATTGCTGCGCAAATACCGTGCAAGATAAAAAGTTGCAATGACCGCCATTGTATTCTCTAGGGTCTTTGCTAAAAAAAACATATATAATGTTTTGGGTTTATATATAATTTTCTTGCAAATAAATTATGATTTTTACATGTAGGAGAGAAATGTCAGAATTGCCCTGGGTGCTCCAGAACACCTGAAGGTGCTCCATGCAAGTTGGGCCTCTGTATGTGGCAACGCTGTGTAAAAGTCTCACACATGTGGTATCGCCATACTCGGGAGTAATAGCAGAATGTGTTTTGGTGTGTAATTTGTGGTATGCATTTGCTGTGTGTGAGAAATAACCTGCTAATATGACAATTTTGTGAAAGAAAAAAAAATCTTGATTTTTGAATTCCCACAAAGAATTGTGGGAAAAATGACAACTTGAAGAAACTCATCATGCATCTTTCTAAATACCTTGGAATGTCTTATTTCCAAAAATGGGCCATTTGGGGGGTATTTGTACTTTTCTGGCATGTTAGGGTCTCAGTACTTCAGGTGTGATCAATTTTCATATATTGGCACCATAGCTGTTGGACTCTATAGCTTTCACAAAGACCAACAGAAACGAAGAAAAATTCATTTTTTACAGAATTTTCTGTCTTTTTTCTTTTATAGCACAAAAAATAAAGAACCCAGTGGTGATTAAATACCACCAAAAGAAAGCTCTATTTGTGTGAAAAAAAGGACAAAAATTTCATATAGGTACAGTGTTGCATGACTGAGTAATTGTCATTCAAAATGTGAGAGCACTGAAAGCTGAAAATTGGTATGGTTATTAAGGGGGTTTAAGTGCTCAGTGGTCAAGTGGTTAAAGAACAGGAGGGGCAAATGGTTTACATTTTGGGACCATATAACATGGAAACCTTTTACAAATAACAGTCTATATTAATTTGCAAATTGTTTTAGTTAACTTATTTATTTGTCTGTCCTTTGCTCTAATCGCCCCAGCAGCAAGCCAGTGTGCCTTTTTTTCTGTGTTAGGCACAAAAATAGCTCTGTGAGTTTGTCTTGTAAACAAACCCACGTGATCACTATAATTGGCTGCCATGGGGATTACATGGTTCTTTGTCACCCTCTTCTCTGCAAGGTACCCTCCCAATATTGAATGCATGCCTGGATAAGGGTATTTTATGAATCCTTAGGGGAAATTTTTTTTTGAAGGGCCAGTACATAATTGTAACCACTTAACCTCTTGTCGAACGCCTGCAGTTGTTTGATGGTGGCAGAATGGCTCCCCTGCGCGAATTGGCGTAGCTGTACGGTGGCCGCTTTAAGAAGTATAGGGGGTGAGTGACTGTCACGTCACCGAGGAACCAATGCACGTGACGGTAGCGGCGATGTCCACCGGGCACCCACGAACGCTCCTGACAGAGCAAGAATGTTCTATATATATATAGGAACAGTGATTGGTCTCCTCCCACAGGCAGTTCCATCCCCCCTACAGTTAGAACACACTGAGGGAACACATTTAACCCCTTTCGTTTCATTTGTTTTTGTTTTTCCAGGCAATTAGTTATTGTAGTTATTTAATATTATTGGCTGGATATAGTAGTATTATGGGTATGATAATTAATTAGTAAGTACTCTTCCGCAGCAACCCAATTCTTCCAGAGAGATGCACTTTATTGACTTCCAACACAGAACAATGTCCAAAGTCCACAGATGACAAAAAATCCGACAGAGTAGATATAATTCAGAACCCCATGTTCCTAGGTCTGTGTGTGCATACACAGACAAGCCTCTCTTAAAAACTATAGACTGAATGCCGTGTTATATTCCCTAGATATTGAATGGCTGAGCAATTTGATTGGCTGTCTCCATTCAGGTCTTTTATATACTTTAGTCTTTCAGATAGACAACAACTCCCAGCCGTGAACAGCTGCAGTCATAAACCACCCCAATTTGCACTCCCGCATATCAACATCAACAAGTCCCCTTAGATATGTGTAATTAGATTAGATTAACAGATACTACCTGAACACCCTTTGAGATGTTCAAATAGACTTGCATAAGATTAACACATCAAAGGGTCTTCAGCTGTCCCCTTGCTATGTTAAAATTCACTTGACTTGGACAATTCAACTGAATTTCTGCTCAACATGGCACTCCAATACAATATTATACATAAATTGGCCAACATATTACAACAGTTATGATCGCAATTAGTACATTTGTAAATTTGAAGATTCATAAATTAGAAAATTTGTAAATTCGTAAATTTGTAAAATTGTAAAATTTGAAAGAATAACTAACTAATTAACTAACAATACTAACTATTAATTTATAGGTATTGAAATTTCCTTTCAAATTTGTCTGTTAGTGAATGTAACAAATACTAATTTATCCAAAGTTACGAGGTATCCAAAATAACAAATGCCGCATCTAAACAAATGGAATAAAACAAATTAAAAATAAATAATAATTAAAAGTTTATTATTTGTATTGTTATTTATTATTATTAATTCATTACGTTTAGATACAGCATTCGTTATTTTGGATAATTCGTAACTCCGGATAAATTCATATTTGTTATGTTCACTAACAGACAAATTTGAAAGGAAATTCCAATACCTATAAATTAATAGTTAGTAATAGTTAAGTTATTATTAGTTAGTTATTATTTCAGATTTTCAAATTTTCAGGTTTTCGGATTTTCAAATTTCGAATTTCCGAATTTAGGAATTTATATAATATACAAATTTATGAATATTTGGAAAAATTTGTTAAACAGGTTTTCGTTAATTTGGATATTTCCGAATTAATAAATTTGTTCAATTTCATTAAAAAAATAATTTGGAATTAAACAAATTGCACATGTCTAGTGTCTATTCAGGTCCATTTTTTTTAAAGCATCACGGTTGCATCATTTTCCCTTCAGACAGACCTGAACTGATTTAAACAGTTGTAAACATACATCCATTCTGTTTATGTCACACAGGTGTTCTGTTGAGATCCATCTGTTTTTTTTTTCAGATGAATCTGAATAGATGGTCAATACAAGTCTTTGGACAGGCGGATCTAAATGGACCTGCATCCATTTACATATGCTCACCTCTCTCCTTTTATGTCTGAAAAAAAAGGGGGGGGGCTGTGTCCCTTTTTTTTTTGCGGACATAAATGGATGTAAACAGATGAAATCTGTTTGTCTGTTCTATTTACATCCACTTAAAAAAAATGATTTCCCACTGAAGTTCCTAACCTTCCCACAGTATGGGATATTTCCAGGAAGTATTCCAGGAAATGTTCACTTGCTGTGTACATATTAAGGAGTATTGCATGTACTTCCAGTCATTAGTTAACTGAATTTCTTTGGGTCCAGCATTCTATTGCATCCATCTTCTACACATTGCCTAAAGTGCATAAACATCCTACTCATCCTATAGGGAGACCTATAACGTGGTGGAAGTAGTCTCTTTATTTGTTCTCTCAGCTACTCTTTTGGACAGGTGTTATCCCCCCTAGTAAAAAAACAAACAGTATACAGGGTATAATAAAGTTGCTATTTTTTTATTTAATTACAAAAATGTTAGAAACATTGGCATTCGAAAGTATACACTTTTTGTGTATTGTTGGGTGTTTGACACACATAATAGTGTGCTGTAAAGCATCCTTCATAATTATACTTTGAATAATGTTTTGCACAACTTGAGTTTTAGTTATGGGTAGGTAAGTGGGTGTTTTTTTTCTTCTTTCTCTCTTTTGAAGAGGACATGATCAAGGACCCGGTGTGTTTTTTTTAGGGTGGGGGGATTAGTGCGGTGTATGTTAATGAAAAGATTTATATAGATATATTGTGCAATGTGCATTTTTATGTTGTATGTTGGAATTTGTCTTAATAAAGAAAAAGTGATTATAAAAAAAGGAAACATTGGCACTGCTGGATATGGAATTGTACCTGGTTAGCTGGGGTATCACCAGTCCATATAGATTTATTTTCCATGATAATGGGGTTAATGGTTGTAAACTTCAGAAGTGTTGTCTTTACTCTGTGCTTAAAATTGAATTCTTGATTCAAATGCTTAATTTTATATTGGAAAAAACACACATCCCCGTTCACATCCCCGTTCTGGCATTTATACACCCTTCCTGCCCAGACCAATTTCTAGCTTTCAGCGCTCTCACACTTTGAATGCAACACTCATGCAACACTGTACCCAAACAAAATTGTTATCATTTTTTTCATACAAATATACTTTCTTTTGGTGGTATTTAATTACCACTGGGTTTTTGAATTTTTGCGACATAAGTGAAAAAAGAGTGAAAATTCTAAAAAAAAAAAAACACTTTTTTTTTAGTTTCTATGATAACATTTTGCAAATAAGTAATTTTTGTTCATAAATTTGGGCCACAATTTATACTTCTACATCTCTTTGGTCAAAATAACCCACATTAGTGGATATTATTTGGTCTGTGTGAAAGTTATAGAGTCTACAAGCTATGGTGCAAATCATTGAAAATTGATCACACCTGATCACTGACGCCTATCTCATTTCTTGAGGCTCTGAAATGTCAGGAAAGTACAAATACCCCCCAAACGACCCATTTTTGAAAAGTAGACAGTCAAAAGTATTTAGTAAGAGGCATGGTGAGTTTTTTGAAGTTGTATTTTTTTCCCACAATTCTTTGGAAAATGAAGATTTTTTTTCACTAAATTGTCATAATAACAAGTTATTTCTCATACACATCATATGCATACTTCCACTTAAACCCCAAAATACATTCTGCTACTCCTCCCGAGTATGGAGATACCACATTTGTGTGACTTTTACACAGCCTGGCCACACAGAGAGGTTCAACATGCAGGGAGCACCATCAGGGGTTCTAGGAGCATAAATTACACCTCTAATTTCCTAACGACCTATTACATTTGTGAAGGCCCTGGAGCACCAGGACAGTGGAATTACCCACAAAATGACCCCATTTTGGAAATCAAACACCCCAACGTCTATTCTATGAGGCATAATGAGTCTTTTAAATAGTTAATTTTTTACCACAAGTCTTCGGAAAACGTGGAAAGAAAATTAAAACATATTTTTTTTTACACAAAGTGGTCAGTTTATATGATATTTCTTACTCAAAGCATGTATATAGCAAAATGACACCCCAAAACATATTCTGCTACTCCTCCTGAGTATGGCAATACCACATGTGAGACTTTTACACAGCCTGTCCACATACAGATGCCCAACATTAAAGTAGTACCTTCAGGCATTCTAGGAGCATAAATTACACATTTAAGTTCATTCCTATCTATCACACTTTTGAAAGTCCTTGAGCACCAGGACAGTGGAATTACCCACAAAATTACCCCATTTTGGAAAGCAAACACCCCAATGTATATTCTATGAGGCATGGGCTGCAGAGAGGTACTCAGGTACTCTGATGGGCTGGAGACAGGTACACAGTTATTCTGATGGGCTGGTGACAGGTACTCGGTTACTCTGATGGGCTGGTGACAGGTACTCGGGTACTCCGATGGCCTAGTGACAGGTACTCGGGTACTCTAATGGCCTGGTGACAGGTACTCTCATGGGCTACAGATAGGTACTCTGGTACTCTAATGGGCTGGTGACTGGTACTCGGGTACTCTGATGGGTGGTCACAGGTACTCAGATGGGCAGTGGCAGGTACTCAGGTACCTAGATGGGCTGTGACAGGTACTCAGTTATTCAGATGGGCTGTGACAGGTACTCAGATTGGCTGTGACAGGTACTCAGGTACTCAAATGCACTGTGACAGATACTCAGATGGGCTGTGACAGGTGCTCAGGTACTTGTGTACTCAGATTGACTGTGACAGGTACTCAGGTACTCGGGCACTCAGATGAACTGTGACAGGTACTCGGGTACTCGGATACTCAGATGAACAGTGAAAGGTACTCAGGTTCTCGGGTACTCAGATGGACTGTGGCAGGTACTTTAGGTACTCAGATGGACTGTGTACTCAGGTACTCACATACTCAGATGGATTGTGACAGGTACTCAGGTACTCAGATGAACTGTGGCAGATACTCAGATGGGCTGTGACAGGTGCTCAGGTACTCGGAGGAACTGTGACAGGTACTCAGGTACTTGGGTACTCAGATGGACTGTGACAGGTACTCAGATGGACTGTGACAGGTACTCAGGAACTTGGGTACTCGGGTACTCAGATGAACTGTGACAGGTTCTCGGGTACTCAGATGAACTGTGAGAGGCACTCAGGTACTCGGGTACTCAGATGAACTGTAACAGGTACTCAGGTACTCGGTACTCAGATGGGCTGTGACAGGTCTTTAGGTACGCGGGTATTCAGATGGGCTGTGACAGGTACTCGGGTACTCAGATGAACTGTGACAGGTACTTTGATGGGTGGTGACAGGTATTTGGATGGGTGGTGACAGGTACTTTCATGGACTTTGACAGGTACTTTGATGAACTGTGACAGGTCCTCTTTATTGAGGGGGCAATCAGTGTGGTTGGTGTACACTGTAAGTGGTAATGAGCTGTTACCGCAATCTCCTTCTCACACACGATCAGTGTGTGAGGAGGAGAACCCAGTAACATCTTGTTACTGTGGTTTGTTGACATTCTGTGACCGGCTGTGATTGGACACAGCCAGTCACGTGGTAAAGAGCCAGTTTCATTGGCTCTTTACTGCGATCGGGGTTGGGTTGTGTCAGGGTGACAAGACTCGTCCCCGATCGCCGTGCACATGGGCAGTACATGTGACCGGCTGTGATTGGACACAGCCGGTCACGTGTTAAAGAGCTATTTTTATTTCATCTTTCATAAATTTCATTTTTACATGGATCTGGGATGGGCTGTGTCCGAGGGACACACCTCATCCCGATCGCCGCGTTGTGGGCCCCCGCAGGAGCAGTGAGAAGCTGAGGACGTCATATGACGCCTGCCCAGGATGGGAGATCTCATCTGCAGACGTCATATGACTATAGTCCGGTATTGAAGTGGTTGAGGCTACAATTTATGTAGATATAGATTTGCTTTAACATTGTGTACATTAAGAAAGGTTTTTTATTTTTTATTTTTTTGGACATGATGGCATTACATGGTTACAAACTGGTGATTTGTACATTAAAGCATCTGCCCATAATCAGCTATTGGTTTTTGAAAGCTTTCACCCACCTACAGGTTTTAAGCTCCAGAAGAATTTACCCCCTTCCTGACCAGAGCACTTTTTGCGATTCGGCACTGCATCGCTTTAACTGACAATTGCACGGTTGTGCAACGTGGCTCCCAAACAAAATTGAAGTCCTTTTTTTCCCACAAATAGAGATTTCTTTTGGTGGTATTTGATCACCTCTGCAGTTTTTATTTTTTGCACTATAAACAAAAAAAGCGACAATTTTGAAAAAAAAAAATTTTTTTAAACTTTTTGCTATAATAAATATCCCCCAAAAATATATAAAAAAAACATTTTTTTCCTCAGTTTAGGCCGATACGTATTTTTCTACATATTTTTGGTAAAAAAAATCACAATAAGTGTTTATTGATTGGTTTGCACAGAAATAGGGAATAGTTTTATGGCATTTTTATTGATATTTTTTTTACTAGTAATGGCGGCAATCAGTGATTTTTATCATCACTTCATCATTATGGCAGACACATCGGACAATGTTGATACATTTTTGGGATCATTTGCATTAATACAGCGATCAATGCTATAAAATTGCATTGATTACTGTAAAAATGTCACTGGCAGTGTAGGGGTTAACCACTAGGTGGCACTCTAGGGGTTAAGTGTGTCCTAGGGAGTGATTCTAACTGTGGTGGGGGAGGGGCTGTATGTGTTACATCACTGATCACCGCTCCCAACTACAGGGAGCGTGATCAGTGTCTGTGTCATTAGGCAGAACGGGGAGACGCTTGTTTACATTAGCATCTTCCCATTCTTCCTTACTATGAGACGATCACAGGTATGCCCGTGGACATCGAGTCTGGGGGACCCGCGATCACGGTCACGGAGCTCCCGACGCATGCGCACGCGAGCCGCCTCTTAAAGGGCAACATACAGGTACGTTAATCTGCCTGTAAGTGCCCTTCTGCCGCAGTATATCTGAGTAAGGGTGGTCAGGAAGCAGTTAAAGTGATTGTACAGTCTTGATTTTTTTTATACTTACCTGCTCTGTGTAGTGTATTTGCACAGAGCAGCCTGGATCCTCCTCTTTTCGGGTCCCGCTTCTATGCTCCTGGTCCCTCCCTCCTGTTTAGTACCCCTACAGCAAGCAGCTTGCTATGGGGGCACCCGAGCCGAGCCACAGTTCCCTGTGTCCATTCAGACATGGAGCTTTGGCTAGGTCCCGCCCCCTTTCTCTCTTCATTGGCTGAGGAGGGGAGTTATGGGCAGCTGAGACAATCCTACAACATTGCTGGATCTAGATGGGGCTCAGGTAAGTATTAGGGTGGCTGAGGGGGCTGCTGCACACAGAATACTTTTTATCCTAATTCATAGAATGCATTAAGTTAAAAAAAAAACTTCTGCCTTTACAATCACTTTAAGTCAGTGTGTAGGACTTAGAAAGAGGGCATTCCTCTGCTTATCATGCTTAGAATGTGGTAATGTAATTAAGGGAAACAGCTTTTGTAACACTGGTAGTATTATGCATTTTAAGATCAAATATCAGCTTACCTATCAGAGCACATACACTATATTTATTGAATTATCCATTTATTCTTTTAAATTCAATAAAATTGACCACCCTGATATAAGGGACATAATATCACAACATAGATCCCCTGTTGGGACTAGACAAATTGAATTGCCTGTACCAAAGCATTTTGGGAAGCAGGAAATAGTGTGGCAATCTTAAATTTATGATAATTGATAACATTCCAAGACATGATGTAGAGGTGATTCTATCAGATGTTGTGTTCTATTTAGGATTCTCCTCTAGATCTAAAAACATCAGCAAAACCTTGAAATGTGTATCAGTAGCGACACTTGCTGCATGATATTGTTGTTATGCTTGAATTGTCCAGTGGATACTTTGTATTTTAATCATCCAATAAATACCATGTATCTTTGTTCACCACTTCTGTTTTCTATGCTACATATACTGAATGTGATTAATAACTATTTTAATAAAGGGCACAGATGCCTGAAACATTGCTGAATAATATTTCAATGCCACAAAAACAAGATAAATGGGAGGAAGGAGCCCAAGGAAATGAAACTTTTTACAGTATATGCTGGACAATAGATTTGTCCAGTACCACATCCACAAGAAACCACAAGAAACCACTAACTTCTCCCTTTGGATTCATTCTTCCCACAATGTAGCAATTGTTGTCTGTACAGTGTTGCCCAATTTATGTAGGCTATTCTATATTTATATACATACACATCATTTTTTTTAATGTGAACATTAGGTGTGGGCTAGGCTTAACACATCTGGCAGACAAGTTACATTTTACATATCAAAAGGGCCAAAGCAGTTACCTACAGGGATTGTAAAACCTAAATTTGTCTGATCAGACTTAAAATGAGTAGTAAAGGTCCATGGGTTGTTAATGCAATTTAGAAAATATGTTATTTGACCATTCAAGAAGTGTTTATTGATGGTAATTAGACTTGAGGGGGTATTCATGGGAGATGGTGGCTTGTTTATCTGGTAAACACTAAAGTGACTATAAAAAGGTTATTGCCAGTAATTACAAGTAGAATCTTTTCGATTTGCTTAACAATAATATCAAAAGTATTTTGGGTTGACCAATCAGTACACCCCCTCCCCCCAGTGTCAGACTAATATTTCAAGGGAAGATTTGAGCTGTTAAGAATTGTATCTCATAATATCACCTCTGTGAATAAGGGCTTGGATCTTCTCCATACCTGGGGCATCATTCCTGAGCCACAAGCAGCAGGAGGTCCCCCTTCTTGGAATTTAGTTCCATCCTTCAACATATTAGCCCTCTGCCCTGGATGACACCACAGAGTGCCTAGCTTTGGTCTCATGGACACTATCCCCGTTGATTACTCACAGTCACAGCCTATGCTGCCGCTGTTTTCTTTGTTTTGTTACAACTCTTCATATTTTTCCTTTCTTCTTTTGAATCTCCTACGGAATACACCACCCACTTTGTCTGCTCGTAAAATGGTTACCCGCACCCAACCATTCCTGCAAGTGGAAGTTTTCTCCCAGGCTTCCTGGTAATCTGGTCTATCAACTACTGCATACGCATCCTATCCTATGTGAGTACAGAATCTTCAACCAAGCACTCCACACATACCAATGGGACTTAAAATACTATCCCTTAACTCCAAATGGTTAAATCATCTGGCCAAAAGAGCCTCCTTGTGGAAGACCGCTTTAACGCATAGGTGTGACATCCTCTGCACACAGGAGAGCTATTTCCAAAGCACATCTGCTCCACAATGTACACACAAATCCTTCCCCCACATCTTTACATCTAACAGCCCAGAGATAAAAAAAAGAGGTGTACTTATTGCCATGATACCGTAGCCTTTAAACTCCTGGATAGCAATTTTGAACCAAATGGCCGCTTTTTAATCCTAGTTTGCAAGATTGACTCTATTGTCTATACACTAGTCTCACTCCATGACCCCACTTCTGGTCAAATTTGTTTCTTGAACAAACTCATGAAGCAGATCAGCCAACTACAAAAAGTCCACCTTATCCTATGTGGGGACTTCAACATGGTTCCTGACTACCAAATGGACACCTCCTCACATCCGAGACTACAGTTCCCTATGTCCACATTCATTCATGCCAATTACCTATTTGATGTTTGGCGCTGCTATCACCCCCAAGAACTTGACTATACTTTCTTTTCAGCAACACATAATTCTTACTCTAGACTTATGCATATATTACCCAACCTAATCAACAAGGACCAAACCGGCGTTGTTGTGGGGAGACAAACCAGGCACCTGATAAACATTATTAATTCAGTGGAACACACTCGAACGCCTTCTCTGCTCCTCTCTGGATGCAGAGAAGGTGTTTGACAGGGAGTCCTTCCTTCTCTGAGCTGGCTGCTCAGCTGTCGGCTAATTGCCATCTCATATCTCTCCACAGTGACTCACCTGTTCGTGATATCCTGCTTGTCAGTCCTACCTACCTAAGCCATCCAGCCCAGATGATCTCTGCCTTTGCCTTGGTCACATCTCTAGAGAAGCTCTCCTGTGTTCCTGTTAAAGACTTGCTTGGCTGACATTCCGGCTCCCTGACATTTTGGCATGTCTGACCATCCATTCCGATTACTGAACTCTGGCTATTTTTTGACTACCTTTACTCTGTTTACCTATGACTATGAAACGTGCAACATGATAGTGTAATAACCATATGAGAGGAGAGAATAATTCTCATAAAAAAAAATGTTGTTAGTCCATGACCATATACGTGTCCAATTAGGTGAACATTATAATCTTGTAAATGTCCAACAGTGTGAACAGTACACAGTGAACACACTGTTGGACATTTACACGATTATAATGTTCACCTAATTGGACACGTATATGGTCATGGACTAACAAATTTTTTTTTATGAGAATTATTCTCTCCTCTCATATGGTTATTACACTATCACATTGCACGTTTGATAGTCAAACATTTGTGTATTACCCCATCCTGATATTTATGTTTAGCGCTGCATTCTTTATTTCAATATTTTTCACATTGTCATTACATTGTTGATGCTGGCTGCTATATGTGTCATCTTATATTCTTTCCACAGTAGCGCAACAATACTGTAATTTCATACTTTTTCTATGTTTTAACTATGTTTGTTCTTTTTACTTTTATTATTAAACAAGCGTGATTTAATTGTACTTCTGTCTCAGTCTAATTTCATGGTTTCTGACATAGGCGAAGGCCATGAATTCAGAAGATACAGTCAATCCACTTGTTGGTAATATTTTTTCCAGATTGGATGAGCAAGATCATCGCATGGATCAGTTTGCCATAGCGTTACAAATGCTCCTGAGTCTCACCTGGAATCTCCCACTGTGACTGCTCCAGTACAACCTGAGCTGTAGGCTGTCCCTGCTGCTGCGCCAGTCTCTGTGCAGGCACCCGCCTCCAGTATTACCTATATAAGAGGTATGTCTGGTTCCACTCCACTTCCCCAGCAATTTGGAGGCGATCCAGTTCAATGCAGAGGGTTTCTCAACCAGGTTGAGATATACTTTGAGATGCTTTTAAGGAGTACTTGCAGAGGCCTCCTGTACATTTGCCTCTGAGCTTTGCAGTCCCACCCGTGCCTCCCTCACCTCCCATGCCTCCTGTTACCGAGTCGATCAGTGAAGATTAACCCAAGCACTTGGGCTTCACACATCTCTCTGTGGATGAGGAACCTTTAGGAGGAGGGAGAGATTGTGCCTTTATTGTGGCCAGGCAGGTCACTTTTTGAAGTCTTGTCCTACCCGTCCAGGGAACGCTCGAACCTTGAGGTCCTGTCATGGACAGACCTTAGGTGGCGTTGTTTTGTCCTCAGCTATCCAGAGGGATAAGCCCCTGGTTTCAGTCACCCTTTCTTGGGCTGAGTCATCCATCGAGATACAGGCTCTAATCAACTCTGGGGCTGCAGGCCTGTTTATTGATGCTGCCTTTGTATTGAAGCACTCAATTCGGCTGCAGCTGCGTGACACATTACTTGCCATTAAGGTCTTGATGGAAGACCTATACAGCCTGCCCATGTGACTCATGAGATGGTTCCATTGTCCATGGCAGTAGGGGCACTTCACTATGAGATAATCCAATTCCAAGTTACTTCCTCATCTGTTTCCGCTGGTTATTGGTTATCCTTGGTTACAGAGCACAACCCCTCTTTTGATCGGCTCTGTGCTGAGGTTCTCTCCTGGTCACCACAATGCAGTGAGACATGCTTCCAGAAGGTAGCCAAGGTCCTGTGCACCTCTTCACTCTCCTCCCTGCTGGAGGAGTACCGTGATTTTAGCGATGTCTTTGACAAAGGTCAAGCCTCCACATCGGCTGTATGATTGTGTAATTGACCATTTAACTTGGTGCCATACCCCCTCGTGGCCGGGTTTACCCTTTGTCAGTCTTGGAGGATAAGGCCATGAAGGAGTATGTTGCAAACGCACTTTCTCTAGGTTTCATCCACAAGTCCTCATCTCCTGCTGGTGCTGGTTTCTTCTTAGTGAAGAAGAGCAGTGAACTAGACCTTGTATTGATTATAGGGGTCTCACTCGTTTCATGATTAAGAATGTCTATCTAATTCCATTGATTACAGAGTTATTTGACCGCCTAAAGGGAGCAACGGTTTTCACAAAGCTTGATTTGAGAGGGGCACACAATCTCATGAGAATTAAGGAGGGCGACAAGTGGAAAACTGTGTTTAATACCAGAACAGGCCATTAGGAGTACCTCGTAATGCCTTTTGGCCTTTGTAACGCCCTGGCAGTTTTCCAGGAATTTATTAACGATGTCCTCCGAGATTTTTTGCAGTTATGTGTGGTGGTTTAGCTCGATGATATCCTCATATTTTCCAAGTCCCTGGAAAGCCACCACACAGATGTCTGTCGTGTGCTTCAGAGACTAAGAGAGAACAATCTCTATTGTAAACTCGAGAAGTGCGAGTTCCATCGTGAACAGGTTAAATTCCTGGGCTATGTAATTTTCACTGCTGGTTTTTCGATGGACCCAGAGAAACTTTCGGCAGTCCTACAGTTGCCCTGACCCGTGGGTTTACGTGCTCTGCAGCATTTCCTGGGCTTTGCCAACTATTATCGGAAGTTTATTCGAAACTTCTTATCTCTGGTCAAGCCCCTGACTGATATGACCAGAAAGGATGGTAACCCACAGAGTTGATCTCCGGAGTCCATTTAGGCCTTTGAGAGTCTCAAGGCTGCCTTTGTTTCTGCTCCTGTGTTGGCACATCCTGATCCTATGTTACCTTTTATCTTTGAGGTTGATGCTTCTGAGACTGGTGCTGGTGCCCTTCTGTCTCAAAGTCCTACCTCTGAAAGCACTATGCATCCTTGAGGCTACTTTTTCAAGAAATTGTTACCAGCGGAGCTCAATTACAAGATTGACAGAGAGCTGCTGGCGATCATTTTAGACCTGAAAGTATGGAGACATCTCCTCAAAGGTACCACTGTGCCGGTTCTTATTCTTACTGATTAAGAATTTAACAGTCTTGTCTGAGGCTAAATGCCTCTCTCCCAGAAGGGCACGATAGGCTCTTTTCTTGTCAAGTTTCAATTACGTTGCCTCATTCTTACCCGGTACTAAGAATGTAAGGGCTCTAGCCTTGTCACGACAATTTCCCTCCCCTTCCAAGTTGGAGTCGGTTCCAGTTCCTGTGATACCTTCTGATCATATTTTGGCTATGGTTCGCACCAGTCTCACTTCTCCTTTGGGTTACAAAATTCTTGCTGCTCAGGTCCATGCTCCTCCTGAGAAACCTTGTGACCTCTGCTTTGTCCCAGAGAGTCTCCGTACTGCCGTGCTCCAGTCTTACCATTCTCCCAGGGCAGCTGGCCACCCTGGGAAGAATCAACTGGTTTGGGCCATTTCCCAACAATTCTGGTGGCCTAGTTAATGTGCTGATGTAACTGCCTTAGTAGCTGCCTGTTTCGTGTGTGCTCAGAGTAAGACTCCACGACACCTTCCAGTGGGCCTCCTACAACCCATACCTAATAGAGAGAGGCCCTGGACCCACCTGTCTATGGATTTCATTGTGGAGTTACCCTACTCCCAAGGCAACACTGTTATACTTATGGTGGTTGACAAGTTCTCAAAGAGGTGTCATTTTATTCCACTTAAGAAGTTGCCCACTTCTAAGGAACTGGCTTCCATTTTTGCTCGGGAGATCTTTCACCTACATGGGCTAGCCAAGGTGATTGTCTCGGTCAGGGGTAGTCAGTTTGTGTCCCGGTTCTGGCGAGCCTTTTGTGCTCAGTTGGGAATTCAGCTTGCCTTCTCTGCGTATCACCCGCAGTCTAATGTGGCCGCAGAACGAGCCAATCAGACCTTGGAGAAATTCCTACATTGCTATATTTCTGACCATCATAACAACTGGACAGACCTATTACCGTGGGCAGAGTTTGCTCACAACAGTGCCTTGAATTCTGCTTCCCAATTGTCCCCGTTCATGGAGAATTTCCAACCTTCCATGTTGTCTGACTTGTTTGTTCTGCAGAGTATTCCTGCATTAGAGGAGCATCTCCATGGTCTTTGTTCGACTTGGGCACAAGTTCAGAAGGCTTTGTGTCATGCTAATGATAGAAGAATGATACAGACTCCATTCTGACCATAGATGCCTGCCTGCGCCTTCCAACCAGGTTGGGGACAGGGCTTCGTGTTCCGTCACTGAAGTTTGCACCTTAGTTTATTGGGCATTTCTCGTATTCTTCGCAGGATTAACCCAGAGGCTTACGCATTAGACCTTCCTTCTAATATGCATATTTCAAATGTATTTTATGTCTCCTTATTAAAACCTTTGGTCTGCAATCACTTTACCACCTGGGTGCCATGTCTTCACCCTGTACAGGTTGAGAACCATGAGGAGTATGAAGTACAGTCCATTGTTGGCTCCCGTAGGCTCTGTGGGTGCATACAGTACTTGGTTCATTGGAAAGGTTACAGTCTGGAGGAACGCTCTTGAGTCTAATCCTCGGACATACATGCCCTCTGTGATTTTCATAGATGTTTTCCCCTCAAGGCTGGTGGTCCTCCGAGGGGGAGGGGTCATTGAGGAGGGGGTACTATCAGGGCTGGTCTCAGCCCTTTCTTCTCTGAGCTGGCTGCTCAGCTGTCGGCTAATTGTCAGCTCCCATCTCTCTCCACAGTTACCCAGCTGTTTATGATCCTGCTCCTCAGTCCTGCCTTCTTAAGCCATCCAGTCTAGAGGAGCTTTGCTCACATCACAAGAAACTATCTCCTGCATTCCTGTTTAAAGACTGGCTTTGCTGACATCCCTTCTGGCTCCAGATCCTGCTTGCTGTTCCACTACTTGGATCCCTGACTTCTGCTTGGCTGACTATCCATTCCAGTTACTGAACTTTGGCTATGTTTTGACTACATTTGTTCTTTTTACTTTTATTATTAAACAAGTGTGATTTACCTGTACTTTTGTCTCAGTCTGATTTCATGGTTTCTGACTCTCACACCACAACAAATCTCTTCATTCCAGCCACACCTCCCGCATCTATGCTGGAGAGGATGTGGAGAAGAATGATCCCTCCTCCATATCTTATGGAGCTGTTCCAAGTTAAGCAACTTTAGGAGAGAGACCTTTAACATTATCTCGGAAATTGCTCACTCTACCATTCCCATGACCCTGGGCCTAGCGCTACTTAATCTCACTATAGAAACCATCCCCCCAGAGGTGCACACACAAATTACTCACATCCTTTTGTCAGCAGGACTGACGATCACCAGACTTTGGAAATCCACCACTACACCATCCATAGAGGCCATGGTCCAATTAACTCACACCCACTATTTGTACGATACAATACTGTCCCCATCCAGGACAGCTTACATTCACTCCCATAGAACATAGTCTCCTTGGATGGACTGGTACTCACACCACTTCCCCATTCCCCAATATATTACTTCTAAGTGATATCCGTAGGTACTATTCCTCCTCTTCACTCTTTTTCCCACTTTAACTGTTCTCCCATCCCTTACTCTCCTTTCCTTTTTGCAAGTACTATTTGCTTGTACTTCAGAGCACTCACAAAGTCTTTACTTCAAGTATGGTTTTAGATTATTGCATGTTACACTGGTTGTTTCTTTTGATATCTGCTGACTACATTGTGGTCATACATTTGTATTGCTCTGTATATCCATGCTTTACCGTTATATGTTATGCATTTTTTTGAAAAATTCTCAATAAAAAATAGAAGCTGTTAGTACACTGTCAATCTAACAATTATTGGCTTGTTAAATGGTATCTCAAAGGATACTGGCTGAGTGTTCCTGGATGAAGGATGGAAAGTTCACTTAATCATCCCTGCACGTTACACAAAGCTGAGAAATGGAAATTATTCTGTTATTGACCCACCAGTTTTTATCTTTTTCCAGATGTAACCTCAATGTAACTCTTATAAAATTGTGTATAGTTTACATAAATACAAAGCAAAAAATTAGCATTCAATAAATCAAATTAGCATCTGTATAAAAAAAGAAAGTATGAACTCAATTCTTTGAAGAAAATTCAAGTCATTATACATAATAAACCTATCAAAACATGTATAAATGTTATGTACTGTATGTAACTGTTCTTTGGATACTGGTAACATTTCATGCATGGATGAATATCTAGCTCCAGTGCCACTGGTTTATCCCGATAACATATTCCTTCAAAGCAGAATTATGTAATTGCACACATGTATTTATTTATTCAAACTGTTTTTATTAAGTTTTATCACAGTACAGAGAATAGAGGAAGTTGAAACATAAAGTTTGTTGCATGAAAGTATATGTACAAATGATTTTAACAGGTTATGTGGCTATACCTGTAATCGTAATTCCCATTAAGTCACTCTATTCTCAGACAAAAGGAAAAATAAACGGAAATAGAAGCGAAGAGAAAAACATAAGAACTAGAGTTGCGAGGGTATGTTTATGCACGATTCATTAAGTTTTCCTGAACTCGGTATCAGTGGATATACAAACAAGGTGTGGAAACAGTGTGATATAATTTGGATCACATTAATACAAGGAAAAAAAATAGAAACGGTGATCAAGTCATTTACTGTGGACGTGTGAAGGATTTCTAAATGGCCCAGTTAGATTCATATCTAGATTGAGAACCATCTCTGTATGCCAGGATCTTTTCATATTCTGCTATGATGTTGACCTTCGTGGTGAGCTCTCTTATGCTGGGAATTTCATTTGTTTTCCATTTACTCATTATTGCAGATCGCGCAGCAAAGAGTATATGCATTGCTATTGATCTAACAGATATTGGGTACCCAAACATATTAATGCTCAGTATAACTTGTTCAATGTTGGGATGTATAAAGACTCCAGTGACCCATGATATTAATTGGAATGTTTCTGACCAAAAACTACAGAGGTGGAGACATTCCCACACCATATGTGTCAGTGTGCCTGCTTGACCACATCCTCTCCAGCATTGGTTTGAGTTGGTGTCAGAGAATTTTGCAATTATGCATGGAGTGAAATGCCACCTTAGAAGAAATTTTTGTGCTAATTCCTCACAGTTGGAGCAACATGAGAATTGGCAATTGCAATTAATCGCTGAAATCAATTGTTTATCTGAGAATACTTTACCTAATTCTCTTTCCCATTTAAGTAGGGGGTGGATTTGACAAAGGTGGATTTAGAGTTGAGTATATTGTATATCAGGGATATACCTTTCGCTTTTGGGTTAGTGGAGTGCAGGTACTTCCACATTTGCGTGGATATTGGTGTGTGGGTGCGGTTCAATTGCTGATAAAATGAAGAGATCTGGGCGTATGTAAAGAACTCTGAGGTTGTAATGTGATACTTATTTTGTATGTCTGTGAAGGGCAGAATTTTGCCATTAATTGTGAGTTTTTTTAGATAATGGATATCTTTTCTTATCCATTGGTTCAGGGATATGTTCAGAATTAGCCATTTGAGAGATTCTAGTAGAATGGGAACGTTGGTAAATAGTGAGGTGGGGTTCTCTGTCTCTCTCAGATATGCCCATGCTTGGACTGTTGCTTGTATGGTAGGGTGGTCAATCACGAACGCTGTGTGGGGCAAGTTATATGCTATAAGAGGGGAAAGCTGTGATTTGGGAGATAAGCATGCGCGTTCCAATTGATACCACAATTTTGTGTCTGTGTTTTCAAACCAGCTTCTGAGCTGGTCCAATATCGCTGCTGTATAGTAATCTTTTAAAACTGGTAAACCCAACCCTCCCACTGCTTTGTGTTTTCTCTGTAGAATAGGGGGGGCATGTAGCCTTACTTCCTGCCCATATAAAATTTGGAAAATTGTCTTTGCATAGACATAAAGAAAGATATGGGTAAAGGAATCGGGTGTGCCCTAAAGTAGTAAATAATTTTTTGGAGTAGTAACATCTTATACACCGCTAGGCAACTGGACCAGGAGATAAAGTGTTTTTGAATTCTGGATATTTCCTGTTGAATTGAGATTAGTGGGATATAAATGTATGACGGTGATTCTGCGCTTAGCAGTAAGAGACAAGGAAAAAAGAAGGGACTGCTGCCCCCCTATAAATGAAAATCACCTAGGTGAAATCCAAAAATGGGTAATGTTCTAAACAGGGGAATTGGCGCTGTCCGGCTATATGCGCATAAAAGGATACATAAATAATTTTTTTTTAAAATAAATAAAATAAGAATGCTTGTAAAAGAGGTGGTGCGTGTAAACAATGCGTAACAGGGGCTAGGGTGTATCAAATACAAACAATACCCCTAGTAGATAATACAATAAGGTGCAATGTGCTCCTAAAAATGAAGAATGTGCCTTAATCTCAATTTATCAAATATCCATGTGTGTATAAAGAAATGTGCCCACAAATGCAAGGTGTATAAAATGCAAACAATATCCCTGGCAGATGATGCAGTAAAGTGCGACGTGCTCCTAAACAAATATGTAAATGTACCTTAACCTCAATATATCACGTTCCATGTGTGTATAAAGAAATGTGCCCACAAGTGAACAAACAATTATGGAAATCAAGACAGTATTTTGCAAATCAAGCAAACAATTGTAGCATTGAAAATGGAAAAAATATAAATAGAAGAAATCCCCAACAGGTGTGCATAAAAATCGGGAATTTAAAAATGTGTGTATATAAAAAAGTGTGTGAAACATAAATGTCCAAGATCAAAGTCCCAAAAATGTGTCCTTTTGGTGAAAAAACGTGATCTCGGCTTTAACTGATATGGTCCCCGTCCTCCACTGCACCCCCACTCGTGCTTGCACTCACCGGACTACCTCACCCCTGCAGAGCTAAAAGGCATGTGTGGAAAAATTGCGCGATGGCGAATCCAGAAAGCGTTCCTCCGTCTGGGGGTGTTTTATCCTTAGTAATATCCCCAATAACGAACATCCATATAAAGTGAGGAAAAAGGAAACTTCATAGCGTAAATTCACAAAAATTCGATTTTATTGATAAAAGTCCATGACAATCGTGGTAAAAATTAAATTAAAACCAGTGTAAAAAACCATATAAAAAGCACCGGAGCTAACAATGCTCCAGAAGCCGGCTCTCAGCTGTTGAGCAGCGTGGTGTGGCGTGCGTTCCACCGCCCACAGCTGGAAACCGGAACAAACACAAAGAGGTACTGACGTGTGCGTATCACGAGGCCATGCTTTACGCGTTTCGTCATCAAGACGTCATCTGAGGCGCCTTCAGCTATTACCCTAACAGTAACTATCGTGGCTGAAAGCATTTCTGGTGGAAATGAAGCTTTGGACATTGCTGCATCAAAAACCTGTTTTAGGTATAAAGATAATACACTATTGAATAATTGGTAATAGTCGGATGAATAGCCATCAGGTCCCGGCAACTTGTTGTGAGGCAGGGGTTGATTTAGTAAGGATAGGTCTGTTTGTGAGAGTGTGGGTAGTTTTACTGACGTAAGGAAGTCAGATATCATGTCGTCCGTTGGCTGATGTGCATCGGGGTCATTTTTGGATTATAAAGTGATTCATAATAATCACTGAAGGCATCTGCTATTTCTTTTGGGTTGGAGACTATGTCCCCTGTTTTGAAATTTTCCATGTGTGGGATTCTTTGTTTGATTTCCCTTTCCTTTAATTGATTGGTCAGCAGTTTCCCTGCATTATTCCCACAGCTGTAAATGTGAGCTTTCAATGAGCGAAGTTGGCTATCTTGCTGGGATATCCAGTGTGCACGCAGTTCTTGTCTGGTGAGAAAGAGTAGTTCTCTAATTTTTTGTGTGGTGGGTAGGTTTACTGACGTAAGGAAGTCAGATATCATGTCGTCCATTGGATGATGTGTATCGGGGTCATTTTTAAGATTATAAAGCGATTCGTATAAATCGCTGAAGGCATCTGCTATTTCTTTTGGGTTGGAGACTATGTCCCCTGTTTTGGCATTTTTCATGTGTGGGATTCTTTGTTTGATTACCCTTTCCTTCAATTGATTGGCCAGCAGTTTCCCCGCCTTAGTCCCACAACAGTAAATGTGAGCTTTCAATGAGCGGAGGCGGCTATCCTGCTGGGATATCCAGTGTGCACGCAGTTCTTGTCTGGTGAGAACAGTAGTTCTCTAATTTTTTGTGTGGTGGTTTGTTTGTTGAGGTTTTCTAGGAGTTGAATTTGAGACAGCAAGTTGTTGAGCCACTTTGTCCACTGCTTTTTTTTAGTTTTGCACTTAGTTGGATAAGCAAACCTCTTATATAGACCTTATGGGTGTTCCATACAGTAGTGTGAAGGGATCACCAACCGAAGGGGCGTTGAGTTAGAAGAACTCCTTAAGGGCTCCAAAAATTAGTTTTGTGTTTTCAGGTTGAGAAAGGGTGTAAATGTCATTGTGCCATCTATTTGCCCTAGTTTCGGTACAGCGCTCCCCCAAAACTGATGGAAATAGGGGCGTGATCAGATCAGGTAATAATATGTATCTCAGATTTGACAATCTTTTGCAGCATAAACTTATCTACTAGAAATAGCTCTATACGTGAATACATATGGTGCACATTGGAAAAAAAACGTAAAGTCTCTTTCTGTGTAGTGATGGCATCTCCATACATCAAACAATCCAGAGGATGAGATAAACTGGGCTAGTGTTGCCCTGCATTGTTGAATTCGTGTGGAACTTGAGAGATCCAAGTCTTTATCTGGAATTGTATTGTAAGTCCCCACACATGATCACATGACCTTGTCTTATGGAAGATACTTTTTTCCAGTTCTTTTTAAAAAAGGTTAGCTGTTTCCTGTTTGAGAGGTAGAGGTTAACCAATGTATATTTGAATTTTTTGATTTCACAGATGAGAATTATATATTTGCCCGATTCGTTTAGATAAGTATCTAAGTGTTTGAATGGTGTGGAAACTTTGATGGCTATTGCGACTCCCCTTTTTTTGGGGGCCATTGGCCAAATATACGTGTGGGGAATTTGTGGTTCTGAAATGTTGGAGAATTGTGAGACAAAAAGTAAGTCTCTTGAAAGCAAACAATGTCACTGTTGAGCCTTATCGCTTCCTTCCAGGCCATTTGTCATTTGTGAGGGCTATTCAAGCCCTTCACATTGTTGCCTTATGAGTTTATATGAAATCTCCATTAATAACTGTAAAATATTGTAATAATGAAGATATTTCATTTAGCTGGCATCTATGAAAGCCAGGCAAAAAGGGTTTCATTTTGCTAAGAGCAGAGAATGTGGGCCAAGGTTTGTATATGCAAACAATGGAGAGCCAATTCCATTGTTCTACACCTACTCCTTTGAAAGGGTGCCATGCTGGGATATGCATTGGACCTAACTTCCTGGGGAAATGCAATTAACACACTTGGCCAACATAGTTACAAGGATTTCCATGAAAGGGGGCCGACTTATGGAGTAAGCCCTCCAATCATGATCCAAGCTAGGCCAACCAATGAGACATCAGCTTGATTTGATATACTCAGAGCCAAGGGGGAGGTAACCCCTCTCTTTCTGATAGACCAGCAAGCTGAAAGGACCTTTGGTAAGGATGGGTAATTATGGGAAAGGAATGCCCTTTTACTTGTAACTAAATATGTGTGTAGATTACTGTATTGAGGAATATACCCTGTATTCCTTCATGTAAATACTTTATTTCAACCTAATATTTTCTTCCTTGGTGTAAGACAATAGATAGACGATTGTGTATTAGCTAGACTTTCAACTGCGTCCTAATAAATGTTATTATATTTGAAGCTTTCACTCTTGGTTGAAAAGAACTCTTATTTTTTTTTTGGAAAATTCTTTTTATTCACATTTTGTTTAATAACAACAATAACAAAACCCCAATAATAGCCCCCCTCCCCCCTCCCTCTTCCCCATTGTGCAATGCCCCAGAAATTCCATACAGTCTAACACAATTTCTTGCCCTTTCAGCGTACTTAGATTAGTTTAACAATTCCAACATATGTAGAATCTAAAGCAGCACTACAAACATTTAGTTGCTATTAAGCCTGACAAATCGAGGAAAGCTGGAAGCCGCACACCGGTATAGTGATGAATGCTTTATTTAAAAAGCTGGATCATGAAGACACACAAAACTTGACAGCAGAAGCGTACAAAAGCAGCTGACGCGTTTCACACTACAATGAGTGCTTATTCATAGCTGACATATATGGGGGTACATAACATATTTATAGCCTAAGTTGAAAACCTATATGGTCATGTGATAGTATTAATCATTGACAGCAGCTGGAAATCAATCATGTCAAATTCTCGGCACCTGTTGTTAAACTCATAGGCTTAAACAGTGAGGACTCCCATGTGAATGATATATAGGTGGCAGTGGAAAAAGGAAAAATAATAAATGAATAGTGAATAAAAAAATAAAGAAATAGTAAACGAGCATATAAGAGAAAATAATTATTAGTGTGTGAAGTATAATTATGTATGGTGTTTCTTATATGCAAAAGAGTGTATATGGATGGGGATATATAAACAAGATATAAAAGAAAAATGTGTCAATAAAGATAATGTGAACACTGAAAAAATCGTTATACCAATAAATTTATTTCTAAAGATAAAGTGAACATTTAAACATGTGTAAATGTTATATGCACGATATATAAGAAAAGAATGTCAAAAATATATATAGATAAAGGGATTTTTTATATAAAAAAAAATATATAAAAAAAATATATATGAAAAAAGTGTTATAAAAAAAGTGTTATAAAAAAACTTGTGTGATTATACATGTGTGGTCACGTGATGTGTGCACAAAATAATCGCTTGCAAGGAGCAATGTATGTGTTAGAACTAGGAAATGTAACCAATGAATATGTGTCATGTATATCCAAATAAATTAAAAGTGGAAAATAACGATTTTAATGAATAATATTGTTGAGTGAAAGAGAAAAATTAGATTAGTAAGGTAGCATTATGTGAGGTGTGTTTAAAAGCCATAGTACTAAATGGCATTGTATGATATATGCATTTAAAAGCCATAGCACTTGGATCTGAATGAGAATCGGCTTGTATATGTTCTCATGAGCGACCAAAGTTTGAATTTTGAATTTCGAATCCTGGTCCGCAGTGCTGACCAGGATGAATGTAAGGATATGGATGAAAGGAGGATAGGTTAGTAAAAATCTTTCTGACAAAAGCAAAGGTCGCTGTCAGCAACAAGCTAAGAAGCCAGGATGACTCATGTTCAAAGTGGCTTGCTTGTGTGCATGTGTCTGCCATATACGATATATGTATTTAAAAATCATGGTGTTTAGATCTAAATGAGAATCGGCTAGTGGATGCTCTCGTAAGCGACCAAAGTTTGACTTAGATCCTGGTCCGCAGTGCCGAGCAAAACACTCATATCAATGCAATGCCGACCAGGATAAATGTGAGGATATAAATGAGAAAAAGATAAATTAGTAAAAGTCTTTATAACAGAAACAAAGATCGCTATCAGCAGCAAACAGAAAAGCTGGGATAATTCTTATCCAAATGGGCTTGTATGTGTGCATGTGTCTGCCTTTGTCCATTCATAGGCTGGATGTGTGAAAACTTGTTTCAGTCTGTGTGAGATATATATGGAGAACACGGATGTCAGTAGATGGAAAGGAAAAAGGAACGTAAAACAGATGTCATCCGTTACTATTCTTCTATATAAAAAGTAGCTAACATTGACTGTTGATGACAATACAGCTGTGTGTTGAAAAATACAGGAATGAAACAATGTTGATAGTTTTTCATGGGCAGACATTTAGCTCAAGGAACAAGTCCGATCTAAAGCAGAAAAGTGAAAATGAGAGATTTTACTCAATCATATCAGTGATATGGAGAGACTAATCTAAGACTGTAAAAACTTTCTTAGTACTTGGTCAAGACTAAATGACATAATAAATGAACAATTCCAACAATATTAAAATTATGTTGTTCACAAAAAAACTATACTGCGCTTATCAGGACTGTGGACGTATTTCAAATGATCAATAAACATATTTGAATAATCACATGACAAAGAAGATATTTCTAAAGTATGCTAATATTGAATATATGTTTAAACCACTAGTCCTGACCTAAAAGGAATTCTTTTGTGTGTATGGGAATCCACAAATGGAAGGACATTTATGTGTTATTATATATATATTTTTTTTTATATATAAATTATTATATTTCTATATGAATTAACTATTGTCCCAACTGATGTGGATTCCACAGAGAACTCTCATAAGGTTGTGGATTATGTGTGTTAAAGACCACAATGGATTATATGTATAAAATGTGTATATAAAGTCCTATTGATTGGGACACGTTCAATGTCCATAAAGTTATAAGGGACAAACACGTGTGTGAACGGTAACAATCAAAGGTACAACCTAGTTGATCGAATCTTCTGACAATAGATATACGATGAGGGAACAGGTGATGGAAGAGAAAATTTCGGTATTCTAATAGAGACTATAATGGGGATTAGGATGTAACAGAACACGGGGAGGATACATGTCAAGATTTTACTCATAATAATAGGAAACATCCCATTCAAAATTCAAGCCTAATGGAATGGGGTCCTTTTGATACGTCATTTCAGAAAATTGGAACATCTTATGGCTAGAGAAATCAGAGCCTTCTGGGACATCAGCTTTTTATCAGACTACCTGTCATCAGCACAAATACCACGAGGATTACGAATAAAAAAATTCCCCACTTCTGAATTGTTTAATGATCAATTCAAAAAAGAATGGACGGACACTTTAGATACATGTTCTTTCAAACTAATGAACATCCTTATTTCTTCTAAACAAAAAGAAGTGGAGATATTACAGTCTGACATGTCTCAGATCCAAAAAGAACTTTCCTCTCTGCAAAACCATACGGCATTTATAGACCTTGATGGCCGTTTAAACAATAAATTAAACAAAATGGAAAAATCAGTCATTGCTACCAAAAGAGGCAAGATGGCTCGAGATAAAAACGATTATGAGAGCAACAGAGTCTACATATGGAAGAGACCAGTGTTCACTCCAAATCGATCACGCAGAAACCGAGGGAAGCAAGTTAGCTTCTCCGATCAAGACAGTGAAATAGGAGATGACACTCTCGCACACACAATGACCGACTCCTCTCCAGATCGTTCCACAGATCACATAGAACCAGTGAGAAACAACAGCCATCAGAATACCGGAAACCCTCGCAGGTCAGGTCAAACAAAGAAAAAGAAATCATCTATAAGAAAACAAGAAGGGGCGGCAGGAGACATAAGAACCTCAAACGATGGACATTACAGTCTACGGGGCAAAATGAAGAAATAAAACTTAGTGTTCTGAACATTTCAAAAAGAACTTTAAGAGAGGAGGAAATCAACCTCCTAGCAAGGGGTTTGAACTTTTGCCCAAATAGACACTTTGATTTGTTTAAAACAATTTTGGATGTAAACAAATTCTCCCGCACCTTGACACTTAGAAAACATTTCCTTAATTCCTCTGTGGAACAAGAAGTTGCTGTGGACACTGATGGCATAGGTGAGTCCCTTCCTTCACCGATAAACTTTACTGAAACTTGTGTATTGAATGATCTAATTGATTTAATGGAGGAATCCGATCCCTCCCCCGTCGATCCCACTGATTTACCTAACAAATTATCGTTTAGATCTAAATTTAGATCACATTTTTATCCAGTGGCATCCAGAGGGAGAGATATGGATTTGTTCCAAAAAATGGTGGAGAATGATTTAACTCGCCTGGCCCGCAGTTGCCACAGACAACCCATTGTAGACAACCTCACACAAAATGAAAGAGCAGCCCTCAAATCTTTAACTTCAGATATCAATATAGTAATAAGGAATGCAGACAAGGGTGGGGTTGTGGTCGTACTAGACACTAAAACATACAAACAAGAGGCACTACGTCAATTATCTGACACATACACATACCAATCACTCCCATCCAATCCCACCATATCGTTTAAAAATAAACTCTCTTCTCTTCTTGATAGAGCAATCTCTGCAGGCATTTTTTCACCTCAAGACAAGGAACTTTTTATTCCAGAACATCCCATTATGCCCATTTTCCACCATTTACCAAAAATCCACAAAGGACTTCACCCCCTCACAGGTCGACCCATTGTTGCGGGCATAGGATCTCTAAATGAACGTTTGGGTGAGTGGGTGGATTCCCAACTACAACCTTTGGTAACCAGCTTGCCTGGTTACTTAAGAGATACAAAACATCTATTGAACAAACTTCAAAGCTTTAAATGGGATAACCACTACAAGTGGATCAGTTGTGATGTTAGTAGCCTCTATTCTAGCATCCCACACCACCTGGGCCTTCAGGCAGTTGCCTGGGCCATCAAGAAATCGGGCAAATATTCTCTCACATTGCAGGAATTTATTTTACAAGCCCTGGAGTATTTACTCACCCACAACTTTTTCATGTTTGACGGGGGCTATTATCTCCAGAAATGCGGGGCCTCTATGGGGGCAAAATTTTCGCCCTCACTCGCCAACATCCTTATGGGTTGGTGGGAGAGGTCCCGCATTTTTGGACATGATAGCCCCCGCCGTTTAGACACAGTCTTCTACTGTCGCTTCATTGATGACCTGTTATTTATTACATCAGATGGGGATGCGGACCTTGATACTTGGTTATCTTATTTTAATAACAACGATCTGAACTTGAAATTCACGGGTACAATACGATCTCACAGTATAGAATTTCTGGATGTCAAACTCACAGGCACAGGAGGTTCTATACATACCACTCTGTACAGGAAACCCACCGCGGGAAATACTCTTTTGAGAGCAGACTCTGCACACCCTAAGCATACTATCCGAGGTGTACCATATGGTCAATTTTTGAGGCTAAGACGCCTTTGTAGCACATCTGAAAGCTTCCAAATGGAAGCGAACAACATGGCCCAGCGTTTTAAGGCTCGAGGATATGGAGATGCCCTGGTTAATAAAGCATTCACCAGGGCCAGCACTATCCCCAGACAGTCATTTTTACAGGACAAAAAACCACCACGTTCTTCCCTCAATAACACCCCAGTTTTTTCAACACCTTACAGTGCAGAGTTCAACAAAATTAAAAATACAATTACTCGATATCTTCCCATCTTGTCAAATGACTCTGTGTATGACAAAATCCTCTCCAAAGGTATAAAGGTGGTTTCTCGCAGAGCACCCACTTTGGGGAGCTCTTTGTCACCCAGCCTTTTGTCAACTGAAACATCTAAATCTAACTGGTTAAAATTTGTAGGCAACTACAAATGTGGCAAAAGAGGTTGCAATTATTGCAGCCACATTAGAAAAGGCAAACAGATAATATCTTGTACAAATGGTAAAGTCTTCAACATCTCCTCATTCATAAACTGTAATACTCAATATATAGTATATGTTATCACCTGTGACATCTGTCAAATACAATATGTAGGACGCACGACGCGACGTCTTAGAGATCGTCTATATGATCACTTATACGACATAGAAAAGGATAAACTAACCAACGTATCTAAACACTGGATCTTTGTGCATCAGAAGGACACGTCGAGCCTTTATATTCAAGGAATAGAGAAAATTGTAACACCTATTAGAGGGGGGGATAGATTTCAATTACTTTGCAAACGCGAAGTATATTGGATATTTTTATTGAACACCAGAATTCCATTAGGCTTGAATTTTGAATGGGATGTTTCCTATTATTATGAGTAAAATCTTGACATGTATCCTCCCCGTGTTCTGTTACATCCTAATCCCCATTATAGTCTCTATTAGAATACCGAAATTTTCTCTTCCATCACCTGTTCCCTCATCGTATATCTATTGTCAGAAGATTCGATCAACTAGGTTGTACCTTTGATTGTTACCGTTCACACACGTGTTTGTCCCTTATAACTTTATGGACATTGAACGTGTCCCAATCAATAGGACTTTATATACACATTTTATACATATAATCCATTGTGGTCTTTAACACACATAATCCACAACCTTATGAGAGTTCTCTGTGGAATCCACATCAGTTGGGACAATAGTTAATTCATATAGAAATATAATAATTTATATATAAAAAAAAAATATATATATAATAACACATAAATGTCCTTCAATTTGTGGATTCCCATACACACAAAAGAATTCCTTTTAGGTCAGGACTAGTGGTTTAAACATATATTCAATATTAGCATACTTTAGAAATATCTTCTTTGTCATGTGATTATTCAAATATGTTTATTGATCATTTGAAATACGTCCACAGTCCTGATAAGCGCAGTATAGTTTTTTTGTGAACAACATAATTTTAATATTGTTGGAATTGTTCATTTATTATGTCATTTAGTCTTGACCAAGTACTAAGAAAGTTTTTACAGTCTTAGATTAGTCTCTCCATATCACTGATATGATTGAGTAAAATCTCTCATTTTCACTTTTCTGCTTTAGATCGGACTTGTTCCTTGAGCTAAATGTCTGCCCATGAAAAACTATCAACATTGTTTCATTCCTGTATTTTTCAACACACAGCTGTATTGTCATCAACAGTCAATGTTAGCTACTTTTTATATAGAAGAATAGTAACGGATGACATCTGTTTTACGTTCCTTTTTCCTTTCCATCTACTGACATCCGTGTTCTCCATATATATCTCACACAGACTGAAACAAGTTTTCACACATCCAGCCTATGAATGGACAAAGGCAGACACATGCACACATACAAGCCCATTTGGATAAGAATTATCCCAGCTTTTCTGTTTGCTGCTGATAGCGATCTTTGTTTCTGTTATAAAGACTTTTACTAATTTATCTTTTTCTCATTTATATCCTCACATTTATCCTGGTCGGCATTGCATTGATATGAGTGTTTTGCTCGGCACTGCGGACCAGGATCTAAGTCAAACTTTGGTCGCTTACGAGAGCATCCACTAGCCGATTCTCATTTAGATCTAAACACCATGATTTTTAAATACATATATCGTATATGGCAGACACATGCACACAAGCAAGCCACTTTGAACATGAGTCATCCTGGCTTCTTAGCTTGTTGCTGACAGCGACCTTTGCTTTTGTCAGAAAGATTTTTACTAACCTATCCTCCTTTCATCCATATCCTTACATTCATCCTGGTCGGCACTGCATTGACATGAGCGTTCTACTCAGCACTGCGGACCAGGATTCGAAATTCAAAATTCAAACTTTGGTCGCTCATGAGAACATATACAAGCCGATTCTCATTCAGATCCAAGTGCTATGGCTTTTAAATGCATATATCATACAATGCCATTTAGTACTATGGCTTTTAAACACACCTCACATAATGCTACCTTACTAATCTAATTTTTCTCTTTCACTCAACAATATTATTCATTAAAATCGTTATTTTCCACTTTTAATTTATTTGGATATACATGGCACATATTCATTGGTTACATTTCCTAGTTCTAACACATACATTGCTCCTTGCAAGCGATTATTTTGTGCACACATCACGTGACCACACATGTATAATCACACAAGTTTTTTTATAACACTTTTTTTATAACACTTTTTTCATATATATTTTTTTTATATATTTTTTTTTTATATAAAAAATCCCTTTATCTATATATATTTTTGACATTCTTTTCTTATATATCGTGCATATAACATTTACACATGTTTAAATGTTCACTTTATCTTTAGAAATAAATTTATTGGTATAACGATTTTTTCAGTGTTCACATTATCTTTATTGACACATTTTTCTTTTATATCTTGTTTATATATCCCCATCCATATACACTCTTTTGGATATAAGAAACACCATACATAATTATACTTCACACACTAATAATTATTTTCTCTTATATGCTCGTTTACTATTTCTTCATTTTTTTATTCACTATTCATTTATTATTTTTCCTTTTTCCACTGCCACCTATATATCATTCACATGGGAGTCCTCACTGTTTAAGCCTATGAGTTTAACAACAGGTGCCGAGAATTGACATGATTGATTTCCAGCTGCTGTCAATGATTAATACTATCACATGACCATATAGGTTTTCAACTTAGGCTATAAATATGTTATGTACCCCCATATATGTCAGCTATGAATAAGCACTCATTGTAGTGTGAAACGCGTCAGCTGCTTTTGTACGCTTCTGCTGTCAAGTTTTGTGTGTCTTCATGATCCAGCTTTTTAAATAAAGCATTCATCACTATACCGGTGTGCGGCTTCCAGCTTTCCTCGATTTGTCTGCCTCATCTTGCATCAGCCAGCACCTGGGACTCTTCCCTCTTGAAGGATAATACTACACTGGCGTTCATCTCCCCTGGTCTGCGCCTACCTGAGGGGTGGGACCCCTCTCTGCTTATCTTGCTTTTCTGGATTTATTGCTATTAAGCCTATCAGGCCTCTTCAGTTATTGTAAATTCCTTTCATGCGACGTGCAATTCGTCAGATATAGAGTAACACAGTAAGTTATACAGTAGCATCCGAGGAGAGCCAGGATTGCCATATCTTCTCAAATTTTTTTGGGCACCCTCTGCTTAGATATGTTGCCTTATATAACGGTAATACTTTATTCACTATACCTTTCCAGAAAGCTAATGATGGGGCCTCAGGTTTTTTCCAGTGTAAAAGGATAGCTTTGCGTGCATAAAACAAAGTGAGAGAGAGCATGGTTCGCTGTGCTCTTAGTGGAGCTATTTCTTCCACCAGGCCCAACAGACATACTGATATTGTCATGGGGACAGGCAGAGAAATCAGTCCCTGAATGGTTTTGGTAACCCCTGTCCGAAATTCCTGTATCTGCCGACACTGCCAAAATACATGGTCGAAATCCGCGTCTGCTGTGGTGCGAAAAGAACTCTTATTTAATCCACATCATATCTATGAGATATGAAAAATCTTAAATGTAGATTTTTCAGGGTAACAGATGGCGACCACTGGAGTAGATTACAAGACTGAAAGTATTTAATATAATACCGAGATTTGTGTAAGGTAGATTAAGGTAATTGGGGGGAATTTAAACTGAGTCAGTTTGTCCCAGAAATTGGAGGTCAGAACAATCTTATCTAGAGAAAATTATAGGTAAATGTTTGTTTTATTAGTGGGTATTAGATGAACTCTAAAAAGGAGGGAGGATACACCACATATTTTGTTTTGCTTAATATCCCGTAATTATACTTGAAAAAAGTACTTTGGATGTAACATTATAATCCGGATAAATGTAATGGGGAGGAAGTACAGAGCAGGAAAATTTTTTTTTTTGTTTTGTTTTGTTTTTGTTTCTTTTGTGCTCACCAAGCTTCATTGCTCTCTATCTAACCAGGGTTTGAGTGTGCTGCATGGTGAGTACATGTGTTTCATTGGAAAGACACCGATTGAGGGTGGTCTTAGTTTTGTTGAAAAGGTTCAACAGATTTTTGTTTTTAATTTAAATGGTGTGTCCACTAAAGGCATAGTATTATGTGTAGGACATTGGAAATGAGCTACAAGAGAGTAGTTTGGTTCATTTGTTTGTTTTTTTTAGCTGTGGGAATTTACAAGCAGTAATATTTTCATTGGCGTGAGTTAAAGTACAAAACGGTGGACGTCTTGTTACTGAAGCTAATATTTGATAAAGATTATTATTATAGGGTATAAGGTGCCTCTAGCATACTGTATTATACCTTGAAATTTTTTTTTAAGGATAAACCCTATGCAAAAAGAAATTGATGATCTGAGTTTGTGGTAGATTGTTTTTTTTTTAAACTGAATTTGGTTTAACATTGGTGTAAACACGGCTGTGTTTACCTTTCTATTGTAAACCTAGAGGGCTACCCACCCTATTTGATCCTGGTGGCCTTACTATTGTTCCTGGTATCCCCTGGGTCTATTGTTTTGCGGGTGTAGGCTCAGACAAGGTAAACTACAGTCTATTGTGTGTAGGCTACAGGCTAGTGAGTGTGTCTCCACTAAGCTGAAAGATTGTGTTATTGAGAGCTGAAAATATCTTTTATTTTCTTCACTTTACTGTATTTTCTGAATTTTATTCTGTTTGAGTTTCTGTTTATTGTTTTTTTCCCTCCTTCTATAGTGACTGTATAGTACAGGGGAACATTTAACTTAATCTAGCTTACAAATTGTGGATATTATTTGTTGATAATGGCAGCCATGTCCTCTCTAGAAAAGTTTGTAGCAAGTTATACTCTTAAATATAAGAGCAATGAATTTGCATGTGATGCTAGATTACAAGGTTCGCCTTGGGACTATGTCCAAGAGTTATTTGAAGAACAATTTAAAACAACCAAAAAGGATAAAAAGCTCAAAGGTTTAGCTGTAGCAGGCATGTATTCGGCTTGCATGGCTATGAATGCTAAAATACAGCAATTAGAAGATATAGTCTATAATAAAAATAGTACAATTTCTGAGAGGGAAAAGGAGAATACAGCTTTACATAACCAAGTAAAAACCTTAACTACCCTTAATCAAATGGTTAATGCCTCACAGGAGGAAAATGTTAAAAAGTACAAATTGGCTCAAAAAGAAGTGGTACAGTATAAAAACATGCTAACCAAAGTGGAGACTGAACTGGACCACATAATTACTGCATATAAAATGATCCAAAATCAGTTACATGAAACTAAGAAAGGAAAATTTATAGATCACACACAGTGCACACAAACAGAGTCACAGTTGCTACAAACAATTTCAATTCTCAAAGGACAGGTGGCTGGGGCTAGCAGATGTGAACATGCTAATGCTACGGCACCTACTTGTGCCTATAAAATAGGGGACACAGAGGAATATGAAGAGTACTGGGGAGGTGAAGATATGGGTCCTAATTCTACTTTTCCTGTGGTGATGGGAGAAATTGCGGAGCCACAGGAAAATCAAGAATGCACCATGGTCACAGACCCACCAAACAATGGGGACCAGCTATCCACAAATGAGGAGCAAGACAAGTTCCCCATCAAGGGTAGGATCCAGACCCTCTCCTCTCCTGAAGGAAATCCAACACGTTTGGGGTTTGATAGTGAAGGAAATGAGGGGATTTCAGATGTATATCCAATTCAACCGGTAAAAACACTCAGGAGTGTGGCTGCTTTCAGTGGCAAAATTAAAACTAAGGAACACATTCCACATGCAACCAATGTACAACAGAGCTGTGAGCTCTTAGATGGGAGAAGGCCTAGTGGCCAGGTTAAGGCATCTTCCAGCCCAGGGCAGCGTGTGCAATCTACACATACCATAGATTGTAATGCAACCAGGTTGAGTATTTCTAGAGACAACAGGAAGTTATCTCCTCCAGGAGAAGTTGTTAGTTTCAACAACTCATTAAAAGGTGAGAGCTCTTTTGTGAATACCCCTAGACCTCCTAGGAAGACAGGAAAAGTGGTTAATCAAGTTGGAGCCATGGAATATTCTCAGCCTAAAACCACACCACTTGTTAAGAGATGCTTTAATACTTTACAAAAGATAAAGTGCTACACGTGTGGGTTATGGGGGCATATTTCACAGTTTTGTTTGTCTTCTGGGAAAAAGTTATTTAAACACAAGCAATATACAACCAAGAGGCGTGATGTGGAAGTATACTCACCGCGCTGGGGTGAAGGGCCTAGGAAATATGAAAACGCAAAATCATACATCAATTCCTCAACTATTAAAGCCGAAAATGAGGCTTTACAGCAGGAGATTAGGCAAATTAAACAGGAACGGGATGAGTTTGTGAAAGAATTCCAATCCTTTAAAAGAAACGTTATTGACTCCTTGAATTGGAAAAATGGAGGGAGTAATTTGTCCATCGAGAAACAAACCACTACACTAAAGCCGGGGTGGCAATACAATATATAAGTTATGTTATAGAGTTCTATGGCATTTAAGTGTCACTATATCCAGACAGGAATGTTATGGACCATTTACCAATATACACGTATGAATGATGTATTGTTTGCTTTAAATAAAGTTAAAGAGAAAAAAGAGGGGGATAGAGTTAATAACTGTTTTCTACAAGTTTTTTTTCAGGTTAAGTGAGTTCTTGAAAATAAATGTACATATAAAGCAGCTGTATTGTAGGTTGCTGTACATATGCGTAAAATACGCGCCTAACAAAGGTAAGGTGTAACAGTCCATTGTGTTGGTTTTTCTTTCTCTCTCTTATTTCCTTTGTATTCTCCCAGAGGCCTGAAACTCCTAGCTTTTCATTTGTAATTAACAAAGCTCTATCCACAATGTATGGGTTCAATCTAAATGAATGTGTGTGTCTGAGTGATGGAATGCATGGGTATGAACTGTCCATGTGTAAAGAAAGATTTTTTTTTTGTAGGGGTGTACATTTTTTTTATGGCCATCAATAAGTGTGATCACACTAATGCGCATGCTTTGTAACGTTTATGATTATTTTATTAATTTTTCTCGTTTGTAATGAGCTCAATACTGGTACCAGTTTAAATTAATACTTTTTTACAAGTTTATATGTATTCGCGAATAAATAACCTGTGCACAGATAAGAGATCTCGATCCCTATAACTCTGAGAAACTGTAGAGATTTTGTTTTAATAACTTTTCCTTTCCTGTGGCTTAGAGTGAAGTTTCATTCACTCTGATACGTGGAAAATACATAACAATGCATTGCTTTGCACCTTGTGGCATCTTATGGATTCAGTAGATCTGGTGTTGGTTGTCCTTCCAAATTGACGCATGTGCTGTTAATATGTGTAAAGGTTTTATGTCTACAGGTTGTCTTCTTAAACTTTAAGTACTTACAAACACACCAGGTTTTCCTATAACTTTTTGTTTGTCAGAGTACAGATATGTGGGTGTGTCTGTACATGTTCGACTGTACTTACTGTGGATGGACGCATTATCTCAGCTGAAAGTCTGTTCCAATCATCCACTACTAGTTTAGTCCATTATGAACCTCTCAGAGAGGTACAGTGAGGTGTTATTAATTTTTGAGTTTTGTATTTTAGGAGACATACACAGACAAGGACAAATGATTGGACCCAGACTGGACAAAGTACTTTGAAACACAGAGGACCTTGAAACATAATTTTTATTTTTTTTTGTTTTAAGGAGAAGCCTTGAATCCAATTAATTGCAGTCAGGCCCAACTAAATTCTAAAAAGAAAAACATTTAAACTTTTTTTTTTTTAAACAGAGATCCTGCTCTCTGTAATACAAGTTCTTGTGGCCTGATTGAATTGCAAATAGATTTGCACTGAGAGTCAATTAATATGTTAATCACCACCGACAGAGGGTGTTGCCTTTTGAATAGCTACAATGTTTGAAGGCAGTTTCAATGTTTTTTTTGTTTTTTTTTTGACAGAATACAGATTCAATTTTTTTTAATTTGTTACATTTTTTTTTCTCTCATTTTTATTCTTCTTTTTTCTTAACGGTAATTTTTTTCTTTACAAAAGAAAGAAAAAACAAAGGGGGGAAGAATGATTTTTAACTTTTTTTTTTGAATTTTTTTTTTAATGTTTACTATTTTTCTTTCTTTCCTATAGTACCTTTATTTATTTTTTATTTTTTTTTGTATGGTGATTCTTGAGTTTGGTGTCACTAGGGTGAAATAAATAAATAAAAAAAAAAAAAGAGGGGAGTAGGGGGAACATTATATGGAGAACATTTAAAATGGTTAGAAATGTTGATATAGAATATTAAAGCTTCCCTATAGCATTTTGGGGATGGACCAAGTTCCAACAGTTTTTCTTCTTCTCTTTCGACATTGGATAATTGTTTTATATAAATGTATGTCATGGTAGTTATTACCAACTATGACAGTAAAACCTGGTTACACCTGGTCATGTGACTATTTTCGTTGTATATATGACATACAATCCTCTCTACAGTTCTAATATTGGGCAGTCATCATATGTGGTCATTGATCATTTTTTTTTTGTTGGTCAGTTTTCTTTTTCGTGCCATAACTAAGTTCAAAGAGCATTGTGTGAATATCATATAGATATACTGGGACTGGTGAGACTCATAGTGATTGGCAAATAGTAGGGAGTATAGTACAATTGCACTTAAGAGTAATTTAGTTTGATTGTTCCTGAAGCCACTAGTGACTGATGACATCACACTTATCCGTATTCTGAAATCAAGTTATTTTTGTCTGCGTAGGCAACACTGCCTAATCTGCACGGAGAACTCTTAAAGTGATGACCTCTTCTGTAGCCTGCTGAAGGCAGGACTCATACAGTAGCTACACACTGTAGCCAAGGACGGAGCTATATGCCCAAAGGTTTGGCACCAGCCAAGGTTGAACGGAACACAGTTTCAGTAAAAGGGGGTTAGTGGTGAGTTGCGATGGCAACAAAACTCCCTGGAACACGTGAAGGGTCATACACGCACACACAACGTGGTATTCCACAGAAGGTGGGGCAGAGGTACTTGCAGGCATATGACAATGGAGGAAGAAAGATGGGGGGATGAAAATCAGACACCTGGCTGAAGGGCGTAACCATTCAAATTGTTACACATGTCACTGGGAAAGGGGTCTCATTACTATGTCGCAGTATATCTATGGCAATTCTAATCAAAGGTCCTTATGGCCTAGACTTACCAGACTAGCAGTCAGTTGAATGCATATGTTTTAAATGTACTTGTGTTTTTATTTCTCTACCTTTGTCCACATTAATAAAGTATAATCTTAGAAAGCCAGGAAAAGCTGGTCCCCAGGCTATTATTGTATGCTGTATCCACTTGGAATCACCAGTGAAGGCCGTCCCAGAAGCAAGGGCAACAGGACCAGATTCGCCTTATGGACTTTCGTACTGTTATTATCGGACTATTGTTATTATTGGACTGTTGAGAACAAGGATCCTCATTTTTTTTTTTCCTTATTGTTTTGTTTTGGTGCTGTTTCTCATGATTTCTATTTTGGACTTATGACATCCAGAACAAGTGATGACTACCAATACTGGGATCCAGAAGTGTGAACTGTAGAGATGGAGAGTTTAAAAGTTTTTTTTTCTTCTCAAAGAGTTTTATTTCATTTCAGAGGGTAAAGCCGAAAGTGCCAAAAATTAAAGGAGATTGCACCTAAACCATTATTCTAGGTGTGGCCGAGTCTCATATTCTCAACTGGCCACAAGGGGCCATCTGTTGCCTTATGAGTTTATATGAAATCTCCATTAATAACTGTAAAATATTGTAATAATGAATATATTTAATTTAGCTGGCATCTATGAAAGCCAGGCAAAAAGGGTTTCATTTTGCTAAGAGCAGAGAATGTGGGCCAAGGCTTGTATATGCAAACAATGGAGAGCCAATTCCATTGTTCTACACCTACTCCTTTGAAAGGGTGCCATGCTGGGATATGCATTGGACCTAACTTCCTGGGGAAATGCAATTAACACACTTGGCCAACATAGTCACAAGGATTTGCATGAAAGGGGGCGACTTATGGAGTAAGCCCTCCAATCATGATCCAAGCTAGGCCAACCAATGAGACATCAGCTTGGTTTGATATACTCAGAGCCAAGGGGGAGGTAACCCCTCTCTTTCTGATAGACCAGCAAGCTGAAAGGACCTTTGGTAAGGATGGGTAATTATGGGAAAGGAATGCCCTTTTACTTGTAACTAAATATGTGTGTAGATTACTGTATTGAGGAATATACCCTGTATTCCTTCATGTAAATACTTTATTTCAACCTAATATTTTCTTCCTTGGTGTAAGACAATAGATAGACGATTGTGTATTAGCTAGACTTTCAACTGCGTCCTAATAAATGTTATTATATTTGAAGCTTTCACTCTTGGTTGAAAAGAACTCTTATTTAACCCACATCATATCTATGAGATATGAAAAATCTTAAATATAGATTTTTCAGGGTAAAAACATTAAAGGATGTGATACTAAACACCATTGCTTACGGTTAGAGGAGGTGTGTGATGTTGCTGTATGAAGGTGGGCTGCTTTGCCCTTCAGTTACCTGGTGCAGAGTTTGTCGTCGTGGTCATGGTAGATAAGTGGTGTTGGAAGAAGTTGTCAACTGTAGTCCCAATGTGTCAATTTGGCAGTCCATCTTGGATAAACATTGCAGGAGATGTCCATGTAAATGAAAAACAAAAAGGAAAAACAAACAAAGTTTTAAAAACAAGGGATTCTGTTTAGAATCTGTGCGGAAAATTAACCGCTATAGCTTGGGGGGTAACAGAAAAAACTTTGTGGCATTCTCCTGGGCCATCAGGGAATGGATTTATAGGGAGTCATAAATATGAATGCTCGGCCTGTTTCAGCCTCTGAGTTGATGGAAACCCTCTTTAACACTGGTTATCACGTGCGTGGTGCCATCCTTTGTAACCAGCAGTTTGGCAGGGTATAGCCAGTGGTAGGCTATATGACGGTTGTTCAGAGGTTTAGTTATAGTAGCCAGTTGCCTGTGTTGTTGCATGGTAAATGCTGATAAGTCAGCAAAGAAGGACAGTTCCTGTAAGTTTGGAGGCAGGTTATCACAGTGTCTCGTGGACAGCATAAATTGATCTTTGAGGTGGTAAAAGTGAATCCGGACAATAGTGTCTCTGAGTAGATGAGGGGGGATGTTTTTGGGCCTTGGTAGCCGGTGTATACAATCAATGATGAGATCCTCTAGCGGTGTTTCAGGAAGCGCTGCTTTCATGAGTTTAGTGAAATAATCTTTCAGGTCTGGAGGTTTGATGGATTCGGGGATCCCCCTGGATTTTAATATTGTTTCGTCTTGATCTATCCTCTAAATCAGCCAATTTGGATTTTATTATCACTAGTTCCTCATCCCTGTCATTGTGAGCATCAACCATGTCATTGAAATTAGATGCGAATTCCCCCATTTTGTATTCAATATGGGATACTCTCTTAGTGACCACAGACACCTCTGATTTAAATTGCTGAGTTATTGCCATTATATCTGTATGCAAAGTGGAGCGCAGGGACACCAGCATATCTTTAAGCATGATGTCCATGTCTGGCTGATTGGTAGTGGGAAAGTCAGTTATGGAGTCTTGTAACTGTCATCTAATGAGGAGTTAAAGCACCTTACCTCCTTGGCATCTGCTGGTGAGGCAGTTATCTTCTGCTTGCTTTTAGCTGATGCCGATGGTGGTGGGGAGTAATATCCTTGCCCCTGCTTGATGTTATTTCGGGCATGATCCGACTTATAGGCTGTGCTGTGCTGCGAGCGAGAGCCGCTTGCTGACTCCACATGGCCACTGGCGCCATTTTGATGGTTGTAGCTGAAAGAAGTCGGTCATTTTCCTCGGCTTAATGGTCTCCTTTCTCTTCCGAGATGACATTGGGGAGTGTGCCCGCACTGTGTGAGCCTTCTGGTGGTATGAATCCAGGTGTTGAGTCACCGTATTTGTCCCTGTAGGCCTGAGGTGGAGAGTAGCTGTCTCAGTATGCAGCCATCCACTCTGCCAGCTAGCCACGCCCCCTGCACACATGTATTTAAAGCTTCATGCTTTACTGCTATTTGACAGAAGACTTTTAGTGACTTATCTGAGATTACTAAAGACAACTATCTGTA